>JAIXND010000001.1:5274446-5325163 GCA_023646645.1 Varanus salvator macromaculatus | reverse complement strand
ATTCATTCATTCATTCATTCATTCATTCATTCATTCAGAGCATTTGTATGCCGTCCCATCGCATAGCCTTGGGACGGCTTACATAAATAAAATAAAACATAATACAGATAAAATCCAGATCCACCCTGGCTGCAGCTTAAAACCTATAAACTGATATTAAAAGTTATTAAAATATCTGGCTTCCAATCAGCTCTCTCCTGTGCAACAGCCAAGACTACACATGGTAAGCCCAGTCAGGCAACCATTGGATGGATCAGCTGTCAGATGAGGCAGATCCAATTCAACGCAACCCTCCTGTTCGCCTTTAAGAACAGCTGATCGTTGCTATTACCAGTTTCCTTGGGAAGCTTCATATGTACATTTGATGGAGGAGGAAAAATATGCAGAGCATGCAGGCTGGACCACTTGGTGTAGTTATCCATGTGGTGGTGGTTTCTTCTTGACCTGGACCTGCTCTTGAATCTCAAGTCCAAGGGCCAAATTCCAGTTCAGAGAGACCATATTCTGGAGTACACAGGGCCAAAGGACAAGGGGTGAGGTGAAAAAAGAGCAGCATATTTTGGCTTCAAGTAGTGAAGCCTTGCGAGGGACATTTCAACCTTTTCAAGAACCTGCACAAAAGCCTGGAAAAGCCCAGCAGAAGCTGGGGGAAAGGGAGTAGCCACCGAGGAGAAGGTGGTGTGACCAACCCGGAAATCCCAGAGGGCTATATCAGGATCCCAGGAAGGTCAGATTCACTCCCTGACCCTGAAGTTCTCCACCCCTGCTGTTCATGATGCTTTGTTATCTGAAACACTGTATGTGTGAGATGCACATTTTTGCAGTTATTATGAAAGCAAAAGGAAGAAGGTGCATTTAGCAGCAAGGAAGACATGATCTACTGTACACACAGAGAGATGTACACAGACAGACACTTTCCTCGGTGCAAGAGTGCGC
This sequence comes from Varanus salvator macromaculatus, assembly GCA_023646645.1. Taxonomy (NCBI): domain Eukaryota; kingdom Metazoa; phylum Chordata; class Lepidosauria; order Squamata; family Varanidae; genus Varanus; species Varanus salvator. Next base: position 5,324,227 of record JAIXND010000001.1, on the reverse strand, counting down.
AATGTGTTCTGCAGGCATCATCTAGAATCCATACATCCTGCTGGACTAATGCAAATTTGAGTCAGTCTAAAAGATGTGCGCCACCATCTATCATTTCCTCGGGAGCATTAGGAAAGGTTAATTGGTAGCACATTGGCACAATTAGCATATGACAATGAAGCGGCAACACACGGGAAGCCATTTCCTTTCTAAATGCATCCTGGCACCTAGATCTAAGCCATTCTATTGAATATATACATCTGAAATGCATGCAAAATCATGCAAACTGCTCTCAGGATTGACAGGCCATCCATTCCTTTCCACCTCTGATTTATTTCATCAAAATATGAGCTTATCTGTTTGAATGGAACATCTAGATTCATAGCTGGAAGCTGTTTTTTCCAAACCTTTCCCAAAATTTTCAGAAGTCCCTGATTTTTGCATGGAACATAGATAACACCCTGCTTTTACATAAGTTTGGGGATCTCTACTTATTTGATGATGATGATGATGATGATGATGATGATGATGATGATGGGGGAACTTGTAGCCCTGAAAATGTGGTTGGAGTGCATTTCCGACCACTTGTGGCCAATGACCAATAGTGGCTAAAGCTGAAAGGAGTAAGTCCAACAACTGAATGCATACAAGTGGACCACTCCAGATTTAAAGCATTATTTAATGCCTTTTGTTTTATACAATCTGCAGGGGGATTACATCAGAATTATAAAAGCAAGAAACAATGCTTCGGTACAGACTTTTCTTTCATGAATGTTAAAAAGATTGACACTCACCAGGTGGGGTTTTACACTTCTAGCTTCTTTCTACAGACCCAGTGGCTGCTGAAAATCTGGATTTCAGGTCTACTGGACCCCCAGGAATTGTGGGGCACAATGTGGAAAGAGCTGCAGATCCAAGTGGGAGTAGGCAAGAAATGTCTCCTTTGACATGAAAGAAGGAGCAATTTAGACTCCATTGGCAATAACATTTATTTATTTTATTTATTTAAAACATTTTTATGCCTCCCCATCTCAACAAAGCCTTGGGGCGGCTTACAACAAAGCCAAAAAAAATATACAAATATACAAAAAACAATAATAGAACAATAAAAACTTTCTTAACCCCCCCCCCCCCGGCACACATACAAAAACAAAGCTAAAAGAATCGTCTTCAATAAATGCAGCATCTTTAAAATTGGCACTCCAACGCCAATTAAAACATTGGCCTGGTAGCACATGAAATGCAGGAAGTGAAGGGACCAGGCAAGCCTCCCTAGAAAGCAAGTTCCAAAGCTTGAGTCCCACAACAAAGAATGCTCGCACTCATTCTGGCTGGGTTCACACATCATGACAAGCCATCCAGTGTGTTTTTCAGTGTGCAGTCTTTTGCCAGCATGTGCCAGACTGGTTTCTACACTAACATGGTGTCCACCATCCTTGCTTAGTCCTCCCGCTGTTGGCATGTATCCCATCAGCCACCAGACCTGAAATTCTATCCCAAGCTGGATGCCTGAAGCAGCTCTTACAGCAGCTGCTGCTCTTCCCAGAGAACTCTGTGGTAGCTGCATGCCGCAACCATAGAAACCACAGTGCCAGCACTGGATGACCGGAGAGACCATGATGAAGCATGGCAACCATGGAACACACATTGTTTCCTGCTGTAGCTTCTAAAACCCAAAACATACCATGCTGAAACACCACAACAGGATCCAGACAACAGAACAGAAGATCCTGTGTAAGAAACCACTGTGTCATGGTTGTGTCATGCAAACCCACCTCTGTTCCTCCTCTTGGTGATCTGGTCAGCAAAAAATCCAGCACAGGATCACAGCTGGTGATCTAAAATGATGGGCAGAAAAAGCCAGTGTACTTTTAGGTATATTTGGGGTTTAAAGGCAAGAACTGGCACTTGTGTCTGGAAACACACTGGGAGGAAGTGAAACTTTTTTCATCCATGACTTATTCTGCCACTTGGAGTAATTCCCTCTAGGCCAGATGGTGGGTGAGCAGACATCCAGTCCTGATGAAGACAAGAAGAAGCCCAGTGGTGAGACCCATGCCAAACATGTGCCTGCATTTCATTTCTCACATTTGTGGACTACCTAACACCAAAGCTCTATGGGCAGTTCAACAACACCATACACCTTTAAAATACTTTATAAAACCTAACACACTCTGAAAACACTTCCATACGAAACTATATTTTTATAAAACCAATTTTGCACAATCAACAATTTCAGAATCCCAGTTGCCCAGCATGTTCCCCGCCATACTAACTCCAATGCTGCCCCCCATCCTACCCAAAAACAATCTTTGTAAGGAGTTTATTCAGTTGAACCTATTGCCCAGCTCTGAACTCATGCAAACGCCTTAGCAATGACTCATCAACCGCTTTCCCAATCCCATTACAGCCAATCGTATGATGGGGAGGTTTATTTATGTATTTATTTAAAGTTTTTATGTGCCGTTCCCTTGCTATATAGCCTGTGATTAGGTTTCATCATAATTTCTCCACCGTCATTGTATTTATGGTCAGTCTGATTGCTTGTTAATGATAGGGATGGTAGGCTGCTATTTCTTCCATAGGAATGAATGGGTGGGGTTGTTTCCTTAATGGGTCTTCTGCCTCCTGGGTGGGCTCCGCATTTTTGAGGGGCAGTTCAGGTTTGAACTGGGAACTGGGACAGAGGATGAGAGAATCAGATTTAGTTGGAGGCATCTGCAATGGAGACGCACAAATATGACTGAGGGAACATGATGAAGGATCAGCATTTTGGTCACCTGCTGCTTACGGTGCTTACAGTCTGTTTATCTTTGTAAATGAACAGATGTTAGATGAAATTGTAATCTTTCCATATGTGGTGGGAATGTGACTATATAATGAAATTTTGGTAAGTGGGTTTTAAGGAAATTAGTAAAATATTGAATTTAAATGCTGAAGTAAATCCTGGATAGATTTACTCTATATTTGATAGAGAGCAATGAGGATGGAATATTAAAGAATTAATAATACATTTACTAACAGCTGTTAGATTCGGGATAGCAAAGAACTGGAAGGTAAAATGTGATTATAAGTTAAGTGATTGGTATAGAGAAGTTTGGAATATAGTTATTCATGGCGAATTAAGTTGTGATATTAAGGTGAAAAGGGGTCTGATAAGTAAGAATAATGTTGATGATATTTGGGGATTGTTTACCGAGTATGTATTAATAAAAGGGAAGGGGTTTGTACCTTTGCAAGACTCAATGTAGTTCTGGAAGGGGGAGTGGGGCCTCCTGAGAAAGCAAATGATTCAACATTCAACCAAAAGTTCCAGTGGAGGAATGCACTGCCTTTGTTACTGTGTAGTTTTAACTGGTGGTTTTGTGTGTGTGTGTGTGTGTGTGTGTGTTTTGGGGAGGAGTCTTCTTATTTGTATTGTTTACTATTTTGAGTATGTTATGAATTGTGTTTGGTTTGGTTTTTTAATAAGGATTTTTTTAAAGAAATCATAATCTTCCCAGGGTTTCCCTTCCTACACACTACAAGGAAACAGACCCCATGAAGATGCCATCCTAGTGTACAAAGAATGGAAGTGAGCCACCCTGTTTCCTAACACTGCTTAATCATAAGTGCTGCTCTACTATTTGCTTATTAAATTTACTAAATTGTTGAGTGTTGTTTTTCATCTTTAATATTGTCCACCCTTGCTCAGATGTGTGCTGGTCTAGAAACTTTCTGTGGTTGTCTAAAATAAAATAAAAACTGTGCTTGTCTGGCTGAATGGCCTATCATTGTACTCCGGGTCAGAGGCACGGGGTTTTTCCCCCACCAAGGTCACAGTCCTATGGCCTCCTGACACCACCTGGGGGTCTAAGGGTTTTTCACCTTCCCAGTACTGGGGTTCTGAGATCTCGGGGCCGGGACTCTGAAGGGCAAGTCGTCACCCCAGCCTGCATGCACCCAGTTCAGGAAGAACAATGCACAACTTGGGAAGAAGGAAAAGGGACTGGTGACTCCCGTCAGTGGCCCAGCCTCCTCCTTTCCACCTCCTCACAGCCTTATCTCAGCCGCCTAGGCAAAATGCCTGGAGCAAGGTGTAGTGGAGGGGAAGAGCAGTGCTGCAGTTTCTCTCTCCAGCCATTGGATGCACTTCAGCCGCCAAACGCAGGAGGAGGATGGAGGGAATAGGGCTGTGCCCTCGGTCATTGTTAATTCTGCCGTCTTGGGTGCTTATTAGCTTCGCTGGGTGCTTTTTTCCCTTCCCCCACGGTGCCTTATCTGCTCATTATGATTGCATCTGTTCCACAGCTTTTCTTTCCTGCAGTGCAAAGAATTCATTCTGTGTTCAATTTGTAATGTCTTCAAGAGCTTGGCATCTGGCATCGCTATAATAAAGTTTGGGGTGGTGGTTGTTTTGTTCCACTACAGTCAACCTAGGGAAAATGTGGAGATGAAAGGACAGGCTGTAGGCGAATGAGTCGGAATCTAGCATGAGAGCTCCAATTGTTGATATTAGCATTTTATGGAATGGATGGGAAATGATAAACCCCACTGTTGTGTTCGTTCATTCTTCTGAGTTAGACCACCACTGGATCTCTTTTTCAAAAAGCATCGAAGACACAGGAAAAGATGTACAAGTACCATACTGTAAAATATGTAAAAGCCCTCCAATGTCTCCTGGAAAGTTTTGACAAACATTCTTTTCAGGAAGAGTCTGACTGAAACATTGAACACTTTCAAAAATTTATATACCCCAAGGATATTATTTACATTTCTTCTTTCAAAGCGTTTGAGTTGGGTTAGGCTGTTATAGCTTGGGTAGGGAAGTGTGAGGAATCCAAATGGGGGCATCAGAACCTAGTAGATCAACCCAGCTCCGTCCCACTCCACCCCACCCCAGTTTCCATCCCATGATCTGACACAAGCATCCACTCACTCAGATGTGCATTGAACCAGCATTCAGTCTTTGACTTTTAAAGTGGACTGCCATCTGAAGCGTTAAAGGGGAAGGAATTTACATAAAATATGATTTGCATAAAATCTGGCCACGCTTTGCAAAAAATATGGCTACAGTTTGCATTAATGGAAGTTGTATTTTGCACAAATCATGATGACTGGCTTAAAAAAAATGTCCACAGATTTCAGTGCAGAAGCCACCAAAGCAACAAGTGATACCTGCCAACAGTGGGAGCACTGAGCAGGGAGGATGGAAACCATAATAAATCTGAAACCACAGTCTGTCTGGTAGATCAGGTTAAAAAAAAAAAAGGTGAATAATGCTAACTATGCAAGGTTGTTTGTCATTTTCTCTTTTTTTTAATAAGTTTTATTCTTAATAGACCTAACAAAAAAGAAACTAAAAAGTCATCAGTCATCAAAAACATCAGACCTACTGGGTCAGCCCCCCACATTTTTTCTTTTAGTGTTAAACTATAAACATATTTAAATCTATGCATAGTCCCATTCTCTAGCCAATAATAAAAAGAGTCCCAGATTTGATAGAAGTCTGTATCTTCTTTCTCCTTCAGAGACAAAGTCAATCTGTCCATTTCAGCACAGTCCAAGATCTTTTTTAGAATCAGTTCATCAGTAGGTGGCTCTTCACTCTTCCAGTGTTGGGCAAATGCAATCCTCACTGCAGTAGTTACATGTAGAATCAAATACATTGCTTGTTTACCAACACCATCAGGGTTATTTGTCATTTTCTGTGAACACAGCCAGTGTCTAGGAGCTATCCAATTGTTCACTGAATGATTCCAACATTTTCAGAAGTGGGGAGGCATCTGCAGTTGGGGAAAGTGACATGGCCATATGGAGAACTGGGACTCCATGCAGTTAGATGCAGCTTCTGGGCTTGAGGTTCAACACCCATGACTTATATCTTCCACCAGATTGCAACCCTGCCAGAACTCAATAAACTTTTGTGCACATAGTTCACCTGGGGATGAAGTGCTGTGTGGAGCAAGGTGGGGCAGGAGCACCAAAGACCGGGGCACTCACCTGATGCTTTTTCTTTTTTTTTTAGAATTTTTTATTAAGGTTTTAAACTAATCCTAAAAACATCAATTCTCACATACATCGGATTTACTGGGTCAACCCCCTACTATATATTTTTTAACATTCTATAATCATATTCAAATCAGTTTATAATAACTTGAAAACATCTCTAAATTTATGCCAGGTCCCGTTTCTCCAGCCAATTATAGAAAAAATCCCAAGTTTGATAGAAGTCAGTGTCTTCGTTCTCCTTCAATGATAAAGTCAATCTATCCATTTCTGCGAAGTCCAGAATCTTTCTTAAAATCAGTTCATTGGTGGGTAGTTCCTCACTTTTCCAGTCTTGAGCAAATGCAGTCCTCGCCACTGTGAGTAAGTGTAACATCAAATACATTTCCTGTCTGTTAATATCTTCCGGTATGATGCCTAACAAGAAAACTTCAGGTTTAAAAGCTAAGGGTTTTTGTAGTATTTCCTCCAGCCATTTATGTATTTTATCCAATACTTTTTTACATTATCACAGGTCCACCACATATGATAAAAAGTACCCGTTTTATGTTTACTCCTGATGCTGTTGGCAGTATCAACTCAGTTCAGTGAGCTTACAGGCCTGGCTTAAACAAAATATGCCAACTGCCAGCTTGAAGACACACAAAACTATGAAATGGTAGATCTAAAAGAAAATCACCTAGCAATACAGATGCGGATATTTAGCAATGAAGCTTTTACACTGGTTCCTTCCCTTGCCCTTTCTAACAAGTTTTTCCAAAGTAGTTTCTTATTGCAATGCTTGCTTGACTTTGGTCATCTAATCAAGTGACAGGCTCCAAACTAAGCTGGTGGTGACAGGAGGCCTCTGACAAATTAATTCCTTTTTTGCAATGCTGAGATTGATTTTTCTTCATCTTGGCATTTGAAGGAGGAAGCCTCCCTTGGGACTGCACCATGAGTAACTACAGAATCCTGTAGCCTATGAAACAGAAAGTATACAGAGAAAATCTCTTAACTATGGCTTTTTCAAATGCAAGTTACTTCCAGAGAATTACCTTGACCTCAGGAATACCTAGCGGAACTTTTCTCCCTTTCGGTATCAAACACATACACATCCCTTGTCATTGCACCACTCTGATACTGCCCTTTATTTTCAAAAAGTACTTCGTTATGTCAAGGGGAGGGGTCCCCTGCTTAAGAAAGATACGTCCTTGAGTGCAGTAGCTGAACTGTACTTTCAACACCAGCCGCTGCAGACGACGATATCTAAAAGAAAGACACCTGTGTGCACCCACTGCAGGGGACCTGGGGCAGGAAAGTGCTGCTACACTCCTCTCCCACTTGAGGGCAGCTTCTTGGCCACCATGTGGCCGGAATGCTGGACTGCATGGAGCCTTGGTCTGATCCAGGAGGGCTCTGAGGCTCTTATGTGTGCCCTTCGGGAGCAAAAGGCTGAACAAAGGCAGCAGCCCTGTGGTTGTTGTCCTTGAGAGGTTTGGTTTTGTTTGTTTTTGATTATCTTTCTATCACTGCAGGACCAGATTCTTGTTCTTTACATCATTCATAACATGTAAATGCCCCTATTATACATCAGTGTGCCTGAGAGATTGGCAAAGCCAGCCTTTGTGCTTAGGAAAGGGATCACAAGCTGGTGCCCAAGGACTAAATTCATCCCCAAAGGCTGCCCATCTGACCAGCAGAATGGAAGCTGCTGGCTCACCTTTGTCTCGACGTGTCCCGAAGCATGTGATCTTTGAGTTTAGAAGGAAAAGTGTCCTGCAACTTCATGCTGGGAATTGTAGGGCCTTTCTTCTTCCTATACATCTGCATTCGATTTCGCCCTAAATCACTTTTTCTTGATTTTTAACATCTATTTTCCCTAGTGTGACTAGTAATGAAGGCTATGTCAGAATTGGCCACATAGACATTTTGGCTACTATTGGATCGATCCATAATTAAATTTCTGAACACATTTTATGTTACAAGGGCAGGTGGAATCAGGGCTGTGGCATGCTTGGGGGTTCTCCTCGACCCGGAGCTGACCTTGACAGCCCAAGTGTCAGCAGTGGCGAGGAGTGCCTTCCATCAGCTTCGGCTGATCCATCAGCTGCGTCCCTTCCTGGAGTTCGACTGCTTGGCGACAGTGACTCATGCGTTGGTGACTTCCCGGCTAGACTACTGTAATGCGCTCTACGTGGGGCTACCCTTGAAGACGGTCCGGATACTTCAATTGGTGCAGAATAGAGCTGCCAGGGTGCTGACGGGGACTGGGCGTGGTTCACCCCAGTTCTCCGTCAGCTCCACTGGCTTCCCATTGAAGTCCGGGCCCAATTCAAGGTGTTGGTTCTTACCTATAAAGCCCTTAACGGCTTGGGTCCCGGTTACCTAAAGGAGCGCCTGCGACCATATACACCCTCCCGCCCCTTACGATCTGCTGCTGATGCTCTCCTCCGGGAACCCTCCATGAAAGATATCAGGAGGGTGAGTACCCGGAGGAGGGCTTTCTCTGCGGTGGCGCCCCATTTATGGAATGCTCTCCCCAGAGAGGCTCGCCTGGCGCCGAAAAGCAAATAAAGACGGCGCCAGGCGAAGACCTTTTTATTTAAGCAATATTTTAAATGTTAAATTATTTATTGTATTATATTGTGCTTGTTTTAATTCGGACCTGGAGATGGGCCAGTTTTAATGTTTTAGAATTTGATGTTTTTTGTTTATTGTGAGCCGCCCCGAGGCTTGTGGCAAGGGGCGGCCTATAAATTTCTAAATAAATAAAAAATAAAAAAATGCAGAGCTAGAACTGCTTCTCCTATCCCGTAGCCGCAGTCCAAATTGCCCCTGCAGCTCATTTTGGAAAAAGGAAATATTTCATAAAGTAATATAATCTTTGGAGCCAGGCTGATCCAAGGCATTTTGCTGCTTGAGGCACATGGCAAAATGGCACTCCCTCCCCACCCCGCACCCCCAATCCTTTCTACAGAAGTTGACAGAAGAGACCGCTAAACCTTCCCTCCATAGTGCAATGGTTCAATGTTCTCCACTGTTAGGGTAGCAGACCGGTTTCAGGAGTGAGCAGCACCCAGCTCCATCCTTCACCTTCCAACACATGAGCCTCAGTCCCTGTGTCTGGGTCCCGAAGTGGCTGTCTGCCCAGTTCTAGGACCAACCCTGTTTGGAGTTAAAGTCACATAATTTCCACATCATTTGTATGATGACCCTGAGTCAGGGGGCAGAGCCTGTGGACTTGACCCTTCCGTTAAATCTGGCTTAGTTCAAAAACTGTTGAAAATTAGTTGTTAACCAAGGCTGAAGTTCAGATATCAGAAAACCACCCATATCCAGCTTCCTCCAAATGGAGCTATGCCATAATTCTGCACATTAGCAGAATTACAATCATTTGTAACTTGTCTGAAAACATCTCCGTATTTTTAAAAGAAAACATCTTCTCATTTAAAAATGTGACTATTTCTTACATTAATGCATCTTATACTTCCATATGCATTTTTTCTGATCTGAAATAGTCTGGCATTACTAGCAATATCTGATGGAAGTGAGGGTAATGGTTCCCTTTCCCACCAAGAGATCTGTCAGTCTGTAATCTAACAGAACTGGACACATAGCTTTGGGCTGCCGATTCAATGATCTAAGTGGTTAATAAAAAGAAATTTGGGGTTTCTTGTCATGCTTGGAGCAATAAGAAAAAATAGTCAAATGAATTAGCTGACAGGCTTAACTTCTGTAGTGCATATGCATTTTGTTAGATGTTGCCGTAAGTCTTGCTATTTTTAGCAGTTATGCAATCCCTGGGAAGGATGCAGGTCAGAAGAGGGGAAAGCACAGAATACCTATACGGTAAAACAGTCTGATTGCAACAGAATAGCTCAGTGCTATGCGTAATTATCATGTCTCCCTTGTTCCCCTGAAGCAAAAGGTCATCTGGTATATTTCAAAGCAAGACATCTCTTCCGGAAACCTGCCAGGAGCACAGCACATATTATTCCAGCTTTTTTCTCACTGAATTTCCACTTGCCATCTGCATCACCATTACTGATAGTGATCTTTTCCGTGTGAGTATTTAAGCCTTGGGGATGCAGGTGGCACAGTGGTTGAAACTGCTGTGCTGCTGGGCTGGTTGATCGAAAGGTCGCCGGTTTGAGTCTGCACAATGGAGTGAGTTCCCACTGCTCCTTCCCAGCTCCTGCCAACCCTGCAGTTCGAAAGCATGCACATGCAAGTAGATGAAAAGATACCACTTTGGTGGGCGGGTAACAGCGTTCCATGCACTTCAGTGTTTAGTCATGCCGGCCACATGACCACGGAGACTGTCTGCGGACAAACGCTGGCTCCCTCAGCTAGGAAACGGAGATGAGCACCGTCCCCTAGAGTCAGGCATGTCTGGACTTAATGTCAAGGGGAAACCTTTGCCTTTTTACTAGCTCATGATTGGTTCTAGTGTAACTCCCAGGAATAAACAAATTACTTACACTGATATGCAAATAGATTTCTAGTCTCTCACCACCAAGGGCAGGAGTGTAATAAGTCTGTCCTCATGAACTCTACACACCCTTTGCTCTGCACCCACCAAACTAGCTGAATGGGGGAAACCTTTACTTTTATTTAAGCCTTGAGATACAGGAAAGCCAACCACAGTCCTTTCTGCAGGCTGTTTTAAAGCAGCCTGTGAAATTCAAACTTCTCTTCTGCATCACGTGAAGGTTTCTTGAGTTTCCTTCCCAATGACTGACACTCTACAGAGGGTTTTGCTTTAGGGGGTGACTTGGAGGAGCCTCCCAAGCCAAACATCTTGGAGGAGATGCCTATATTGAGCAAGCCTGTGAAATCAAGAGGATCTTGAGGGAGAAATATGTTGGTCCTTCCCATCAAAATATAGTTGGCCTCCTCATGGTTTCTGAAGAAAGACACAGCAGCCACCTAGCTGCATGGAGTATAGAGGCTTGAGGATTGGAGCTGGCTGCAAGGTATAGAAGAGACCTCAAGGTGGATGCATGAGCAAGGCTGTGCTTGTGAGCAGACCATTCCTCAAGTGAGATGAGCTGTACTCTGGGTGGGACTGCTCAGGCTCAGGCTTAGGCTTAAAGGCTTTCAGGTATTTCTGCAAAAGGCTGAAACACATCTGCGTATGACTCATCGTCAGTCTGGATGGCTGCTAGAACTGCCAGTGTTTGGACTCTGGATTGTCTATTGACCTTGCCTTTGGTACTGACCCTAACTCATTCCTTGAGTTCTGTCCTTCCACTTCTGTGAACAGGGCTGCCTCCTTCCACTACAGGTACACAGTTTTTCAACTTTTCCAGTCCTTACCAATCTGTTGGACAAAAGTTTCAATCACCTGAAGACAATTTGTACAATCTGAGGGTGACAGGAGCTGTAACACTGATCAGTGGAAGGTACCAAGATGGGAAAGGTTCTCCTAGAAAAAACAGTGATGTGATAAAATTCCCTAAGATACTATCGATTTCCTAGCTCTCTTGGTCAGGGCCCATCCCATTTGCTTGTGTTTGTGTGTGATCTGGATGAATTCTGCAGCAAGCAACTGCAAGATGCCACTCACCATTGCTCTCCTCATGCTACAGGAACTTTGCTTATCTCATCTTCATTCTTTTGTCTTTAAAACTCCAACAGATGTTTTGTTTTAGCAACAACCCCAAATTGCAGCCTTGGCAAATGATCAGCCTTGCCACACTTGAGTCGGCCCTGCAAAGGTTTGCAGTCTAAATGTTGCATTAGTCATCACAAGCCCTTTTTCCAAAGGGAACTCTTCTGAGTGGTTTACTGCCAGATCTATTTCAGAAGCGAGTCGAAGGACAGGATTTTGCAAACAAATGCATACTTCCGAAAAATGCCCTCCACCCCCATGTGTGTGTGTGGGGTGGGGATGGGGGGCGGGGGTGGGTAAAAGCTGGATTGTGCCCCTGTTTCCATCTGTTGAATGGTAAGTGTGCATGAGAAATTCATTACAGTTCATTTTGAGCAGGAGTTATTCACTCTAGACCTCCCAGAACAAAATGGGGTTTGGATGAATTCTACAGCCCAAGTCCATAGCTTTCTAAGCTTGCAATGAGATTTAAAAACTTTGTTGGACTTCCTGCATACATTTGGAGGATGCAGCCCCTGGAGTAGCTACAAGGTGTGAAAGAGCAGTTGTGTGGATGCCACCAGGCCTGCTTCACATCTCCCAAAGTAGCTTGCTGCCTTTAGGGGCAGTGGAGGATGCTGTCCTGTTGGTGGGCTTGAAGGAAGTTTTACCTGAGGCAGAAAAGGGTTCTTGCTCGGCCCTGTCACCAGGTGGGCCTGTGTACGTGTCTTCTCAGACTCTGAACAGAATGTGCTAGAAAGGCGTCCTTCAAAAAGCTCAATTAACCTCAGGACTCCAGCAGCTCAGAGACCTCTGGGTGGGTGGCAGCGGGGAATTAGCACCAGCTGATTGACCCATCAGGAGATGGACAAGGGAATCCATTCCAGGACACAAGAAATCTGTTCCATGGGCAGGTAAACACATGCCCTTGAAGGTCCAAAACACAACTGGCCAGCACACAGCTCCTGGCAGAAGTCCTGGAGATCTTTCTTGATCTTTCTTGGTTGCCCATCCTTACTTTGCAGCACCAAGTGTTGCAGGCACGGCAATCCATCAATGCAGAGAGGCGCTTCCTCAAATTGTCCCATCTGTGGAAAACTGGAATACAAGTGATTGCTGCCTCTCAGTTCCTTAAAAAATTGAGCAGTACCTTTGGCTGGCTGAATCCATGGGACAGTATTTTAATGAAATTAAGAGATAACTCAAGTTAAAATTGCAACCATAAAATATGCCAGGAGAACACAGACGCCCCTTCATTTCCCCGTTCAGGAAGGGAAACGAAGCAGTTCACATCTGAATTGATGCTGACCGGAGATTAAGGAGGGGAGCTGTTCAACGAATCTCTTGCTGTTTCTGACAGGGAGGGAGGCTGGAGCCTGCATTCCTCAGCATCTTCCCCTGTGGCTGCAGCAATTCACATCCCAATATGGCCTTCAGCTGCTTCTCTCCCAGAGTTATTTCTTTGCTCCTTTACAGGGGTGGGCAAATTGCTAAACCTCCATTTTGCTCAGGTTCCTATGTTAGTCCTGCGGCTGTTTAAGTTTGTTCTATGCCATTTTCACTACCCGTCGAACTGCCATTTAAAAAAAAAAAAAATCCACCTGATACATTACAGCTTTTCTTATCTGCATCTTAGTAAAAACAGGTGTTCTTCATATGCTTTTTTGTGTGCGTTTTTACAGTGGATGCATTCTTCAAAGTTATGCTGCACTGAGTAAAACAATGCTGTGTGTAACTTTTTCTAATATATACATTTTTAAAGTATGTATATTCCAACTCTCCTCCTCCTTTTCCTCTGCTTTCCTTCTTTTTCTTTTTGTCTTTTTTTGCCAAGTACATCACACATTTCAGAGTTATGTGGATTTCAATAGCAAGATCACTTCTGATTTGAGAAGTGCAAACTTGGTTAGTTTGCATCAAAATGCCAGCTGAACAAAGTTTTTCCCTCTCCCTTCTCTTTTATATTCCAGACATCAAATCCTGCAGGTTTTGTATCCCTTCCCATTCATTCTTTTATGCAACTCTAGCAGTCAGATCAAATATGGAGAAAAATATACCCATTCAGAGGTCTTCCATATAGTTGGCACAGTACTGATTTTATTTTCATGAGTCTCTGTGTTAGAAAGATTATATTGTAATCAGTTCCCTGATAACTTGATTGAAGGCTGGTGTATAAATCTTCATAATAAGCAAACAAGTGAATGAATCATTTAAATTGGGTCACCACCAGAGAACACGGTGTTCCTTCAGAAGAAGAGTTCCCTCTAGCCCTTGCCTGCATGGCACAGACAGTCCAGTTTTAATGTGGGGCCAGCCATATGAAACCCAACACAGCTAAGTTTTTGGATGGCTTGTTTTGAACACAATCAGCATCAGGTTCAAAAAGGGCCTTATTCCTTGTGTTGCCCCCAAAGTACCCTGCAACTCTTTCCAGCACAAGCAGCAGACAGAGCTGCTATGCCCAGGAGTTCATCCCCAGCCACTCCTTCGTCCCTGCAGAACCTGCAGCCTGGAGATTCTCATTGCTGCTTGTTTTCCTGCTCCATCTGTTCTCCCAGTGTGGATGCCCAAGATCTCTGGAGAGATTTCCCTGGGAACAGCCCACAGAAAAAAGCTCTGGCCATCACTTTCCCAACCAGAGCACAGCAAAGTTGTTTTTGTAGGACCAATGAATCAAAATTGGAAAATAATGATGGCACCTGGTTTTATCTTCTTCTATTACCTTGTTTCAAGACAGAGCATTTTGATGAAACTGGCATCTTTTGTGCTTGCTGCATGGCACACTTTTAGTTTCATATCTGAGCTGTTGTATAATGAAATTGATGAAGTCCAGGCAGGGCTGTCCACCTCTGGAAATGCTAGCAATCTGGAGGACAGGTGGTGCAGTCCCTTGAACTGGCAGAGTAGAAGGAATCATCACGTCCATTAGCCAAAGATTCAGTGTCTTTTCTTTCGTCTTATGGAAACAGATGTTGTATTACTTCGATGCTCTGGCTCTCTGATGCCAGGGACCTTTTTCTGCATTCTTTCTTCTTTACAGACCATCAACAGACAGGTGGGTGAGGCATCCCAGTACAATGCTACTGGAGGAAGCATCCTAGTACCCTGCTCCCAAAACCTTTAGTCAGGTCTGATCTTGCCCCGAAGGTCCTGGAATTTCAGCCTGGACTCCTCTGCTCACAAAGTGTGCACTCTTCTATGGAACGGTAACAATGGGAGGCTGTTTGAAAGGATCCAAGCTAATATTCAGCATCTCCTGCATTCTGATGAAGGATTTTGGTGAAGGAAAAAGGAAATCTTTCTAGGAAGGGAATTTCTCAAGATTTACACATGCTTCTAGGCACTAAGGCAGGGATGAGCAGAATGTAAATCTCCAGGTATTTGGAACTTTGATTCACAAAAATGCTATCAGCCTGGCCAATGGTCAGAAATTCTGGAAGTTTGCAATTCAAAACATCTGTAGAGCTACTTTCTACATGACAGGTTGGAGACACTGGGAATTGTACTTCAAGCTATTTAGAGGACATCAGTTTGTGAAAGGTAAGTCCAGACTATGCTTGATTGCATTCTCTGCAGGTCTTCCTCTACTATTTCTCTAGCTGTCATCCTTGCCATTCCATTGCCCCCAGATCACGGGAAATCTGGCCTCTTAGAAGTGGGACGGGGAGTTTAGGAGTAATGGTCAACTGTCAAGACCATTTCCTCATTCCACAGGACAGGAAGGGCTTTGACAGAGCCACCAGTCACAGGAAAGATTAATTACCCCAAAGTCAACAGGAATCTATTGAGAGAAGCTAAAATTTGTGTTTCAGTGAGTTAATTAATTGCAACACAACTTGCTTAAATGCAACACAATTTATTGACTAAAATGCCATATAAGCACAGGTTTAATTAGGCCTCCTGAAAACAAATTCACAGTGGAAATGTTGTTAAATAATCACTGCATCTTGGACCAGTTTTCCTATTTCAGTGTATTGACAGCGATCAATTAGAAATTGAATTCTCTCTGAATCTAATTAACTGCATATTTAATCCTAATTGTTCCCAAACTTACTGAGCAATCCTATTACACACCAGAATACCATTTGTCATCCTTATCTCTACATGTAATGTTCCTGTTTCCAGGAAGTGTATTCATTATTAAGGTGTTTTATTAGTCCTCACTAGAGTCGAGACAGTTCCTCCAGAATCAGGCCCTCTTCTTTTGCCAGACTTCTTTCTGGACCTCGCTTGGGACATGAGCTGAAAGGAAGCCCACAAACTGAACTCATGGAAGTCCTGTTGCACATCCCAGCAACCTTCCTCCACAGCACATGTAGCACAAGCACAGGACACAAGTCACATGCGCGGAAAATGCTTGCGCAACATTTGTGCGGGCTCAGTTCCTGGTGGGCTCTCACATGAATGTTTAGCCTGCTCAGCACTAAGTCGGACTCAGGGCTGCAAGAAGGCAGGCTGGAGTCCAAGGGATCAAGCCAAGGGAATCCAATGTATTCCCATGCACAGTGTGCATTTCCATAGTCTACATTCATGGGATGTGAAAGTCAGAAAAAAGTGATCTCGTTGAGGTTCTCCAAATTCCAACTCTAAGTTCTTTTTTATTATTGTTTTGAGTGAAAATGCATGTGTTTTGAATCACATTTTCCCAGATAACTTTGAAACGCATTTTGTTCTGTTGAACAGTAAATTCTGGTCAAAAAATGAACTGAAATGAATTTCTTGAGCATCCTTAGTCTTGGCATAAAGTGGCAGGAATTTGGATTTTCAAGTGTAAAAAAGCAATAAATCTAAAACTCAAGTGGGGAATTACTATTAAGATAAAGTCAGTGATAATCAAGCATTGGAAAGAGTATACACATTAGGAACCATTTCAGTAGGATTGGCAACTATTAATTGCCAATTAATAATTAACTGTGGAGGAGTTTGTGGTGGAGGGATGAATTTCTGGTGATATAGCAGAATGAAGAGAATTTAGAGAATTACAAAACAGAAGACCGCAAGGTTCAATAGGAAAATAAGAGAGACCTAAATGAATTAACCCCAAAATAAGGACTAAAAGATAGAGCTGAAAGATGTTGTTGATGAAATTCAAAGTCTAACCACTGATTGAATTTAGTGATGGCATTGTTAAGGTCAAATGGACTCCAAATTTTGACATTCCAATTTGGTATAGGAGTATGATGTCAACGTTTAACTGTCCAAATCTCCACCTCTCTGAGGGAATATTCCTTAAACTGATAAATTAATGAATGAAATCTATACTAAATGCAAAAGTACTGTACATCAGATGCCAGATGCTCTTAAATGTTGGCTTGTACACATCAGAGATTGCTGACTGCTTCAGCTTGTCAGCTAGAATATATTGCAAGATATAGATTGTTATATGTCAGGCACTGTCAACTATTGATCACTTCTCAAAATCATCCGCTGTCAAATTCTGGAGCTGCACACTCGGAAGATATGCAGATGGTGCCCATTGTGAACATTTGCAGAGATGCTAATTTATTTCAGAGGTAACAAAAAGCAGAAACAAAATTGTGATTAAGTTGTTTGGGGAAGCTGTTCAATCAGCTGTAAAGGAATACTCCTGATTTGTAGGACTACTGCAATATTTCTGAACGGGTAAGTCGATACCAGCCATGTTTATCAGCTGTCCACAGCCGTTCATAGCATTAAGGAGCTTGTCTTTATCAAGCAATGGTGATGGGACATATGGTTCTGATGGATTTGGATTCTACCACGTAGAATTCCATTTGAGCTCCCGCATCACCTTGTAGTGAGCTGCCTTTGGTGCAAATGGAAAAGGGTTCCAGTCCATCCATGCTTAAAGGTACATTTGCCAGAAGGCAAAAAATGGATCATTAAGGAACGTTGGAGATTCATCAGACAGCCCATCATTCACAACTGTAGCAATTGGCTGGAAAGCGAAAGGTACTCTCGATACAAAGGTAGTGGCAGATGACTGCAGTTATGGTGGGGGGAGGAGGGACGGGATAGCCAGCATGAGCACAGGAAATGAAAGAATCAAGGGAGTGTAGCCTGAAATTCTGGAAGACAAAATACATCATAATAATTGGAGTAAAGCAACAGAGTAAAAGAATGCACTGCTTACCTGTCTTGAATATGAATATGAATGCATATGGATATGGCTGCTCTAATCCAGCTGTCGTGCCACATCAAGTCTACCATGCCTATGACGATGTGTCAAAATTGGGGGAGCTTTGTTGTCAATTCAACGTTTCATGGTGATTCACTGTGCTGTTGGCTTGCATCCAGGAAAATTTGCACACGTCACATTAAGACAGACTTTTGACCCATTGGAAGAGTTAGCTGCTTGTGAATGCTAACTTCCATGGACAGTTACATCCTGATGTTCTCCAGACAATGCAAAATTGTGAGTGAATGGTTGGGAGAATAATAATGCACGCGTATAACTCATATATAAACTCAGACCACATGTATTAAAAACACATCTGCAAGCAATGGAGACAATTTAGACTTCTCTCTACCAAAAGCTCTCCTACACTGGGCAAGAGTTCCTCTTGCTGTCACTTGGAACCCTTCAGGTCTACACCATCCTGCTATAGGGAGCTTTTCCATTCCAGCCCCACCTGGTGCCAGGAAGCTCCAGGTCAGTGAGGTAAGTTAGTCTCAAAGGTTAATGAATCCAGATCTCCACACAGGGTCACCCAGAGCAGGAAGTTTTCAGCATGGACAGTCAGGCGTGCCTATGGATGCTCAGCAACCCTGACCCCAAAACATGCCTGGCCTGTCTAAATGTGGACAAAGCAACCTATCAATCAATTGACTTATACCCAACACCTACCCATCCCTTCTTCCAGTGTGAGGTAGGCAGAAGAAACAGACAGCGCTCAGCCAATCAAAATCCTTCTTGGCCCCCAACATGTGACCAGGCATGCTCATACTGCATATAGAAGAAGAATGGAAGAGGGCATGGGCAAGACTCCATGGGATGATACTGTCCATGTAAGCCTGGACTCGATGTGCATACTTGGCACATGAGGGTCTACTTTCTTCCTTACCACCCACCCGCCACAAGTTCTTCAGTGCCCGGATGAACTAGGTCCATGGGAAAGCATTTAAGGTTGCAACATAGTCAGCCTAATCTCTACGCATGCTTACACTGAGGCAGGTTCAGCAGCATCCAATGGGGCATAGACCTGAACTAGACAAGATGTTAATAGCCACCCTCCTCTTGAGCAGCAGGGTGTACATATTATCAAATGGGGCCTTATATCATATGCATATGCAAGATTTTAAAATATAGACAAATCATGTCCATTTATTGTTTTTTCTTACACTAACACACCAAAACCAGACCCCCAAAATTAGCACGTAAGCCCTTAACTCTCATCCACATTTAATAACGAAAGGAGCAGTCTATCAACCAAGCAATACACCAGTCTTCTCACATTTCTATCTATTTCTTCCTCCATGTTTTCATCACAGCAACCCTAGAGTGGTGGCGAGCACAGCAACCCTAGTGTCAGCGGTGGTGAGGAGCACTTTCTATCAGCTTCGGCTGATCCATCAGCTGTGTCCCTTCCTGGAGTTCGACGGCCTGGTGACAGTGACACATGCGTTGGTGACTTCCCAGTTAGACTTCTGTAACGCGTGCTATGTAGGGCTACCCTTGAAGACAGTCCGGATACTTCAATTGGTGCAAAATAGAGCTGCCAGGGTGCTGATGGGAACTGGGTGTGGTTCTCATATCACCCCAGTTCTCTGTCAGCTACACTGGCTTCCCATTGAAGTCCGGGCCCAATTCAAGGTGTTGGTTCTTACCTATAAAGCCCTTAACGGCTTGAGTCCTGGTTACCTAAAGAAGCGCCTGTGACCATATATGCCCTCCCGCCCCCTATGATCGGCAGCTGATGCTCTCCTCCAGGAACCCTCTGTGAGAGAAATAAGGAGGGTGAGTATCCGGAGGAGGGCTTTCTCTGTGGTGGCACCCCACCTATGGAATGCACTCCCCAGAGAGGCTCGCCTGGCACCATCATTATTTGCTTTTCGGCGCCAGGCGAAGACCTTTTTATTTAAGAAATATTTTGATTGTTAAATTATTAATTTTGTATTGTTATTTATTGCTATATTTATATATTTTTATTTTTTACACCTTGAGATGGGCCAGTTTTAAATTATTGTATTGTTTTTAAATTGTACTCTTCTATGTTGTTAGCTGCCCCGAGGCTTGTTTGCAAGGGGGCGGCATACAAATTTGGTAAATAAATAAATAAATATAATTATTTGTGCCAAACCAGCCTGTGAGGATCATGGTTAAGCAAAAATGTGCACCCTGCTCTCTTTGATCCAAGAACATTGCTCTATCCAGCACACTCCACTTGGTTTCCTCAGTATGGGCAGTATCCAGCATTGCCACTCCACTTACACAATTGACATACCACTAGTGCAAGTCACTCCTAGCAGTGTGGTAATAGAGAAAGCTGGTATAATGGGTTATCCAGCATCGGATGCTGACCTAGGAATGTGGAAAGTGCATAGGCTTCAAAATTACATTTGACAGTGATGTCCACATGTGTAGAAATGTATTGTGAAAGATGTAGTGGTGTACTTAATGGACGTTAGGGTCTTTTTGCCATGAAATATATATAAATCAGCACAAGTGCTACTGATTAATTTCAAATGAGGTTATTTTTCTCAATCTAAAGCCGAAAAGCAAACAAATAAAAATACATCTAACTATGTTGTCTTTTTGTTGGTGGGAGCTTGGGTGGACTCCGGGAGATGGTGGAGGACAGGAAGGCCTGGAGGAATGTTGTCCATGGGGTCGCGATGGGTCGGACACGACTTCGCGACTAGCAACACCAACAAAATATTGTCTTTAACTGAAGGGTTTTTAAAATTAAATTTAAGTAAAGTAAAATGATACTGAAACAAAAAAGGAGGGGAGTCAAAAGAGAGGACCATGGGTCAAGACAATTCAGTAACCTTTGTGTTTAACATGTTCTTCAAAAAGCAGAAATGGAAAGAAATCAGTAATACCGAATGCACCTGGAATGGGCAAGACTCACTAGGATAATGTGAATAGCACTCAGCATGTTGATTGATATTTCAAGCAGCTTTGTGGATACAATGGCCCCTACGCTTGCATCTGTTCGCCTTTCCGGAAGATTCATTCACTTGGGTGCTCCTAACTCAGTCACATGAATTGTTGAAGAAAGTTATTAACAGGGCTTGGGTCTCTCTGTAATTGTGTCTGAGATGTCTCATTGCAATTTATTTTACTTCGGTTCCTCTCTGCTGTTTAGAAATGTGGCTCTCCATTACTTATCAGTCAGGTCTAATCATGTATCCTAAATATTTATACCAATGCAGAAGAGAATGGAAAAAGAAAGAAAGGAAGGAAGGAAGGAAGGAAGGAAGGAAGGAAGGAAGGAAGGAAGGAAGGAAGAGGGAAAGAAAGAAAGGAAGAGGGAAAGAAAGAGGGAAAGCTGGCCTATGTGCTAAATAGCATTTCCTCGTCTTTTGCTCCTTTGAATAGCAAGAAGCACGAATGTTTGCTTCCATTCCAAAAAGTTTTAAAGCTGTTATGAGCTGATCAATTTTGCTCCATCAAAACACCACAAAGTAGATTGCAGAACCCAGGATAGAACCATATACACTCCATGGCTATTGTGCACACAATAGCTCAGATGCTGTTCACTCATTGCTCCGAATAATTGTCATTCTTGATACTCATTGCCTTGTATATTCTTGTAGTTGGAAAGGTCAACTAACTACAATTCAATTCAAAGGTCCTCTAACTACAATTCAATAGCCAATCAGCTTTGGCATGGTCATTATTGTGTCACACCACCTGTTTAACCTGAGGACCAATGAGCATCTTTAGAATGTTCAGTTATATGCCAATTAGATGGTACCAATTTCAATATATATTCCTCCCCATTTATAAAGATGGAAACTTGGCCTCATTTCATTCATTCATTCATTTCTATACTGTCCCACAGCTGAAGCTCTCTGGACAGTTTCATTGTCCATAAAAACAGATGATAAAAATGCAATTAAAATATATTTTAAAATATTGTAAAATTGAAAAGTTTTAAACAGATGCATACAGAAAATAATGACGACAATAGCAAGAAAGAGCCAAAATAGTGTTGAGAGTAGTTGCCACTCCACCAGCACACCATACTCTGGCTGAAGCTTCCAGTGAAAGGCATAGGTTTTTCTCCTGCCTTGTATGCTTCACATGTACTGGTGCCAAAAGAAAAGGGGTTTTGTGAAGAAATTAGATATGAAAAACTCAAGCAATTCAGTCCAGAGACATCCCTGTACTAAATCTCTGAGGGCTGCCTTTGGCTGGAATCCTGGAATGATAAATCCACTGTGGAAACTCTACTGCTCCAATTGATACCAGGGCGGATTCTGAAGGGACTAAAGGAACAGAAAAGTATTAAACTCAGTACCACTTCCTTTTAAGTCTCTTAAACTGAAAATTAATACATTTCAAATGTACAGTTTTATGCATTCAATCAATCACCTCAAAAAGGTACTGCTGAACATAGTTTCAATAAAATACCAGGAGCTGACATAATAACAGACATAAAAGCCCCTTCATTTATCATCAAATACTTGGAAGTAAAGAAGTCTTCACACACAAATACACACACTCCTAAATAGCCGAAAATCCACTCTACCTTTCCAGGGAACAAATGGTCCCAAGAATGTGGATGGGTGAAGAGGGATATTTGGCCCAGCAAAAGTGTGAGAGTGGTTAGCATGTTGGCCTGGGATTCCAACAACCCCAATTTTATTTCCCACTTGGCCATGAAGCTGACTGGGTGACTTTGGGCCAGCCACTGGCTCTCAACCCAACCTACCTCACAGGGTTGTTCTTGTGGGGATAAAATAGAGAGGAGAAGGATGCTTATATAAACCATCTTGGATTCCCCACAGGAAAACAGGTAGGGGGTATGTGCATGTATATAACTCAAGAGATAGCTAAATACTCATGCCATGCTATCAAATGGGGAGGGGTACGATTTCTATGGGTTGATAATTCTTCCCATATACTGGAGCGAGTAATAAGATTCCACTCCCCATATTCAAATCAACCCATAGAAACCATCTCTCATTACAGAGGTGGTAAATTCAATAGACAGGGCAAAGGGACTTCATTTTATAGGTGTGATGTAGTCCACCCAACCAAACCAAACCAAGACCTAAAATTAATATTTTTTTTCTTAATATGAATATTGTCTTTCTTTTTTTTTTTCCTGATGCTGCTTTCACTTACCAAGAGACCTTGTGTTTCACCTAAGGATGAAAACAGAGCTGGATAACAGATGAATTTTCTCTTGCAATAGGAGAAAATCAACCATTGCATGTTCCTTCATCCCAGCTGTTCTACGGACAAGACGAGGCACAACACAACCATCATAACACTTAATCGAGCCCAATTTGCATGTTGTCTGCCTCACTTCATACTGCCACTCAGAATCGTCAGAAACCATGAGTTCACTTTGTTTTCCTTCCCATCCAGCCATCCACTCTTGCTTTGTTTTCTATCGATAGAACTCAAAAATTCTCACACATTTTGGGGTCAATGTTGTTGGCTTAATAAACACATTTAGTACCCTTTGGTGTTTTCTTCACAGGTCAGTATACTGGCTTACAAATAACAATCCATCGCAAAGAGGCTGTATATGCACACATAGTGTGTGTCTGAAATGTTTTCTGTTAGCAGGAACTATGTCACACTTCCACAGTTCTCACCAGGTGCCATTATGAAGATGAACCATTTCATGCACAAAGCCTGGAGGTAGAACAGTTGTTGTCACTGCTAAAACCATACCTTATAGCTTTTCAGTTGGAAAAAACTGAGAAATATTTTTATTTATTTATTTATTTATTTAAAATATTTATATGCCGTCCTATTCGCAAAAAAGCCTCAGGATGGCTTACAATATAAAACATAACATAAACAACATAAATAACATAAATAAATTCCCGACCCACCCTGGCCAATGTATTTTAAATACAATATCCAATGTATTTGTTCTATAGCTATCTTGTTTCTTTTGGCAAATCTTTTTTCTTTCCTTCAGGGAACGCTTCTTTATTGGTAACTGGGAACAACAGCAGAGCTCTCGTGCAGAGCCCCCAAATCCCATCCATTGGAGTTCCTCTCTACTTCCATGTCCTGCATTTTTACAGAAGAATGACCATTGGCTTTTGAGAGAGAATCCAAACTTCAATGCACATACAGTGATACTTGAGGCAAAACTGCACATTCATACTCCAGTAAAATGTTTAGACAAATGGGCATAGGTCCTGGACCTTTCAACCAGGACCCAAATGTGGTCACCAGATCTATCAGCAATATTCTCAATTTAAAAACAAACAACACACACACATATACACTTTCAGGCAAGATCGCACCTCTACTACCAACTCTTTCTCTCTTTGTCTCCTCCCCTTTCCTTCCTCCTCCTGCCTACCCTTAACGCTTCCTTGTCACTTCTAATTGAATGGTGCCAGCTTTTCCTCTCTCCCCTTCCCTTTCAGAGCAGGCATTCTGCAGATGAGGCTGCAGCCAAAGCTAGCATCATCATTTCTCCAAAGGCTAGGGGTGGGAGAACCAGCAATTTTCGAGTTCACCTAAATTCTCAAGAAGCCATGTCAAAACTTATTGCAGATGGTTCCCATTTTGGTTTTCCACCTGCTTTGTCTTGTCTTGTCTTGAGTTGTCTAGTCTTAAGGCTCATTTGAATGGAAAAATAGCTACATTTTGTGCACATTTTTTCAAAAATGTACACCGTTCTCTCATTGAGTAAAGAATGAACACATGCACACACATTAAAATGTGCATTTCAAAGTGCAGATTTTAAAATGCTTTATTCAAAATTTGGAAATTTGCTAACATCTCTTGAGGGTAGGGATGGAATGCTTTCACTCATACAGGAATGCAAATGGGATATATTTGCACAATTCATGAACAAAACAGCATTTTTGTTCATCCCTATACAGATCAAGGGACATTCAGGAAGTAAACATGCCAGCTGCCATTTGGGCTTCCTCTATGCCCATCTATGTCTAGAATTTTAGAGAAAGAAATGAAGCTAAAGCAGGGTGAGGGGAGTAAGAACATAAAAACATGACATGAAGGCTTGAGAAAAGCCAGGCTGGATCAGACCAAAGTCCAGCTAGTCCTGCACTCTGCCCACATGGTAGCAAACCAGCTGGCCACAGGATCCCACAAACAGGATAGGTGCAAGGCCTCTGTCTGCCCAAGCTGCCCAGGCCTCTGTCTACATGGGCTTGTCACCTCTGGTAAAGGTGGTAGGTGAAATAGAATGGAGAAAGAAACAAGGAAAGTAGGGAAAGGACCAAGTGCATCCTGGGAGAAGAGAAAAAGAGTGAATGGGTTGAAAGAATCTGGGCTTGCACTGTACTGTGCAGGGAAGCAGTTTGGCAGTCCCACCAACCCTGTGTCGCCACTGTTTATATGTCTTTCCAAACAGCTTTTTAATTAAAAATATCTTGAAGGTCTATGCAACTGTTGTCATTTTCCCTACAGGGGCAATGAGGCTTATTGGAGATTTTGCTACATCCATATACTTGCCTCAATATGTTGAGGAATAACCATTTGCTGGTGACTTGCTGATGAAACGATCTCCTTTATCCTTATGCGCATATATTGAGAAAGCAATAAAATAGCCTCTTTGCTAAAAATGCAAATGCATTTTTGGCTCAATTTTACCCTCTTCATAACTGCAAGGATGTGATCAGGATTGTAACAGATATAAGCCTAGTCCATCTGATTAAATATTGCAGTATTGCCGATTAATGTTTTGGGCATTCGAAGTTCAAACCACTGAAATATGCATGTCAGTTGAATTTCCTTCTTGCAGCCTACAAATACCAAGTGCATAATTTCCTCATCCTGCATACAATGATTATTGAAACATTGCTCATGTTCAGGTTAATTAAAATGATCTTCTAATAAGTATTGGCTTGGTGTTCTAATAGTTATTTGTTTGGTATTCTAATAGATATTCATTATCACTGGAAGAAAGTATCTCAATGTCAACAATAAAGCATACAGAGCTCGCCAGATTTCAGATCTATAAAGCCATTAACTTTGATTAAAATTAAATTGGAGGTGGATTTGGAGGGCCCTGCTCAGCCAATCAGCTGTGCAAACTTTGCACAAAATTTTAAAATAATGCAATAGTTTAAAGTTTTCAACACTGAGTTGGGGTTTAGAGTTAATGGAGTAGAAGACTTCCAGGTCCTTTTTAACTTTTAGATTCCATGGTGCTATGATTAGGGCTTGCAAGATTGATCAGGACAGTTTTGGCCATGTCTATATCTGAATTGCTTTAGTGGTGAATGATTAATTCTCCCACAATGCCATCATATTGCTCTCCTTTCTTTTTGCACAGCTAGAAGTGTCCAAAGGATGCTTCTGAGTCAGACTTAAGCCAGGGATGATTGATGACACATTTAATGCTATCAGGCAGGTGCTCAATGGCTTGTTTTAAGGAAAGCACTATAGATGGTCGCTCCTTCCAAAACCCCCTGGCACAGCAAAGCCAAGTTTCAGTGCAATAGGACATAAAAGGCAGCACTGGGATGAAAAAGCCGGCAACACCAACAAGAATCTTGCAGTAGGACTGACTTTCTCTCCGTGATGGAGAAGGCTGTTGCAATCTAAGGTGCAAGAGAAAATACACTGCATGAATGTTTGCAATGTTCTGCAGAATTGTGTTTTCTGCAGATGGATTTCAATCAATATGTAACAATTAGAACAGCCAAATTCCTTGCCCTGTGCCTGCAGTAATGTGCAGAGGCAAATGACAAATGTGAAACGATGTTAGGATGTCCTTTCTCGGATGTTGTTGCTTATGCATGTTTTGTTAGTGTTAATGCTTGGTATATAGAAAGCACAATTGTTGCAAGACCTTGCCTTCATCAGATCCAGGAAAGAGTGGATATGCCCCATTCTCACATTCAAGGACAAAATGAATAATGTTACTAAAGCAAATTTTACCCTCCACAGGGATTCCTTTAAGCACACAATCCTATTGATTGTGCCCTTGCTGCTTGGAAGCCTCTGCAATTCCAGATTTCCTATGCCCTGCCGGAAGTATTAGAAAGGAAGGAGTTAAATAAACTTGCAGCTGTTTAAAGGCTCTAAATGGACAGCTGATTAAAGACACAACTGGCAAATTCAGCTATTTGAGATTCAGCCATCCCAGTATCCCTGAACCTCTGTAACAGGACAGACTTTAGTCTATCAGTACCTAAGGATAGATGGAAAGGCAGGATGGGAATGTTTTAAAACATAAATGCAGTACCAAATCAGAAGAATAATGGGATTGAGGGATAGCAATAGGAGTAATGCACTATAAATATACCTGATGCTTTCCAGAATAATGTAAAGGGATCAAATCAACAGCCTTGCTCTGAGGAACTTGCAGTCCAAGGTTCTTACATGAGGAGACAACAAATTAAGCCAAAGGAAAGCAGAAGGAAACAGTGAGAGAGGTGGGTATAATACTTATGTTGGCATGCATGTCAGGAGTGAAAATTCCTTTGGCCTGCTAAGATTTCAATAGCTGGGTTTTGAAAAGACAGAAAAAACATCAGAACGCATGCTTTTGAAATTCACAATTAATTTCATAAATGGAGCCAGAAATGGTGTGATGGAACAAGCACACCCCAGACAAGTAGCTCTCCTCTGAATACTTTTCTTTCCTTCAGAAATGTATGGGGAAAATACTTCCACCTCCTCCAGAGGTGCTTCTTCTGTGTCCATTATTTGATTTATCTATTTCATTTGAACTACATACATATCACTTGCTATCCAAAGATCTTCACACAGTTCATATCAGAAATATATAAAATACCCTAGAAAAACCAACATAAAATCTCAGATAAATACAATACAAACATTTCAGAAGTAATGAATCTGGTTTCCAGATTTTGTAGTATAATTTTATGATGTTTTATTATTACTGGTGTTTATATTGCTTTCTTATGGCTCTTAATGTGCTGTTCTAAGAAAGCTTCCGGTATCAGGTGGTATAGAAATGCCAAGGAGGTGCAGGAGGAAGAGAAGGGGGGAAGTAATTACAAGAAAAGCCTGAGTAAACGGGCGTATCTTCAAAAGGCACCCAGTGGGTCCCACAGTGTCCAGACTATATATGGCAATGCCTTCGGGTACCTTCCTGACCTGCCATTACTTCATGACACACTTTTGGTCATGGGACGACTGACCAGGCCTGCTTAGAAGATCTCAGGGATTAATGGAAGATCTCAGGGATTCATTTGGTGCCTATATGAAAACACACACACACACACACACACACGCCTCCATTCTGGTGCCACAAGTGGCCCCCTGGGACTTGATGGATTTTGCCCCTCCCTTCCCCACTCACATAAGACAGTGCATCTTCAAGCTAAGACAAAGCACATCTCAGCAGGCAGCTTCTCAAACAAATATTTCAAACCAAAGCCTGATTTCATGCTCATCCAGTCAATGCTCCAGTGCATCAATCCTGTGCGCCTCTAAATACAGATTTTTGCCTACTTTGAATCCTTTGAAATGCTTTTAGGGTAAGAGCATTTCATTTTGGCTCCTTGCATTGAGCATCTAAGCTCATTTTCTACAGCCTTATTTTTAGGGTAGATTTGGTATGCAGAGCCTTTTTAATTTGCAGGTTGAACACAGCTCAAAAGCAAAAGTCCCACTTTTTTCCCCCCTTTCTCAGAAATACTGTATCTGCTGTGCGCATAACCACACTAGCAGGCCTACAGGGGAATGAGTCATATAAGATAAGGGACATTTATCATATCCGTACATAGTCATGGCTTCTTGGCCAATGTAAGTGGGTATATGATGGCTTCAGGCCAATGCTCTATTTTTAATGTATCTCTAAATTGTTCTTTTCCTTCATGGGACAAACACATCTGGGATCCTTGTTTTGGTTTTGGGCCAAAAGAATGTGCAATACATCTTCTCCCTTTTGCAGACCTATCTATTAAGTTAGGTTTGTTATTTTCTATCCTGTCTGCTGGAATTTGGGCAATTGGAAAAGTAGCCCACATTGTTACACAGCTAAATGTGGTGTCTATGGACAGATCTTTCCTGGTCAAAAACTTGCAAATGAAAAATGGCCACCTCGTTCCCTTTTAGCTTCATGCATGCATCTATTAGGATGGATGAAGCAGGTTTCTGTGTGCAAAAAGAAATTGCATTCCATTGTTGTTCCACTCCTGAAATGTATGGGAAATATATAGTGGATGAAAACAATCTTCATGAGCAGCAGTGCTCTTGCACCTTATATGAAACAAACACTGGATTGAGGGGATATGTTGCTATTTATCAGAAAATAACCATGGATCAACAGCTTGATACGCAAGTGATTCCTTCTGCAAGCGCAATAGCTCTAAACAGTCATAGCTCTATGTGCAACATGTAGCCTTCCAGATCTGGTTGGACCACACCTTCCATCACCTCAGGCCAACAGAGCCAAAGAGCAAGGATGGAAACTGTAGGCCAAAACATCTGGAAAGCCACAAGATGACCATCAGGACCAATGATCGCACTCTACCACTGATCTCAGTAGAGAGATGATGCACATTCATAATGTTTCAAAAAGAAGATCTCCCTCCCCAGATTTCTCCCCTGATGTGATCAATTCAACTTTTACATAATTTTCAAGCCAGGATACACAGAACTAGATGCACTCTTCCTTCACCTCTGGCTTAGTGAGGGGTGTTTGGAAGAGGGGCCTCATTAATGAAGAAGGGTTCATTGAGAAGAGCCTAACCCAGGTTGGGCACAAGAAGCTCTTCTACTTGAGCCAAGGACCAGATGATGTCCTTCTCCCAATCCTAGTTCAAAACCAGTCATTGAACAGTATCCTCCATCACACCCAGGCAGAACCAACAAGCCCAGGGGCTCAGAAGAGACACTGAGGGGATGCTGGCCTGGTTAAGTAGTGCATTCTGATTTACATTTTCAGTGCTCCAAATATACTTCTCAGAGGCACACTATGAATGATATCAGGAAAGGGGAGAGAAATATTAGGGTAACCTTAGCAACTTCATATAAAGAAAAATTATATAAAATGTTCTATAGATGGTATTTGTCGCCAAATCGATTAGCCAAGATGTTTTCAAACATGTCAAACAGATGTTGGAAATGTAAACATGATGTGGGTACTTTTTACCATATGTGGTGGACCTGGGAATATGTGAAAAAGTATTGGATTAAAATACATAAATGGCTTGAGGAAATGTTACAAAAACCCTTAGCTTTCAAACCTGAAATTTTCTTATTAGGCATTGTATCGGAAAATATTAGTAAACAAGAAATGTATTTGATACTACATTTAATCACAGTGGCGAGGATCGCGCTTGCTCAATACTGGAAGAGTGAGGAACTACCCACTGAGGAACTGATTTTGAAAAAGATTCTGGATTGTGCAGAAATGGACAGACTGACTTTATCAATGAAGGAGAAAGAAGACACTGACTTTTATCAAACTTGGGACTTTTTTATGACTGGCTAGAGAAACAGGACTTGGCTTAGATTTAAAGATGTCTTTAAACTTTTATAAATCAATTTGAATATGATCATAGAATGTTAAAAGATATGTTATAGGGGGCTGACCCAGCTTGTCTGATGTATTTGATGACTGATGTTTTTAATTTTTAGTTTAAAATTTTAATAAAAACCTTATATAAAAAAAGAATGATATAAGGAAAGGTACACATATAGAGGAAGAGAAAGCTCAGAATAAAATCCCTCAACATCCTATCCTAACCTTTCCTATCCAGAGCACAGAGTAGGACAACACTTTCGTTAGGTATGGCTTGACTTTCAAGGCCTACTCGATAATTTATTTCATATGCATTTGCTGTCTTTGCCTTGCAAACAATAATTTATTCCAGTGGCAGGTAGCCAATTTTCAAGGTTAAAATATAAGATAAGGACAATTTCATGGCCGATCAATTATGCAGTTCTGGAACTGAAACAGTACATTTTGAAAGTGTGTGTGTGTGTGTGTGACAGATTTGGAGCATTTATATTATTGACAAGTACACATCTCTTAGAATTTGCACCCTCTGTGAACTTCAGGATCATTGCAGTTATTTCAATTTCTCTTTGATTTAGTTCACAGGTGTCTTTACACATAAAATAGTTTCATTTTAGTGCTGTGGTCTTCTACATGTCATGCACTAACCACATCACAAAAGCAAAAATCTACTTGTATCTCAGTAGCAACTGTCTCATAGCAAAATAAATTGCATGGTTAAAAAAAATAAGTGTCAGGTGTCACCCTTCCAATTTCTTAACATTCTCTTTTTTCTAGCTTTGTTGGGATACAACCTTGCTAAACATTCCAATTCTATGGTTCACCAACCAGTTGCTGATTAGATTTATTGCCAAATGGGCTGTTGAATCAAGATTGCGCATGATCCATAAGCACCTCTCTCATGGATGAGCTGCCAGCTGTGGAGAATTGCAATACCCTTTGGGCAGTTGAATTCACCCCAAATATCAGCAGTTTCCGATCTCAATGATGAAGCCTCCACAGGTCTCCGCTTTCCTTTCCTTTCCTTTCCTTTCCTTTCCTTTCCTTTCCTTTCCTTTCCTTTCCTTTCCTTTCCTTTAAACTCAAAGAATAAATATCAGTTCCAATTTATAAGACTTAGCAGGACAAATAAATATGCACTTTTCACCATACATTTACACAGCCGTCTTAACTGAACTGGCCAATGTAATATCAGATGGTTCTAGTTATTCACTTAAGAGGGAAGATCTATCTATCTATCTATCTATCTATCTATCTATCTATCTATCCATCCATCCATCCATCTATCTATTTATCTCAGTTCCAAATGTACCATCACAATCCAATGTGACCAAGAGACAGAACTAAGGTGGAACTAGAGCTGGCTGTAAATATTGTGTAATTTGGGAAATGTCAACACTTGTCCCCTGCCCCAGTCACAGATATCACCTGGGGCAGGTTTGCACCTCCCTCGATGATGTCTGCAACATTGTCCTTCGTTTGCTCTTGAATGATATCTTCAATTTGTGGGAGCTGTCTAGTCGAAGTCTGGTTTTAAACCAAGGAGAAGAAGCCTGCTGTTCACATCTGGACAGCAGACTTAGCAGGTACACGAGTCACAGGGTCAGTTTCCTCAACTGTAGTGCGACATCTTGTGTTTCTGTTTAAAGTTATTGTTCCTACATTTGCACCTATTTGTTTAAATTTGCATATGCAAATACTGTCCTTGTTCTATTTTTTAGGGACGCAGGTGGCACAGGTTAAACCTTTGTACTGCTGGGCTGTTGATCAGAAGGTCAGCAGTTCGAATTTGTGCAACAGGGTGAGCACCCTCTGCTTTGTCCCAGCTCTTGCCTGCAAAGCTCTTGAAAGCCTGCAAATGTGACTCGATAAATAGGTACCACTTCGGTGGGAATGTAGGTGTGTTCTGCGCACCTTGGCATTTAGTCATGCTGGCCACATGACCAAGGAAGCATTTTCAGACAACGCTGGCTCTTCGGCTTACAAACAGAGATAAGCACCGGCCCCAGAGTTGGACACAACTAGGAAAAATGTGCAGGGGAACCTTTACCCTTACTTTTTGAACCTTTATAGTGATGCACTCTCCATTTTTTCCAATGTGTAAGTGGTCACCCCAGGACACGGGGTTTGTGCCAGAAGATATATCACAAAGATCAGCTTTTCTATAAGACAAGCAGTGCTTGCCGAAATTCATTTTGATTTCTGTTCAACTTCCCCTGCATGTTGTCACCCTAAACTACAATCCTAACCACAATAACAGAAGCATGGTAATGACCATAAAATCTTGAGCAGTCCAGAATTTCTTTGAGGGTATCAGCCTAGCTTCTGGTATCTGCCCTAAGGCCAAGTCAGGGATCCAAACACTATTTTCATTAATGTATCACATATATAGAATGTATCACTGCTCCACTTGATGGGAGTTTGGTGTGAGGTACAATCAAATCAAACCATGCCAAATCAAGCATGGTATATCAAAACAACAAGCTAAAAATGGAATTGGGGACTGAAAAGCCGAGAGTGGCTTCAACATCCATTCAAAGATTTACATAATAATTCTGGGGCAGCTACATTTGCCTCCGCAGCCCAAGGGCTCAATCAATATATCTCATCAGGACACTTGGCTGATTCCAGTTTAGTCCTAAAAACTCAACTAGATTGGAAAGAGACTTGCTTACTTTTTGGCACCTTTCCAGTGTATTTATTGCTTTATTTTCAAGCCAAATTTGGTCCCCATTTAACACTCTAACAACTCTACCATAGTGGCTTATTTGACACATTTAGTATAATGTCCTAAGGGAATCATCTCCTACTTGATTCCCTCTAGAAGTTTTGTAGCTAAGAATGTAGCTTTGGATTTAATTAAATCTGTTTCATTATGTTCCTTTGACTGTCATGCATTGCCTTTCATTCCATCATCTGCTCATTGATAGAATCAGATGTATTTCAGTTTCTGCAACCTACATTCATCCTGCAAATGGAGGCTTGCTGAAAATGTGCATTTGTGGAATTGCACAAATCTCTCCAAACTGTGCATTGGCCTATGGGGAAAAATGCTCATTTTCTGCCTGCAAGTTTTTTATTTAATTTTTCCATAGTTTTCATACAGTTGCATGACTAAAATTGCACAAAATTCCAGAAAATCAATTTTTTCTCTGTAAGTGCACACCATCACCATGACTTGGCAAAACTGGGTTTGCTGTAGACCCTGCGTGTCTATGGGGTAGTCCGAGATAGTTGAAGGACATCCATTAGGAAAAACCTGAACCAAGTCTTCATGTTCCCTGCCCCATGCAAGTAGGCCCTGTTCATACAATCCATCCCAAGCATGCATGCATGTAGGTTTAGGTGCATGCAAAACATTCTAGACCAGGTGCACTTGACAGCTTTCATCCCAAGGGCCAAACTCCATTTCAGCAAAGCTGCACTCCAGTGGTGCTCAAGGCTGAAAGCAGGAGGGATGGGGCAATATTGCAGCTGAAAGTTCTTCCTCTGGCTAAAGAAGACTTAGGAGAGGCTTTCTGACAGGATGTTCTTCAGACCTGGTGCGTATGAAGGGGGACCTTGATGTACATGTGAGCTCTGCTGGACCTCTCCACCAGGGCCACACACATAAAACAGGCAAGCCAGAGAGTCACGGGGATCAGCAGAAGTGGGAGCTGCAGCGATGACATGGAATGCAATGAAGGGAGAACTTTTCTCAAGTTTAGGACCAGAAATAGCCCAGTACCAGCCGATGTGAGATTCTGAGGTCATGCTGTGCCTCTGAATATGTTAGCAATTAATGTGTCCGCTATTGACTTTTCACATGATGTTTTTACATCCTTTTTCAAATCTTAGATACTGGCCACTGCTGGGAATGAATGCTATGCCCGAAGGACTTCGTTAACTAATCCTTCTTCTTCTCCTCCTTTTTTTTTTCAATCCAGCATCATGCTCCGCATGTGGTTAATTAGATTTTTTTGCCCATGCCTTCTCTAGGCCAAGAGATACATGGGATTAATTAATCATCATTCTTTCATTTTTCTTCTTCTGCTTATTAACAAGTCAAATGTTTTAAGGTAGCTGAATAGGTTGGGTAAATGTAATTTCCAGTCTCATCCATGGTAAGGCTGGAGCCATTTGTCACACTGTTGATTTTATATATATATATATATATATATGTAGGTATGTATGTATGTATATATAACATTATAAAGAGACTGCCTTCTCCTTTAAGGAAAGGCTAATAATGCAACTTCAGCTGAGTCTTCTCACAAACTCTGTACACTACAGAGATTTATTAGTAACTGGTCTCTATGGAAATGAGTGCTTAGAGGGGAAAACAGAGTCTACGAAGAGGGAGTAAGGTAATGATTTATTTAAACTAACAAATGCCTTGGAAAATTAACCATATGGCATTCTCTAAGTGCTTCCCCAAAGTATGTGTACTTTATTGTTCCTTGACAGAATAGACATACAATGCAATGTTATGCATCTCTACTCAAGAGTCAGTCCCACTGGTTTTCATGGAATTACTCCTAGGCAAGCATATGCAGGATTGCAACCCGAAGGGTTCACTGCAAGCAGATGCTTATTCTTTTGTAACAAGATGTTCAAAATTCCTGCAAACCTATTCCAAATGTTTATGAAAGGCATCGGTCTGCTTCTAGGTCTTTCCCACATCTTCATTATCCCACTGTCCTGTGCAATTTCTATAGCAGGAGAATATTGGCAAATGAATATTGTATTTATAAAACATTTCAGGGTAGAAAGTGATTCAAAACATGTCCGAAGCACTTGCTGCCTACAGGGTAGTTTTCTAATTGGATGTGTGCAAAAACCTATGCCCAATTTTGTTAATAATAAATGTTCTTTTCATTAATACATTTTAAAATATGGATTCCTTTGTCAAAAAGCCAGATGTTGAGTGGAATGGACTATTTTTGTGGGTAACACGCATTTTCAATCAGGAGTACGGAAGATAATTTCATGCCTTCTGTCTCTGTGAAGGACAACATGGGGAGTTATAAAACAATTTGAAGTAGAGTTTTTCCTTATGAACTCTGGGGGTGCAAATTGTTTGGCCAGGGAAATGTTTCCTTCATAACCTGCTTCATTTACCCTGGAAAGGCTTCATTTCTTGCAACCAGAGCAATGCCTCATTGACCCAGGCATGGTTCATGAAATATAGTGCCTACCCAAAAACTACTCCCTGGGTCTCCAACAACAAAATACTTTGGTAACATGCGGAATTCCCACTTATTTGGAAACGTGGAATTCCCATTGCTTCTATACCAGCACTGCCATCCAGAACCAATGCAATGGTGGGAATTCACTTTTAGATGCAAGGCTGATTTGACCTTTTTCAGTCCTCTGTAGGCCCAATTACATGAGCTTGACATAATTGCCCATCCCCATCTGTTTTCTCTCCTCCCATGTCCTGGGGTTGGTGTGCACCATGCAGATGAGTTTGGCCAGTCCAGGGAAAAGCGGATGCTCCACCCAGTGCTGACCAGGTTCTTGGCTTCAAGAGGAATGTGTTGCCCCCCTGGGGGCAGAGCATGCAATGCAAATGGACTTGTCCTGTGCTGGGAAGAACAGCAATTCCTCCCAGCATTGACTGAGTCCCTGACACCTGCATCTTCAAAGTCATCTCTGATCTTGGAGGGGAACTTCTCAGGATGAGGGGCCTACAGGGCCCTTTCCTCCAGGAGGTGAGCTTGGAAACCAAGTCTGGTCCTCTGGAGCAATCCAAGGAAGCTTCCTGAGATAGAGGGTGAACCTCTGTGGGTTGGAGTGTCCACTCCCATGGTGAGGAGCAACACCAGGCATGAGTTAGTTCTCTGCATGGCTGACGGGCTGTGTCTCCTGGCTCCAACCCTGATGCTCTGCTCCTTCCTGATCTTGTCTCTGATGCCTACACATGTCCTGTCCTCTTGGCCTTTGCTCATCTGGCAGCAGTCTGCAGGTGGAGCTCTTGGTATTCTCTCAGAGACCAGGACTACTGCACTTGCAGTGCATCCCAAGGGAATACAGCCCTTTTGATCTTCATCCAGCATGTGAAGACTAGTGTGAAAGTTGGAGTAAGGTATGTTATCCATAGGGTCGCGATGAGTTGGGCACGACTTCGCAACTAACAGCAACAACAAGATCCAGATTGCAACCCCATGCTGTACAGTGAAAACAGAAAAATAAAAGTCATAGCTGTTCAATGTAGATTTAGAGTAATTCCTCTTTTGACCTTCAGTGTTTAGGTTTCCACAGAGTCTAGGACTCCAAGCTTGAAGGGTTTCAGTCTGCATGGAACCCCAGGCTCAGAGGCTCCACCTGCAGACATCCATGCTCAATGCATGGGACTCAGGGGTGGTGGAGATGGAGAGGCAGGCAATACTGGGCTTGGGCCCTCTTCCCCTCAGCTACATGGAGGCTCTTCATCTACGTGCCTTTAGGGGGACTCAACTTGCTCCACTCAGCCTCTCAGAATTATACAGTCATAGAACAGTAGAGTTGAGAGGGGCCAAGAAGACCATCAGGTCCACCCCACCTGCTGTTGCAGGACACCATCCCACTCAAATGGCTGTCCAGCTTCTTTTTGAATGTCTCCAGTGTGGGAGAGCCCACCACCTCTCCAGGCAGCTGGTTCCACTGCCATATTGCTCTGACAGTGAGGAAGTTTTTGCTGATGTCCAGCCTGAATCTGGGTTGTCACAGCTTGAAGTGGTTATCCCATGTCCTACACTCTGGTATCAGCAATAAGAGATCTTGACCTTCCTCTCTGTGACTGCATCTTTCTTAAATCTTGGTGCCTGAACTAGACACAGTATTCTTGATGAGGTATGACTAATGAAGAGTATAAGGGAACTATTACTTCTCATGATTTGGAAGTAATACTTCGGTTAATGAATCCCAAAATAGCATTTGCCCCTTTTGCAACTGCATTGTGTTGTTGGCTCATATTTAGACTGTTGTCCACAATAGCTCCAAGGTCTTTTTCTTTTTCTGTTCTTTTGAGCCATGTATTTGGTTTCTTTTTCCCAGATAGAGGACTTGGCATTTATCCCTACTGAATCTCATGTCGTTGCTTTCAGCCCAGCGTTCAAGATTGCCCTGGATCTTCTTTCTGTCTTCTAGGGTGTTTGCTCATAGAATCATAGAAACCCAGTTTTGTATTGTCTGCAAATTTGATTATCATTCCAAATCATTAATACATTCATTGAAGAGCACTGGGCCTAGGACGAAACCCCACAGCATGCCACTAGTTACCTTTCTCCAGTCTGAGAAACTTGCTTGGCTGTGGGTGAAGCCCAGGCCTGCTTCTGGGAATTCTGCCTCTCAGGAATGTCCAAGTGCATGATAGGAATGAAAAACAAAAGACTACAGTGTATATACACAATAGACTGCTTCCTCAGTCCAGTGACAATGATTGCCTATCACGAGTGAAGGATGAAAGGACCCATAGTGATTCTCTGATCAACAAAATTGATCAGCTGCTGCCACATAACTCAGAAGCGCTGACTCACATGAAGCTAGTTTGGAAACAACTGAAAATGGGAGAGACGGGTTATTTTGGAAAGCAGCGGTTATCCACACATATTACTTTGTGTTGAACGCTGAGAGCAATAATTTAAAACAAAACCATCCAGTATGCTGATCTTCAAGTTCAGTCCCAAATGTAAGGTAGAACAAATACATTTTATCAATTTTCCTATGAATGAAATGAAACTTCCAAACTTTCCAATTACTTATATGAAAAGAGTGATTTTTCTCTCTCAATCAAGAGGGGAAGTTTGGTGGAGCCTTTTTAAGGGCATGAAAAGCGACAAAATATTGTCTCCTCTTGATCTGATTGGCTACTGTCCTCACAAAAAGTTGTGTCACAGGATTCTTCAGAAACAAACATCAAAAGGAACTATGAAACTATAAAGCGAGTAAAATTGTATGTCACCTTCTAATATTTTGACTCATTTGCATTTGTGGAAGCTTATCCTCTGTTACTTGACCCAGAATCTTCTACACAGGCAGACAAATTTGTGTAATATTTGTTTGTTTGTTTGTTTATTGTTACATTTATATGGTGTCTTTCCCCCCAAGGAACCCAATGTGAACCCAAATTATCCTTCTCCTCTTCTCCATTTTTCCCTTACTGCAACCCTGTGAAGTAGGTTGGGCTAAAAGACAATGGCTTGCCCAAAGTCACCCAGTAAGCATGAAGACCAAGTGAGGACTTGAACGTGGGTCTCCTCAGTCTTGGTCCACAATCCAGATACAATGCAACCACACATACTGTCCCCACACTCGCACCACATCAGGAAGGAAACCAAGGTAGAGGTTCCATTTTGTTGGGAATATGGCACACAAAGAGAACCTTGGCCAGCATAATCTTGGTCCAGACAGCAGATCCAGCCCTACCTTTAGGCAAGGTGTTGGAGGGGAGACCTGTGTGCCTTGAGGACAGCTTGCACTCCCCAAGATAGCCCACTGCCTCCAGGTGCAGGGCAGTGTGTGACAATTTTATCAGTGCTGTAGATGGATTCCTCTGCCATCTGGTCAGCTTTTGCACATGGAATAGGAAAGGGAGCCTCAGGCAGAGAAATGTCTTGGGCCACCCATGGCTGATAACCTGTCAAGTCAGCCGCTTCACAGATGGTTGGGAGCACAATTTCAATGGGGGAGAAGCTTCCATCCAAACCCATCTAATTAGCACCAGGGCAGGGGATGTGCAACATCAGCTCTGCATAAGGGCTGGGGAGGATGCAATCAATCATGCTCTGAAAGGTGGCTGCAAAGGGGAGAGCTTGTAGTGCATGATTGTGTATGCAGATAAAAACAGGCTAGTGTTTGCTAGTGAAAGAGAGGGGGATAAAGAGACAGGCACTCTGAATTTAGATATAAACATTTATTTAAAGCAGATTTGCAGAGATTGGGGTTGGTGTGGGCTGCTACTCTGACAGGCAACAACCCTGCAATATTATTGGATGAGATACCCATCCCTTGTCTGGTGGGATCTCAGCTACAGGTTGATATACACCACCAAGGAATAAGGGAGGCCTTCCTGTGTCACCCCCTCCCAGAGGTGCAGAACTCTGAACAGGAGGGGAGGGTCAGCCTCAAAAGCATCCCGTATCTCCTCATTGGGTTGCACTGGAACTGTGGGAATACTGCACATGCACACACGCATGCACACACGGTTTGCTTGGTTGATGGGCATGTCTCAAGGCCAGGTGGCTCTCTTCTGGAGGTTATTGGGGGGATTATCTGATGGATTTTTAAATGATAATGGGCAGCTGTTTTTGTTCATTCTTTTGATTTTATTATTTGGCTTGCATTTGCTTCATGCGATGCCATGAATTTTTGCACTCGTTTTAGGATGCTTGAAAGCCTACTGAAAGTCAACAACAGCATAAAAACTAGCTCCCATTTGCTGCTTCTTTGTAACCCTGGGCTTTCCAACGCATTACCTCACCCTTCATCAAAGCCCTTGGTAGAAGCTCTGTGCGTGTGTGTTTGTGTGTGTGTCTGAAGGCAGTGTGTCTATGGAATTACAAACAGAACATGCATTTGGTTTGTTGCCATGAGCACTAATATTGTATCATAATTTCTGCTTTTGACTAATTATCATTCTCTTGTCATAGAACACACAGCATTAAATACCATACTACTCCATTTTTCCATGTTATAATTCTTTTGGAAACATAGCTTGCACCATTTGCAAGACTTTATTGCATGCATTTTGATACCTGCAGGATAACTCTTGCTGCTTACAGTGACATAGGTTGGCAGTCTGCCTTCTCACTTCTACATCCATATGGTAAATATTCCCAAATGAGTTTTGGATGATAAGTTGGTTCATGCATAACTATGAGTGGATCTGTCCATTTTGCTTTCCCCTCCTTTTATGTATTTTATCCTCAAGTCTTTCTTTCCTAAAAAAAAAAAAAACTGTCCTCTCTTTTGGGGTCTTATGGAGAAGTTGGACATTTTTGTGAAATTCTTACAGAAACTGAACATAATTCTCATGTGTCCTTACTCAGTGTGTGAATGAGGCCAATATGACCTGTGGCTGTGAAAACCCAATGAACCTACAAGCACGACTGACATTGTGCTACGGCA
This sequence comes from Varanus salvator macromaculatus, assembly GCA_023646645.1. NCBI lineage: Eukaryota > Metazoa > Chordata > Lepidosauria > Squamata > Varanidae > Varanus > Varanus salvator. The sequence goes on along the minus strand of JAIXND010000001.1, from coordinate 5,284,003 downwards.
ATTTACACTAGCAGTTTACACAATTTGCATTACTTATTTACACTATTTACACTTTACACTGTATATTGCCCAATGTGTTCTGATCAAACCCACTGTGTTTTGTGAGTTTTGGTATTTGAGACAAATAATATCAAGATTTAATCTGACATATACTACTTGGGAAGGGTGGATGCAGGTGACGAATCCTCTTGTTAGTTGCAAATAGCTGTTGGTGTTAAGTGTTTTAGCATGGTACTCTCTCTGACATCCTTCCTTTCCATGGGCAAAGACTTTTGATGTGTGTGTGTGTGTGTGTGTGTGTGATTGGTGACACAACATTAAAACTTCATTCCTGATCTCTAAAGTGAATCTGTAGAATACAGAGAAGGCTGTACTATGTATTTTTTCTGCTCATTTGAATGAACAATGACGGAGATGCAGGAAAGCCAAACAGCAAAAACAATATTGGTTTAAAGTGAGAGCTGTATCTTCTGTGACATTCCTGGGACAAAAAGGAGCAGGGGAGGAAGAAGCAGACCCCTAAATAGATATCAAAATCTAATAATTTACATAGTGATCTCTTCAATGCAACCTTATTCTCATCAATCTGCTGCAGCTGTTGGTAGCAGGAGTAATACATTTCCAATTGCTAGAAAACTTTATTATTATTACATTGCATTTCTATGCCACATTTTTCCCTCTTGTGAGAAATCCAAGGTGGTTTACATAGCTCCATTTTATCCTCACAAGAACCCCATGAGATAAGTTAGGCTGAGAGTAAATGGCGGGCCCAAAGTCTCCCAATGAGCTTCATGGCACACTAGAGCCCATGCCTCCCAATCCAACACATTAGCCACTACTCCACACTGGCCCCCAAGTTTAGAATGCTTGTCAAAATATCCTCAAAATATTAGACCCAGCAACAGTTACATGTCTGGCAGTGGATCTGTGTGTTGAAGGAAGAGGGCTATCTTATAAATGGATGTATAGTGTGGATCGAGTTTTGGCTAATTAAGACATATTGTGTTTCTAGTTTTGCTGCCACCAGGGTGCTAAAGCACCAGAAAACAGGTCTCGGCAAATGGTTAGCAAGATGAGGAGCCTACAGCAGAGGAATCGTGGATATGGTGAAGTCTGTAGGTAGTTTTGGCTTTGGATACTGTGAAGTCTGTAGGTAGTCAGACAGCGATGAGCTGATGTCAGGAAGTCCGGCTCATTTGAGCTTGATGGACTCAGTCCAGTTCTAGTCCAATGACTGGATGTAGGCTGAGTTAGGGCGAAGGGAAACTCTGCAAACTTTCATCTCTAACATCAGCCATATTGGTGCATCTTTTTTTAAAAGGGAAGGAAAGTAAATAAATTATATTTGTGCAATGTTTGCCATTCGCACCAACTGCACAATTCGTGCACTCTTTGCTCATTGGAATCTGGATCCCACATAGTTCTAGCAGTTTCTGCAGATCAGAACTGCCTGGTTTTCAGCTCCCCTGTGAGTTGGTCTGACTCACCCGACAGTAAATTGGCACCAGCCAGCACAGACTAAGAAACCAAAATCTGATTGCGCCACATCAGGAAAATAGATTTCTTCCTCCAGTCAAATTAGTAATAGTAATATATTCCCAAACTCAGCACATGGAGCTTGGGGTAAGGTTAAGCCCTTTTGTTTGGTGAGTTACAAGAGAACAGGTTGGGTTTAACAAACAAAAAGCTGAGATTAAAAGGCAGCCTTCTGCAGAGGAGGGCAGAAATGAAGAGAACAAGCAGGACGGAAAAAGGAACACCAAGAGAAAGAAAATCAGAAATCTGTTTGGAAGAGGCTGGATGTTAGCATGAGGAATGGGACAAAGCCTGTGGGAATCTCTCCCTCCAAGCATTTTCCAGCTTCCCTTTGGGCTCAGGGTTGGCCTGTGAATACTTGCCAAGCTTCATTTGCACAACTGGCAACCTTCTTCTGCTTCAGCAGCCCAAATGCTGGCTGTAGCTGGTGTGGAAGAGACGCTGCTTGCACAGCTGTCAGTGGGTCTGTTCTCCTGGCAGGCACCCACAACCAGCACCCCATGACCAGCCTTCCTTAGCAGGAGAAGCAGCTCCCATTGAGTGTGTCGTGGTGCACACATGGACACTGCTTGCACAGGGCATGGGCTCAGTTCCTAGCAAGCGCCACTTGAATGCTGGGCACACCTGCCAGGCACTTGGACTCTGGGCAAGCAGACTGGAGTCTGTGGAGCAGAGCCCAGGGAATCTGACAGATTCCCAACACCGGATGGATTCATCACACATCCCTAGCCAAGGAGAGGTATGCATGAGAATGTCATTTTTGCAGGCAAAACCTGTAGCCTCAGTTTAATTTGCATACATTTCTTTATGTCTGCATCTTTGTACAAATCCATTCCATCACTGCTCAATTTGCACACATTTCCTGTTCATAAAAGTGAGCAGCAATTGTAAATGCAGATGGGGCTTGGCCATGAGATTGTACCAAGTTATAATCACAGCCTTTTCCAGTTGTACTGTAATATTATACACATCCTTCCCAATGGATGGAAGATGTAGAGTTAAGCCAAAATTTATCAGAAAACGTTTCGATTTTTCTATCCCACCCCCTGGAAAAATATTCTGCATCAACATTTTGTGGTAGCCACCAATTCCCTCCTCATGCCACCCTGCCTTACATGCACAACACCTCATAATTGCAATATTTCCAAGGATGCAAAGTGTTAGACTGCTAGCATGGATTCTATTGTTGCCTGTTGCAGTAGTAGCAGAACTATTAAAAATAAAGCAATCTTGGGAAACAATGAAGGAAGCCATGGGACAGCTACTGCTACGGCGTCCTGAGAAACTGTCTGAGAAGATTTCTAACCCTGGAGAAATTGGATGGAATGTCCTATCTTGTCCCTCTATTCCCTTCCCTTGGTTTTTTCTACCCATAAATATGGTGGAGAAATTCAAGGGGCCATGTGAGCATAGCCCTAGCTGTAACTTCACAGTAACCCCAAGAGACAGAGAGATAAAGATTTGCCCACCGCTATGAAACTCAGCTGCCTGTCTGAGTGGGAAATTTATTCCTACACCCTACATTTTATGCACCACATGTTCTGGCTAAGATGACCTCCTGCATTTGAGGAAGCCATTTCAGAATGCTTTTGTCGAAGAAGGAAGCAATTCTCAAGCACATGAGAGCCATAAGCTACACAGTAGAAATCTCTGTCAATCTCAGTTTCATCTAAAGCAGTGAACATGTGAACAGGAGGGATTCAGCCTTGGCAAACACATCCCTGCTCTTGGGAGCAGGGATGGCCCCAGGCTTGGGGCTGTGTGGGGTGACATGCCCTGCCTCCATTACAATGGTGGACCCCATCACCATCCTGTAAGGGTCTATGATCAGTAGACGGATGGGTAGGCAAATCCTTCCATGTGCAGCTACAAAGAAGAAGAGAAGAGGCAGTGCCAGCATGGCCTGGTTGTAGACCAGGGCTGAGGATGTGGTCAGCTTCCAGCCACTCTCTGACTGCACCTCTGAGCCTGGCAGGGCCACTCATCGGCCATGGAGAACTGATGGCCAGTGGTGAACAGTGGCAAAATACCACAAATACAAGAAGTATTTGAACTTCTTGCTGAACTGTAGAAGGAACATCTCAGCCTTAAGAATGAGAGGGACTGCATAAAAGCCAGGAAACCCCAGGGAAGAACAGGATGGGGCCAAGGAAATAAGATGTGGTCATATGGATAACAGCAGAAGGCCACCTTGGGACTATAGGAGGGCCATATCTGAGCTCTGCGCATAGGATTTTGCTTTTGTGTCCTACATACATATTCAGGCTTCTTACATTCAATCTCTGGGACGGAGTATGGATCATAAGTAGCTCCCTGTACAGATGAGACATTCAATGCATGAAAGTCTGAGCAATCAGGAGCGGTTCTGCTGTCCATTTCCTCCCCACATCCCTCACAAAATGTATGATAGCCTAGGGATTGTGACTCTCCAGTTTCTAAATCAGCCTTGCTCCAACTCAGTGCCCTCAAGATATTTCAGACCTCAGGTTCCAGGATCTCTGATCATTAAGGAGGCTGTCTGGGAGCAGCAGAAGCTGGCGCCCAAAGCATCTGGATGGCACCAGACTGTTTTAAATCATTCTCAGCTCCAGAGTCAGAAATATCACCATCATTCATTTAAAATGTTTGCTTGTGGCTCAGCAAGATAAATGTTTGTGACCAACAAAGAGACAGAGACATTTCCTTGGACTTATCAACATTCTTCTGGTTTCTTTCCAGATCCCTCAGATAAGGGGGAAGCTCTGATCCTTCTCATTTCATTTTGCTTTGGTTGACTTCCATTGATGACCTAACAGGGTTTGTGGTAGGTTTCGGAGAGCCCTTGGGCAAGATGGGTTTCACCCACTCTTCACTTCTCTCCACACTGCCCATTCATGTCCACACTTCCCATGAACCCATTCCTCACAGAGAGAAAGCAACAGACAAATGAAAGATACTTCTCCATCTCTTCACAGTGGCTGCTGTTTGGCTGCTCAGACATGGAGGTGGACGCACATTGACAGCAAGAAGGAGCAGCAGAAGCTGGATGTGGCCCCAAGAGTTGATGCTGTCCTCTTTGGGGATGGGGAAGTCAGCAAATGCCCTCTGACATGGGCCCTGCAGCTTCAGCCTACACATCATCCTTTGGCTTTCCTCATTTGCCCGAGACATTTCTCTGCATTGCACTCTGGTCAATATTTGGGTGGCAATTGCACTGAGTAGAAGTTGGCATCCCACTTCTGCTTTTTGGCTCCCTTGTGAATATCTTTATCTCCTTCCTAGCCAAGCAATTCACAGTTTAAAAATAGAGATGGCTCATCTATTTTTCAGTGGTTATGCATTTCACAACACTTCTCCCACTTGAATACTGCACGAGGGAGACAGCTAATAGTAATAAAATGCAGTGTTTATGGGGAAGGAAACTCAGAGACTGTTGGACACAAAACACAACTGTAAATATTATCTTCTTTTTTAATGGTCCAATACTGATATTTATCATCACAGTCCACATGCTTATTGCTAAGCTGTTTGTCTTCATAACTCCAGACAAACACACCAGAGAGTTTGCCAAAGCTGCCTATCACCTCAGGTCAGTCTAAGGAGGGCTGTAGCTTCGCCCATCATTACGTAACATCCCAGGGGCTGTTCACATGGAGCTTCTGTGGCTTGTTACTTTCTGGTCCATAAATGATGTTTTGGAGTCAGGCCAGGTTTTTTTGTTTTTTGTATAGTCACAATGTCATGCCTGACCCATCACGACCCCATGGACAACATTCCTCCAGGCTCTCCTGTCCTCCACCATCCCCCAGAGTCCACCTAAGCTCACACCCACCACCCCAGTGACCCCATCCAGCCACCTCATCCTCTGCCGTCCCCTTCTTCTTTTTCCATCAATTGTTCTCAGCATCAGGGTCTTCTCCAGGGAATCCTTCCTTCTCATTAGGTGGCCAAAGTGTTTGAGTTTCATCTGCAGGACCTGGCCTTCTAAAGAGCAGCCAGGGTTGAACTTCTCTAGGACTGACTTGTTTGATCTCCTTGCAGTCCAAGGGACTCGCAGGAGCCTTCTCCAGCACCACGATTCAAAATGCTAAGCCTTCCTTATGGCTCAACAGGTTAATGGGAAACTAATATCCCATTATATAAAATCTGTATCAAGACACAGGATCTTGATACAGATTCACACATTGTGGACCCCTTGTAAAGGAAGCTGTAGACTTAGTCTGTAGCTCGTGTTGAATAACGCTGGCTAAAAGAACCATGATTTCATTTAACTCACCTACAGCAAATGAGTGGCGGCATCACCACCACCACCACCACATTGCATTGATATCCCATCTTTTCTGTCTGGATGGCCGGGGGTCAGACTAGATGGCCTGGTAGGCACCTTCTGACTCACTCTGTTTCTATGTTTCTCTCTTGTGAGGAGCCCAAGGCGAATTACACAAATCTGTTGCATCCTCACAGCAACAACCTTGTCAAGCTGGTTGGGCTGAGAGCCTGTGACTAGCCCGAAGTCACCCAGTTGGCTCAATGGCTGAGTGGGGACTTGAACCTACATCACCTGCGTCCCAGTCCTGAGCTCTTAGCCACGACACTACACTGACTCTCAATAGATTCACCTTAGAAGATAGAATAACACATTTCAAAGACTCTGGAAATCCACCTCAACACACAAGTTCACAAAGCAAATTTATATCCCCATGAGGAACGTGATAAGTAAAACTGGTGTTCATTCATAGCTTAGGACAACAGACACACACGTTGTCGACATATTACTTAACTTCAAAAGTGGTTCTGACCCGATGCTCAGTCTTGTTCCAAAATAATCCAAATGATGTTCTTCTATGATCTGGACCTTTCTTACAGTCATTGAAACCCTGCAGCCCATGAGCCATATGCATGCCTTTCAGGGCTGACCCTTCCCATAAAGCAGATCAAGGCAATCACCTCAGACAACAGATGCTGAGAGATGGCAGCCAAGTGTTGGATGAGAGAGCTGTGAGCCATCTGGACTGGCCAGTCCCTGCCTAAGCTAGCCTGCTGCCTTCAGGAATGGTGGGGGATAGTGCCCCATTGCCAGACCTGAGGGAAGATTCACCTACCAGCTTCTGTATATGGAATAGGGGGATGCAATGGGACAGTGGCTTAATGATGCTGGAACTGTCAATCAGAAATGGTCAACACTCCAGCGGTTTGAGCCTAGCCTTGTGGAATGGAGTGAACTCCCATCGTTCGCCCCAGCTTCTGCCCACCTAGCAGTACAAAAGAGTACCATCTGCAAGTAGATAAATAGGGACCAACACTCCTCCATGGGAAACCTGCTGGCTTTGTTCATGCTGAAAACAAGTACCAGCAATGGATCTGGATGGACGCGCTGGGTGGAGGATTGGTGGAAAAAAGCCCTGGATGAACTGACCTCAACAAGAACTTCAATAGCCAACCAGTGCTAAGCTAGTTTGCCCCCCATGGTACACCAATGCAACAACAGACCAGCAGGTTTTTAATATTATTTTATCACTGCATGCTGAGCTCTTTTAATTCCTATTTTACTTGTTTGTTGTAAACCGTCACGAGACACGAGTGGAGGGACGGTTTATAAAAGCTTTAAATAAATAAATAATAAACCGCAGGCACCAGAACATCTACTGTGTGTACATCATTGTAGACTCCCTGGCAATATGTGCTGTGGCACAATTGGGCGGCAGACAAATGTTTTAAATAGATATGCTAAATAAATAAATGTATATGGAATGAGAAGGGAAGCTGCTCTCTCCTTGGGCAGAATTTTACATAGCCTGGGGAATCTCTGGTAGCTCCTTCACTCTTCACGGCAAAAGATGGAGTCCAGGAGGCCAAGCTTGCAAAAGGTAACCCAGCAGAGCCTGCTGAACACGACGCCTAGCCAGGTGTGCAATTGATAAGGCTGCCCCTGCCTCAGTGGAATGGGAGCCGTGGAGGGCTTGGCAAGCAGAGTCTGGCTGTGACACCCAAGATTTCAAGATGGAACGCACTTCCCAGAGAGGTCCTCCTGGCGCCGTCTTTATATGGTTTTTGGTGCTACGCCAAGACCTTTTTATTTAACCAATATTAAAATGATAAAAAATATTTATTATTAGAATTAATTATTTTACTCTAACTTATTTTATTAATTAATTTTATGTCTTTCAGTCATGGGATATCTAATTTATTATTGCTTCGGATAGAGATGTTATTATTTATTGTTGTATTTATAGGTTGTTGTGAGCAGTCCAGAGACAAAAGTGATTGGGAGACCTAGAAAAATCCTAAATAAATAAATAAATAAATAAATAAATTTCAGTCCCAAGGTCTGACCAGAATGGAGTCATAGTGCAGAATTAGAAAGCATCTTTTAAACAGCTGGAAAGGGAACCCTCTGCACCCAAAATGGGGTGACTGAGCATCCCTCAAAACTAAAGAAAGTAGCGTGGCAATTGGAAATGTTGAGGTTTTATATATACCTTTAAAAGGAGTTATTCCATCGTTTAAAATGAATAAATATGCATAAGTGTGATGTATTTGTGTGGGCTCCCTATGCTTCTAGTCAAGGAGATAAATAAAATGGAATTGTATTTAATCTTGGCCAAAGACATCTTTTCTCAGTGATTGGCAAATGCATAAACTACTTTTAATAAACTGTATATCCCACTCCCCCTCTTTCCTGCCTTGATAAATGAGGGAGTTTCAAGCTGACAGATGAAATATTGTAAATCTGAACACTTGAGCCCTTCCCAAACGTAGCTTGTCCTATATCAACAGGATGGCTCACAAATCAATCCTCTGCAGAATGACGCCAGTGACGTTGCCGAACACCGATGAGGGCATGCAATTGCCGCTGATTGAAATGGGGGGATTTTATTATATGAGATTGTGTTAGAAGTGGCCATTCATTTCTAGTGCAACCCACAAGGGCCTTTCCAATCAAAAACACGAGATAGATCCTTTACGGGAAAATCGTAAAATAGCCCTCAGTGTTGTCAGAAAACAACCATGTTTTATATCCAGTGTACCATGGAAAACTAACCTGCAGCTTTGCTCCTATCAGGATATGTCCATTGTACATGACTCAGTTCTTTCTTGCAGCAACTCCATTTGGTAGTGGATGCTAGGGTGACCTCATTTCATAATTTACAAAGGACAGTCCTCTGTTTGAAGGACTGTCTCTGGTCATTGTCCGTTTATGAGCCATTCTCTGTTTGAAGGACTGCCCAGCCCAAATCCAGTTTAAAGGTAAAGAACCCTAAGAAAGCAAAGTAACGGCGGCCTTTAAGTTGCCCATCAAAAGTGAGCACATGGACCAAACAGGCCCATGGGTCATCTGGTCACAGTCTTGCCAGGGCTGGGACAAGCCTAGTGGAATCCATCACTCCAGCATTCACAGGCTTCCCCTCACGCTTGGGCTGGTCTCAGAAAGTGAGCAAATGATCTCAAAGGAAGTCCATGAACACTCCCAGAACAAAGGCTGCACCTTCAGCCTTCTTCCACGTCATGTGCAGCAGCAGAAAGGCTGGAAGGTGGATGCCATCTGTGAAGGGCGTGGAGCTTGCCAGGCATCTCCCTGAACACTGGGCAAGCTCGCGAGGAACTCAGATGCAGCACTGCAGTGAAGTGGACTGGAGTCCTGGGAGCCAAGCCCAGGGAACCTGATGAATTCCCACCCCCAAATGGATTTCTCCCTTGTCCCTACTCTTCCCACTATGGTGAGACATCTTGGACTTAGGCTGGATCCAGAATCCTCGATTTGCTAGCAGAAGGTTGCCTCTCGCAGAACCGGACGTTTGTGCTCACTCCCTTCCAAATGATTTCCGAGCATTCAGGGGGGATTTGGAGAGTGAAAGGAGGCTGCAAGGGGAAGAGAGGAATTATTTTGTTATTGATTTGTTATTGGATTTATTGATTTATATGGTGTTCCAACAAAATATTTAAAATAGTGAATATAAAATGAAATGGTGTAAAAACAACTAAATACAGAACTCCTCTCCTCTCCTCTCCTCTCCTCTCCTCTCCTCTCCTCTCCTCTCCTC
>JAIXND010000001.1:5209869-5270390 GCA_023646645.1 Varanus salvator macromaculatus | reverse complement strand
GAGAGAGAGAGAGAGAGAGAGAGAGAGAGAGAGAGAGAGAGAGAGAGAGAGTTGTATCTGTTAGATGTTAATCCACCAGGAACTGGTCTATGGCTGAGGTGATCCTGAGGAATCCCAGTCCCTTCTGCCTATTGGACCTGTTTCTTGCATTCAACTCTGGCTCACAGAACTCCCCTTGAGCAACCCAGCACTTGTAGCACATGCAAAATCTACAAAGTCACATGTGGAGAAAAGGGACTGCACTCATGCAGCATTCGCACAGACTCTTTTTCTGGCAGACGCCCACATGCATGCTTGGTGCATTCAGCAGCAAGTTCAATTTAGGGCTCTGGGGATCCATGCCAGAGACAGGATGTCTATCCCCCAAGTGGATCCCTTACACATCCCTAAGCTGATCCAGATCACTTTTGGACATGTTCATGCATCAATCTCTTTCTGTGTAGCTGCATTAAAACTTACACACACCTCACTGAATCATGTACTATTTGAAAATATATTTCTGTGAAACAAATCACATATTTCTGAATGCATCTTACAGCATATTTTGAGCCAGGATCTGTGTCAAGACTTTCAGGAAGTGCCAAAGCCAGTGGATAACTATGTTGTGATCTCAGCATTATTCTGGAAAGTACAGACTGGGATTGCACAAGGATTTAATTCTTCAAAGCATCCTTATTCGGAAATGTATTCTGTTCTTTGGTGAAGTGCCTAAAAGATTTCTAAGATCATTATTATTAGCATCAGAATCCTCCAAAATCCATTGCAGGTGCTGTTTCTTCATGTAACCTTTGTGTGAAGGATCATATACATCTTCTATCCCAGTGGTGGCGAACCTATGGCACACGTGCCGCAGTGGGCACGCAGAGCCCTCTGTGTTGGCATGCAAGCCAAGTCTCCCCAGCATTGCCCCAGCAGCCGAGCATCAGATAACAATGCACATAGGGGCCATGCACATGCTCGGAAAGGAGTAGTGGCGCCAGGCAATGACATCATGAGCCATGACTCATTAGCCGTGACTCGTCCAAGCTTTCACATGGCCAGTCAGTGCACTGCCAAGGATATATTTATATTTGCATCATCAAAAGCTCTGTTATTATGTTTTTCTTTTAAGACAAAGGATGTTAATGTATGAGTTGTTTTTTCCAAACTAAAAGCTCAGTATTCAGGTTTTATTGCAGTGTTGGCACTTTGTGATAAATAAGTGGGCTTTGGGTTGCAGTTTGGGCACTTGGTCTCTAAAAGGTTCACCATCACTGGTCTATCCTATGCCAAGCTATTTTACAGCTTTTAGGCACACTGTACACCATAAAACAGGGATGAGGAACCAGAACCAGTCCCAGCCCCTGGGGGTTCCCAATCTGGCACACAAGTTTCTTTGATTGTTATCTCTGATCAGTCAGTGATCAGAGGTACAAGGATAATTAAAGGCAGTTAAACTTTAAATATACTGCATAGAACTGAGCTGTGAGTTTGTAGGTATGTTGCACTGGGTCTTATTGTGTGTAGGGTAGCTTAGAAATGAGCTGTGTCTTTCATGTTTATGGGAGAGGAGATGTCCAAATGGGTAAAAGTGGCATCTAAGGAATGCCTGTTTCCATACATCCCTACCAGACCACTCAGATCATCAAAGGAGGCCCTCCATGAACATCCCAAAATGAGGTGAGGGGGGAATGAGCAAGGAAAAGGGCCTTCTCTGCCATCACACCTCCACCTCACCTTTGAAATTCCCTCCAAAAGAGTGTGACTGGCACCTGCATTATTTTGCTTTTGGTGCCAAGACCTTTTCATTTAGTATTTGTTTTTAGATTATGATTTATTGGTCTAGCTGCTTGTTTATTGTGTTATTTTCTTGATATTTTTATTGTGCTTATCGTCCTGTTGTATTTCACATAACTTTAATGTAAATGCTATGTATTTACATAAATTATGAATTGTATTATGTATTGTGACTTTAGCTGCTATTATTATTATTATTATTATTATCTATTTTTATCTGCATCGTTATTATGTCTGTGATGTGAGCCACCCAGAGAGCCTTCAGGCTATGGGGCAGCATACAAATGCAGTAAAGAACCAGGAACCAGGAACCAGGAACCAGGAACCAGGAACCAGTCACTGACCTCACATCATGCCCTTAGTCCCATGCATGCAGCTTCCAAGGCCCCTTCCAACTGGAATCCATACCCCAGGCCAACAAGGTCCACCTGCAGCCACTTCACAACTCTAAGAGCACCTGCAGAGAGGGCTGCCGCTTCAGACATGCACAAAATCTGTTGCACTTTCCACAACCAGGTGGATATGCACATGAAGCTACACTTCCAGCTCACTGGATGGAGAGGCTGCCATTGGTGAGAGCCCTATGCATGATTCACATGAATGTCTGTTGAGCTCCTGAGTGGGAACTGAATCTCAATATGCCTTCCAATAAAGGACACACTTGCCTGCTATGTTTGCTCACTCAATTCCACTGAAAAAGGTTACGAGGCTTAATAATGTTGATTGAATGTTGATGTAGTCAAGAAAAGATTCAGTGGGAATTGGATAACACCCTAAAGGTATTAAAACATGTCATACCATTACACAGCAATTACTACAGAGTGTGTATTGCAAACTTAGCCATTGATTTTATGTCCAGTATTCCATACAAATTTGTTAAACAACAGAAGAAACAAAAATCAATTTTTTTCTTTTCTCTTCATCCTTTTCTAATTGAATCAACAACCATTTGGAATTAGAATACCTGCAATATTTCACTCTGAAACTAAGTTCCCTGGAAAGAATTAACAATGGGAAAAGTAGCATCTTAAAATTAATTGTCCCAGTGGGCTATTGAGGCTAAATATCTGCATGGATGCACATCTGGTCATACTTAGAGTAGACCCACAGAATCAATGGACCAAGTTAGTCATGAATAACTCATTGCTCATTCATTTCAATGACCTATTCATTGGGTGAATCATCCTGAATCCAACACCTCTATTGCAGTCTCAAACCACTGTTGCAGTCTTACGTTTTACCTTGCTCATCTGTCATTATCCATCTTCAAACTAGGGATGCGAGCCCACCCACACTTCACTGATGTCCTTTTATTCAAACTTCTTGGCTCCACCCAAAGTCTGTTCACACAAAGCCAACATGCATCAGTTAACCATATGGCCTTGGTGTCACATTCTTCAGGTGTAAGCTGGAATCATCCTGGAGCTTGTCCACCTTCATGACTATGTCATGAAGCCCCGGTGAAAGGATATGGACAACCATAAAACTCAGGCCCATTGATGCTCCATGAGGTCCACCTCCAAGCACAGTCTGATTAATGTCAAAGTGTGAGCTTTTCCATTTCTTTTGCAAACCAGATTTTCTTTTGAAAACCAGATTCTTCGGTACATACTTGGGAATACATTCAAAAGTATGTGAGCTCTCATCAATTAAAGTTTCTGCAATGCCTTAAAACTTATGCACTTTCCCAAGTGTGCTTTTCTATTACTGTCAGGAATAGATTCACAAATACCAAAATGCATGAAGTTTGGCACAGATTATGCTGGTATTCCTGATCACAAATAAATTCAGGCTTCTCTGCATGGTGAAATTAACCACTGCTTTACTGAAGTTTCTTCTTTTCATTGTCTTTTAAACCAGATCACCACCCCCATCAAATTTTGTTTTGTTTATCTATTTATCTATCTATTTAAAGCTTCTCTACCATCCCACTGCAGATGTCTCTGGACGGTTTACAACATCAATATAGTCTGTTAATTGCCCAGCAGATGGCACTGTGGTTTAGCTATAGTACAGTGGACTTGAAAGTCCTCACAAGGCTTTTTATCTGGTTTGTTCCAGACTGAAATTTAATACCAGACTTTCCTCACTCTGCAAAAATGGCCTCTGCATCTCAAACATTGTCGAAAGCACAAGGATTCTCACCTAGGTTTTTGAAAACAAAGCCTTCAAACTCCTGGGTGGATCTTTCTATCTCCAACCCAAACTACTTCCACAAGCATTCAGCTGGACAACTGTTCTGTCCCATAACCTCTGTTCATTAAGTATATACGAAAATCTGTATTTCAATTTGCTCTTAAATAAATATATTCTCCCAGAATACAATTAATCTCAGAATATAATTTTCTCTCAAAACACACTTTAATAAATTATCTTTTAAAGCTTCAGCTGGATCTGAATTAGGGATGTAAATATTGTATTATTTGTTTTGGTGCCAAGCCAAGACCTTTTTCTCTACCCAGTATATTAATGGTTAAAATGTGTTGTATTGTATGCTTTTATATATTTTGTAAGCTATGCTTTATTCCAATGCTGCTGTGGATTGTGCTTTTTTATTTCTTGTAAATGGTCTAGAGGTCCTGATTGGATACAAGATGGAGTATAAATGTTTTGAATAAATAAATATTACATCTGTTCCATCTGTATTTTGTGGATTGTCAAGTCCCTTCCATTCTGTCATTTGTTTACTGCCAAAATTGGATTCTTTTTTTCCAATTAATAAAGCTTGTGTTCACTGGTAATTGTGAGAATTTGCACTTGAGAAAAATTCCCCCAATGCCTATTTTCACACTTTAGCCTATGGGGGAAAGCACATTTCCTTTTTAAAAAAATCATATGCTTATTTAATTAGATTAGTGTAAAATTCAGGAAATGTTTTATAGCTAATGATCAAATATTTGAGTTGGAAAATATTCATTTTGCATTTTAAACCAATATGTGAACCTGACTGCAACTATCCTTTGAAATCTTCATGTCTTTGAATTTTACAAGTTCTCCAATAAAAAAGCATAAAAATGTGTACATGAGAGAAAACACAGACACAAAGGCCTGTATTACTGAAAATGGCATTAAAATGCGTGACTAGGAAAACTGGTTGCAAAACATGTTTATATTAGACAAAATTGTACATAAAATGTACAAACATCCATGAAAACTATTTTTATAAAAAACTGAAAGTTCAGCAAAAATCAAATATAAGACTGAAGAAACTAGGAGAAACCTAGGAAGGAGGTACCATAGGGAGTGAAAAGGTACCAGGTGAGGAAGAGGCTCTTTACATCTCCACCTGCTGCTTCTCCTCTGCAGCTCATGCCCACTAGCTATTTGTATCCAGCTAGGGCTCCCAAGAAAACATTTGCCACATTACAGGTAAGAGAACCTGTTTATGAAGGTAAAAATATGCTGCAAGGGGCGGCAAATAAATAAATAAATAAATAAATAAATAAATAAATAAAAATATGAGGTTTGGCATGCATTCCTCTACCTATCCCACAATACTGCTCCACAATCTTGCAATTTCTCAGACTACAGGCTCCTACAAACTTCATTGGAGCTTGATTACCTAGCAATTAGCAGCTGAATGTCTGAAGTGAGCATTGACCCCACTGAAAATTATTGTGCTGGGTTGTTCTCTGTGTAGTAGCAAAACCTATGATGGCTCATTCACACCTGCAAGGCATCACTTTGTCACAGCCATTAAGTGGTGAGTGTGTGTGCGCAAAACCCTTCAAGCCTCCATGGTGGTGAAGTTCTGCACCAGAGATAACTCTCATAAAACTCAGAAGACAAGCTACGATGGATGAGAAGCATTCCTCAGAGACGAGCCCCCCATTTCCCTTGCAGGAATGGAAGACTGAGAATTTGCTGACATGGTTGAAAAATACATTAGATTCTTTATCCATCAACCTGGGAACTGATCTACATTCTGTGGATAAACATGGAGAACGACCTGGTCAATTTCAGAGAGCAGTGGATTAGGTTCATTATGCTCAGATTGGCATGAATCAAGTCCCCAAACCGCATCATCGGCCTGCCTCATTGAGGTCAGAATTGCTTCCAGTTTCAATGACCACAGAACGTGCTCCTCAGTGCAACTAAATTCATTCTATCATGTGCATAAAAATTACAGTTGCTCTAAATGCTAAGTGAAGAGGAGCTCATCTTCATTTGTCATTTTCTGCCTTTCATCCCATTTTGCGGTACTGTATTAAGCAGTATTTATGGTGGCACCATAGATCATTCACGAGCTTAAGGTGTGCGCAGAGCATTGTAAGTGAAGTGCCGGTCAATGTCATTTGTTAATGGCAGCATTTAACCTACACTTAACATTGCCGCGCCACACCAAGACGAGGGACAAGGATTAGCCAGGTCCTTTGATAAGAATACTGTTGCCGTGTGTCAGTGTGTGACCTGAATTCATGATATCATTTCATGAGTAAATGTACATTTTTTCTTGGCATTCTTAATGTTGGAAAGGGAAGTAATGTACACACTGCATTTTCATCTCTCTCAGGGCATGAGTCTTTTTTTTTTAAAGTAGGCTACTTCGGGTGTATTGACTGTGCACCTTAAAGCAAGGTCCCAGAATGTGAGCAGCATACAAAACTTAAATTTTATTTTTCTGTAAATGCACAGGATGAGGAAGAGGTGGAAATGATGGCATGTGATCCCACAAGAGACACATCTACTTGCTAATGGCTCCCAATCACTCTGCTTTGGGGCAAGGGACTGAGCCCAATAAACTCATTCTCCCTTGCTTTCTTTTCTTGATTAAGTTGCTCTTTGGTGAGCAAGCAGGAAGAATGTCTGATGATCTGGGTTAGCTTGAACAGTGGGATGGCTTTCAGTTCTATTTACTCATGATTTCAAAATTTCTTGCTTTCATTTGTTAATTATGGAATCAATCCTTCTCTCAGGCATTTTCTGCAATGGAAAATATTTGTCTCCCTTCCCTTCCCTTCCCTTCCCTTCCCTTCCCTTCCCTTCCCTTCCCTTCCCTTCCCTTCCCTAATCAGTGCTATTGCTCTTTGAGCTTCTTTGTACAGAATTTAGGCAATAAATCCATCTGCCAGATTACATTACTTTTTTGGAGCCTGAAATGGGTTTTGAGTCATCATAATTCCCTAGCTCCTGTCCATATGCACCTGAACCCCAGCAGTTACTTAAGGTCACCTCTGTATTGCCTCCCATATTGGGAACAACAGTCAACAAAAGGGTATACATGTGTCCTGTTCGAGATACCCTCCAAAAGGGAAAGGTGCTCTTGTACAAAAATCTCTCCACTTATTGTTCTGAAACTTGGCAGCCTTGATTCCCTCCAAAGCTCCTGCCAATTCCTTCTAATTCTACTAAATTTGTATTTTAGAAAACCCATAAAGGCATGTAGCATGAAAAGCTTTGCATCTATTTTCCAAAAGTTGGCCATTATGATCTCATACTATGCCTGCAACTTTTGTTCAATTCTAAAAATGGAGAAAGGGTTCTTTGATTTCCAAGGATATTCAGTGCAAAGCATAACCCTCCCTGTTTGCAAGTCTCACCTTGACCTCAGTAGCACTCATGTCGAAATGGGAAGTTTCCGAATCAGGGCAAGCTCATCAGGTGACTTTTGGAAGAATGGAATCATGGTCCAAGCTGAATTATTATTATTTATTCAACTTATACTCTGCAGTAAACTAGTCCAAGGACTATCTAAGTGGGTTCTCTGAATCTTGCGGTTGTTACGTACTTCTGGTCATGACAGATCTATCCATGGAGTCACCTGTGTGTGTGTGTGCATGTGTGTGTGTGTGTACCCCACACACACAAGCATCTGAGATACCCTTGTTTTTCCAAAACACCAGGCTGAACTATCCCACAGCAACCTGTGGGGGAAGCACATTGTCAGTAGCTCCCATTTGATGTGGGAAGTTTTACATTCTGACCTAGTCACTGCCAAATGTTCAGCTGCTGAGCTGAACCTTTCTTTTCTGCTGCCTGCATTCACAGAGTCTTTAGGTACACGCTCATGTTCAATTGCAAGAGAGATGTTACTGATTGCATTTTAATTTTCATGAAATGTTCATAAGACTTTACAAGGTGTGTCCAGAATATAATGAGAATGAAGATCCTATGCTCAAGAAGGGCTCTGTGAAGGGAGAAGCTGGCCAAGGTCACTTAGGGTGGGGTACCATGTATACAAGGTATGTTCAAAAAGAAATGAGAATAGTATTTTTAAAATTATTTTATTGATTTTTTTTACAATTGAACATTGTCTCCTTCAAAGTATGCACCTTGTGAGTGTACACAACATTCCCAGAGATCTTTCCATTCTTCATAGCATCCCTGGAAGTCTTCAAGTGGGATGGTGTTCAGAGCCTGCATAGTGATTCTTTGGATATTGCCCACACTACCAAAATGGTGTCCTTTCAAACCATTCTTCATCTTTGGGAGTATGAAAACTTTGCAAGGAGCCAGGTCGGGGCTGTAGGGTGGATGGGGAAGCACCGTGATATGTTTGTCAGCCAAAAACTTTCTGACAGCCAAAGCACTGTGACTTGGTGCATTTTCATGATGAAGGATCAAGTTGAGCCAGTCTCAGGTTGCACGCAAAAAACTCTGTCTCAAGCGACCAAGAACTTCCAGTTAAAATCTTTGATTCATGGTTTGACCAGTAGGTACAAATTCCTTATGGACAATTCCATGTTAATTTTTTAAAAAGCTCATTGGAGCTTTCTTGGGGTGAGGTGACGAGGGTGTGTGTCATTCTGAACTTTGCTTCTTCATCTCGGGATCATACTCAAACACCCAGGATTCATCCCCCAAGTTCACTCAACTCAAAAAATCAGGCTCTCTTTCCAAACGGGCCAACAGGTCTTGGCAAATGAGTTGATGGTGTTCCCTCTGATCAGGTGACAAGTTCTTTGAAACAAGTTTTGCATACACTTTGCTCATGTTCAAATCCTGAGTCACAATTTCATGAACAATTGACTTGGTAATTCCTGTTTCCTCTGCAATCATTCTGATAGTGAGCCGTCGATCATGGTTGAGAACAGACCTCACTGTTCCTTTTTTGACAAAGAGGGGCATCCTGATCCTTGTTCATCTTCAACACCTTCTCGTACTTCCTTGAAGGCCTTGTGCCATCTGTGCACTTGTGCAGATGATAGTGCAGCTTCTCCATACGCTTTCCTCACCATTTCCAAAGTTTCTGATGCACTTCTACCCAATCTGACACAATAAATTACCATGTACCACTGTTCCAGATTTGCTTGCATTTTTCTTAATACAAGGCACTTGAACAAGATGTCACAAAAAAGAATGTTTCAACTCTGACAGGGCTAGAATGCAACCGATCGGTGTTCTGACGTATACCTGGTACCCCACCCCAAGTGACCTTGGCCAACTTCTCCCTTTACAGAGCAAGAACTTCATTCTCATTATATTCTGGACACACCTCGTATTCTCATGTCATGGGGTTCAGGATTTCAGTCTAAAGTGCTTAATTCAGATCTGGATTTTGGGCTAAAAAGTTCAATTTTTAAAACTCAGCAAATAAAATGTTTATTTCAGAAATCCTGTGCACCTGAACTCTGGTCCGGACACAAGCTTTAAAACTTTTAATACATTTTTGTGCCTCCATCATTCCAGAAATTATATTATAGCCATAGGCCAAGCAACATTTAAAAATGCATTTTCCTCACATTCTAGTTCAGTTTTCTGAAGCTGGAGTGATGCATCTGCCAGGAAGTAAATTTTTTTTCAGTAAGTGCTGGGGTATTATTTTGCTAGATGGCAAGGAAAGCCATTAAACACTTGCTAGAAAGGAACACCTTAAGCATTTTCTTAATGTGGTCCTGGCATAATGATATTACCATAAGCATGTCATCAAAAATTTTCATGAATACATTAAAATAAAAGTGGTTATTTACAAGGGCATTTTATGAGCACATTCCCTTATCTATAACAACAATATTTACAGTAAATGCTTTCTACAGATGCTGTCTGCATTTTTGCAGATAATAAACTAATCAGGGAGATTTAGCTAAACTTATAAATGTTGTTTCTTGGTGAAGCAACGAAGTCAGCTTAAAAGCATTGATAATTATATCATGGGACAAAAATCTTGAACTAGATTTTCTAAGCCCTACTTTTTCAGGGAGTTTAGAATCCCAGTTATAAGTCACTGGAAGAAAATATGATGGCATTATTAATAAAAATGGCACAGCAAAAATCTGTACCCTGTATTGATTGCTGCTGAAATACAACAGTGCTTCTCATTCACCTTTTAAAAACAAGTCTCTTTGTGTCATTGAAGGTTAGTGTCTTTTCCATCTAGCTGAGCAATTGGTTACAAAATGAACCTATCTATTATCGCATAGCTTATACAGACATGCATCACAATAATTATTTGAGTTTTGAAACATCCACACTAACAAAATGTCTGCCTTTGTTAATATTATGAATCTTTATCAACTGAAAACAATATCCCAGTTCATCTTCTTTATCTTAAAATACCTTTTTGGGCAAGATTTTGATAGTCAATTTTGTTTCAATGCGATGTGCTAGTTTTATCTGTGCCCATCCACCAAGCTTTGCCTGTCTTTGTAATGTAATCAGCTGCTGAGCAATCCAGGATAAGACGAAACTGGTGCTTGTACCAAGTCTTCTGTTCCTGGAAAAGACATGTGGGGGAAATAGGTATCGGCTACCTTTGGGGATACCAGTCATGAAAGTAACTAAAAATAAGGTTTTCTCTGAGTAAATATATATATACAGTCCTATAACTTACAATTTCTTTTATATCCAGTGCAGATTGCCAATTACAGGCACATAAATGCACACCTATATACACCAACCAATCAGGCAAATTACAAATGTCATGGATGATTGCAGGTGCTACTGCTGCAGTTCCAAGTCTATATTTCTCCAATAAACTGCCCTTGTGCATAAGCTTCAGGAATAAGGAATTTTACTGAAGGCTGCCAACCATACCAGCAATAGCTTAAGATGTTCTATTTTTGCTGCAGGGCCAAGGGCAGCCGCTGACCTCAGCCTGCAAGCAAGGACATAAATGGCCTTTCACCCACCCTCTCAAAAAAAAGTTGATTATTTCTCATTGAAACAAACTGTAGCAGTTTCACAGAAAATTAACAAGTATCGGGACATGAACTACTCCAGCTGGCTTTGCCTTAAGAGGGTAATCCCTTGTCCATTCAACAGCTTCTGGTGGGACGCAGCTTGCCCTTCTGAGACCATAGACAGAACAATGAATTTGGAGGGGTAAATTTGCCAGTGTATTTCCGCCACTCATACCCACTACTCCCTGCAGTGGCATCCTATCCTGAAGTCAACATTGCTGAAATCTTGTCCTTGTCATGTTTGCCATTCTACTCCCAGGTCAGCAATTTCCAGGAGGGATAAAACATTGAAGCTGGTTGCAATGCTTGGAGAAATCCCAACCCAGGATTAAACATTCCTTTCTTTTTCTTTCACAGAAGCTGGACTTTGGACATTTTGACTTCTGCATTCACTGGTTGTTGGAACGTTAGTGAATATTCTTCACCATAATGGACCACTCAAGCAGACAGCTTTGGTTGTGGGGCTATGTAGAATTAAATAAATAAATGTTGGCATTCCACTGTCCCATGCATAGTCGATGGAGATGGATGGATAGCTGTGTGTTGAAATACACCCACATAGCTGGAAGAAGTTATGTATAAGGTTATTTGTTTAGAGTACAGTGTATGAAATATTAAATGCTATATATGATGTCAGGTCATTTACCACTTGCTACTTGGCTCTGTTCAGACCTTAAATTGAATTAAACACTCTAGATATTTTAAAGGCTAGAATAAAGGAAGATAGAAAGTCAAAAACAGAAATCATTTTTTGTGAGGTGAGCGGGTGAGGGGAAGAAAAGTTTTTAAGAATGGAACATAGCCTAGAGGGCATATAAGTTGAGAATGCATTTTTCACTTGTTTGTTTAATGATATTTGATAAGAATATGGTCTGTGTTCCAAAATGTGTAACCAGCTATGGATTTTGACACTGATTAAAATCCACACAACACACACCCATCAAACAAGCCTATTTGCAGAAAAAGGAAGGTCTGTGATTATGTCGCATGAAATTTTTGGATGAACTTAACATCCAAAAGATAGGAGCAGATCACACCTCTTTGGTGAAACGACATGGAAGCTTGTTTTTAAAATCCTTCAATCCCCCATACCACCCCTTGACAAAATTGCAAATGCAAAACAAGAAACAAGGTTACTCATTGTCTAATAGTTGAGATTTAGGTGCATAGAAGTGCGTAGGAGCGAAAAGGAGGAAGGAAAAAATCACGGTGATGCTGATGATAACCATAGCGATAACAATAGAAATATATTTGTGTAGTGCTTTCAGGGAAGAATGATGAGCTCCAACAGAGGGCAACTATGGGGCCCAAAGACGCCATGGGCATCCTACTCCACAACCAGGAAGGGAGATACATGAATGGAGACCTTCTGAGTATTGTGGCAGAAAGCAAGGCTGAGGGTGACATGGCACTAGCATTCTGCAAGTGGTGGGAACCAAAATGTAGCATTTCAAGGGCTGGTCATAGTGTCCATGGATCTCCAGTGTCCGTGGATACTAGACCCTGCTCATTCCTCTGAGATACCACTGCCCAAGCTGTCATCTCAAATGTAGGAGCCCTGAAATGGTCAGAGTTAAATCTGTTCCACTGATAGTAATGGGAATGGTAGCAGGGGGAATGCCAACTCAAAGCTGGGCAAAATATCACCTTCCCACCTCCTGCCCTAGTCACAATATTTTTACCAGTGCTTTGGAGGCACTGGGGCCTCTATGCACACACACACTGCACATAGCAGAATTTCTCTGTTAAGTGTTCCAAGAGTTGCATGTGCATCATCTAGTTCTAATCCTGGCAGCACAGGTACATTGACTGCCTGTGTGGTTCTGAGCCTCCTTCGAGATGCTGGCCTGAACCTGTAAGGTCTTATGTGGCCCAGAACCACAGTACAACCCAAGGGCCTCTCCCAGTCTGAACCTACCCAGGCACTGTGGTTGATACCTGAGCCTCTCCTCTACATTCCTCCCCTGACAGAGACTTGGAGGGTGGTAACCACGGGAGGTCGTTGAGGCCCCATCGGTGAGGGTGTTCAAAGACAGGCTGGACATGCACATGGTGGGCATGTACTGAGTGGAGCTGGCTGGTGCCGGAGGTCAGACTAGATGGCCCGGGAGGCCCCTTCTGACTCGCTCTGTTTCTATGTTTCTATGTTTCTATGTAACAAAGGTTAGGCCCTTCTCAGTGGTGACTTCCCAATTCTACAAAGTCCTCCCCACTGAGCTCTGCCTGTCACCAAGTATGACCATCTGCTACTCCCAAGTATTTGATGGCACATGATGGGGCATTTATCTCTGCTGCTCTGGCAAGCCCAATAACTTAATGGTTTTTTCCTATTTAAATTGTTTTACAGTTTGTAGGTTAGAGATTTTGTATTATTCTTTTGTTATCTTGCATGGAGTTGTGCAGCTTTTTGTGAACTTTGGCGATGAGGCAATGACGAAATGATCATCATCTTGGAAGCTTAGTTAATATTTATTTGTTTATTTAAAATGTTTATACCCCGTCCTACACATAAAGGTCTCAGCATGGTCCAACAACAGGGGCACAGCATGTTCTTATGCCACCTCCACCCCCGCACCCCATATTGCACATAGGGAGATTGGGACTGAGAGTGGCTTTGCCTAAGGCCAAGGTTGGCATCAGCGTTACGTCCCTGGGGAGCAAGTCCCAAAGTCTGGGTACCCCTGCAGAGAATGCCCCCCTCCTCGCCTTCCCGCCCCTAATCTCATTAGGGGGGTATTCAAAGGAGGACTTCAGAAGGTGATCTAACTGGGCAGGTAGACATGTATGGAGAGAGGCACTCCCTCAGCTTCCCTGGTCCCAAGCTGTTTAGGGATTTATATGTCAACAACAATACCATTTTGAATGGGAGCCAGACAGGAATAGGGAGCCAGTGCAGGTGACGGAGGACTGGTGGAAGGCATTCTTAGCAGCAAATATATTGACCCTCATTGGATGTCTATTCGTGCAGAATGAACAGGAATGAGGAGGAAGTGGTGTTGTGGAAGAAGCATCTCTCCCCATTCTGTGTATGCTCAGCATAACATGCATAGGCATCTGAGACAAGGTCTAGCTCTGATCAGACCCTGTTTTCCATTTGCATCCATCATATGCCGTTGACCATCCCAAAAGAACTACTGAGTCTATCCAGACCGGTGTTAGGTTCTGACTAGCACTGGTGCACCAAGGCTTCGAAGGGTTTAACTGTGTGTGTGTTTTCTTGCACATTTCCCAGATTAAAGACTTTGCTCCCACTGGAGTGCCAGTCCACACTGGGCTCACCATGTCTCTTTGCCTCAGAAGGAAAACTCCCATTCATAGCAAGCAAAGTCTTCGTCCAATGCAAGTATAATAGGATGTACTCGATCCAGAGCAGAAGTACAACAGGCTGAAAAGGATTAATCTACATCCCCACTTCAAGTACAGTGTGGGCCTCATGCCTCCTGTTTATGTGAAGGAGGAAGAGGAGGCAATGAAGCATTTTCCAAAGGCTATTTTCATGAATGGTGCCACATCTAACTCAGCCTCATGGGTTTTCTGAAGTAGTTTTTGGGACTCTCAGGTGTCCAAGAAAACTTCACAGCCAAGTTTAGTTAATTATAAAATGAACAGCTTTGAGAAAGAGGATGGAACATTTTGCGGTACAATCCTATGTATGTTTAGGCAGAAATGAGTCCTCCAATTCCCAGCTTCCCCCAGAAAGCCTGACTGGGGATTGCTGTCTAAACATGCATAAGCTTTTGCCCTTAGGGATGCAGAAATACAGATAATTCACTGGGTTTAAGTTTTTGCTTTGTTTTGCTTTGTTTTGGAACTGATGTTGCATAATGGCTTCCCTCTGATTTTTTTCTTCTGGGGGTGCAGCATGGTACAGGGCTACTTTGTTTTTCCCAACTGAAACAAAATGCAGATTCAGAATGTGTGAATCAAATTAAGGGATGCTCTTCAAGGAGCCGCTTATCAAATCTGAATCCCCAGCACCACCTGAAGTTTGGGAGTTTTGCTTCCATCAGCTCCTCTGGCAAATCCGGCTTCCTGAGCCAGCAGGCTGTCACATGATCTAAGCCAACCCAGGGAAAATATAGCACATCAAAAGCCCCCTAGTATATTCTTTGCTGAAACTTTGCAAAACAAATGAATATTCTTTCTCTCTGTCATATTTTTGGTGTGAATGGGTGCCTGCTGTTTTGTAGAGGTTATTTGCATATTTTACATTTGACTTCATCGCATCTCTCTCCCCGAGGTGTGCTTCTTCTTTTTCTTCTTCTTTTTTTAGTGTGTTTAATCTTTCTGAGAATTTTTTTTTGCATTATTAACTTTTCCCACTAATTGGTCTCTGAGTACTTTCTTTCATTTCCAGAAGAACACCATCTTTCCAGAGCACCCACAGGTCTGCCCGTCTTGGGATTCTGCCTTCACCTGATCTTTGAACATGTCATCCAAGCATCTGGTATTCAGCAACTGCATAAATCTTTGTAGCCAGTGAAGACTCACTTGAGAATCTTCCCACAGTCGAGAGCCGGCAAGCTGTGTTGTCTTTATAGGGTATGAACTCATTCTGGAATTAAACAAAGAGCCATGGAATCATGAGGTTCGTTAGCAAGCAACAATATTTCAGATGACACTGGGAACACTCTGCAGAAGTATCTTTATTCAGGTCCCATCAGCAGCCAGGTGGGCTTTGTTCGGCCACAAAAGAGGATGCTTATTTGCATACATCAATTTAGATGAAGATGATGGCAATGATGAAGAATTTAATTCTTTACCACCCAAGAGCCAAAGCTGCCTGGGCAGTTCATGATTTCCCAAAAATGCAAAAAAGGGATAATAAAAATAGAGATACAAACACTAAAATATACAGTACAGAATTGTATTACGCACCTTTAAAAACAGGTTTAAAATTCCAATATACAAGCATGTTAAACAATGTAGACATCAAAAATGATTTCAATAAATTCAACCTCATTAAAATGGCTGACATAACCCATCAAATGCCATTAAATGATTACTTGCTAACTTAGAAATAGAAATTATATAGGATATAATGAAGGGGAATAAAGACTCACTGCTAAGAAATAAGCTTTAGGATTTCTGTTTGTCCCTTCCCAGATGCCCAACTAGCTCAACCGTGATGGGGATGCAGCTACTGTGGGTGGACCTCAGGTGACCTCTTAAGCATCAACAAAGAGGAGAGAACAGGATACATATTTAGAAGCATCAGGCAGAATTGAGATTTTTAAAAGTCGCCATAGGGAAAAGACAGACTAGCTGGCCTAGGTATCTGCTCACCCTGCTGCCCTGGTGGCAATTTGATGGGCAACTTCTAGCCCCCTGTCCTTGAGGTTCTTTGACTTTAGACTAGACTTTGGAAAACTCTGTGGGTAGAGGACATTTTCATGTAGAGGACTGTCCTCAGTTAGCTCCCCAAAACTGAAGGTTGTTTCCTGTAAATAGGACACCTGGCTACCCTTGGTGGAACACCAGCTAACAGGGAATCTTAATAGTTCCACTACTACACTGCAAACCTCCAGCATATCTTCTTTCTTCTTTTGGTGGACAGATTTAGAGGATGATGGGACCAGACAGCTACACTCCATATCCATCTGCCTGTAGTCACAAATGCAGAGTGAGTTCATCATTCAGACAGTGGGACTACAATGCAACACAAAGAGAAGCAGGCTTAAGGCCTGTGGTTTCACAAGTCCGCTGCTACTTGTTCCATGTTAGTCTTTTATACTGTATATTTGCCATGAAAGCACCCTATACAATCTTCGATCTACCATTCCAAAATACTTCTGTCCATCCATCACCAGACAGGGAAGTTTGGGCAAGACATACAACCCAATTGCAGTGGTAAAACTTAACTTCTTCAGATCTTCTGGAGACAAGATGAGCTCTCCACCCATTTGGCCCTTTAGCAATTAAAAATGCTCTCACCAATTAAAATTAGTTTAATTTAGCTAATTAAAATTTAGAGCTGTACTTTCAAGGAATAACCATTTGAGCAAAAGTAGAAGGTTACTAGCCTATCAAGTTAATTTCAAGTTAACAGTCTTGGATTGTGGTCAACATGTTTGACATTCTGTATTTTGGCAAATGTTTCCCAATATAACTATTCCTGTGATTTAAATTCCATTACTGTTCCTTTCCCTAGAAAGGGAAAATAAACTATTTATTATTTACTGCATGCATGCTTTGGACTGGGAAATGGGATGGAGACAATAATGTCTTAATCCAGTAAGAGTAACCAATAATTAATGTATTGGTTAAATATCAAATCATGCCAGAAAACATACCAGAGTGCTACAAATCTGTTTCAATGAGTTTGTTTGGATTTCCCCAAAGTGACAAAACAATCATATAGAAATATCTGAGCATATATTCCCTTCCATGTGAAGAATGTCATTCCCTTGCCCGACATATTAATGTCATTTTTGGTATGGCTAGAGAGATTTGTTTCTCTCTTTGCATATAATGTGATGCGTGATTTCTTTAGATTGCTGAGACATCAAGCAAGCAGCTCTAAGCAAACTCTTCATGCTCGGCAGAGAGATCCATCTTCATTTGACAGTTTGCGTATTTATGTGTGCAACGTACAAATGTTGCATCAGAATGTAAAACGAGCAAAGGGCATTGCTTTGATGTCAAATTTCAACAAGAGTCAAGGGCTTCTGTTTGAAGCAATTGACTCCTGTTAAAGTCTTATACATGACAAAGGAAATTGCTCACCAGCTTGGCAACAGCCGTTCTCAAATTACAGCTTGTGAGCTCCATTCAGGTGGCCCAGGTGTGAGGACGCTTATACCTGGGATCTATACCTGGTCTTCCTGGGGCCACAATCCAACCCTCTTGGGGTCCATGAATGACTGCTTTCTCTGCTCCCTTTCTTCCAATCACAGATTGTTGATGGTTTCCTGGCTTTTGAATTCCTTTTCTCCTTTCTAAAAGGTTTAAATGTTTACTTAAAGTTTTAACTTATGATACTGCATATGTTATATATATATATACACACACACACACACATATATATATATATGGGGTGTTTATGATGCTTAAGGCTTACTTAATGAGAGACAGTTTTAACTTATGATACTGCATATATATATATATATATATGATGCTATATATCATATAGACACATTTATTTGGCTTCACTGGCACTTGAGAATTTCAAGATGGCAAACAAGAATGGACATTCGCACAGTCTAAAGAATTGCATGAAATGAATAAAATTTTCGGGGTGACCCTCCAGTCTCGCAGTGTTACCACAGTTTTAACCCAAATGTATTTGACAAACAAAGTTGTTTCTCTAAATGTTAAAAAAAAAAAACCTTATACACTACTGCCATGTGTATGTGTTCATTTTGCCCCGTTCCTTCTAGCTTTGGTCTCACTTGTCATTTCTACATGAGTTCCAAGAGTTTACCCAAAATGAGTGGTGGAAACATGATGCAGAAGCTGAAAAACCATGGCATGGCCAGCAGTCATGGGAAAGGGGTGTGTTTCTCTGGGAAAACCCCAGAAGTCCAGACTGGTTAGCAAAAGATTCTTGCAGTGGTTTCACAGCTCTTCCTTGGGAACCACTTAGGGGGAGAGAGCTGGTTATGAGGGAGGGAAGGAAGAAAGGAAGGGAGGGAGGGAGGAAGGATCCCTGAGATCATTCTCTGGAACAATTATCAAGTGTCAGAACTGGACTCACCAAGACCTGAACTCAGTAAAGACTATGCCAAGTTATTTTGGAACATAACCGGCGCATCGCTCAAGAGGGGCCGCTTCACTAAAAGGCAATATGTTGGGTGCCACTGCACCAGCAAGGGAAATATCGGAAAAAATAAGCCTCCGGTGCTCCATCTGCCCAAGTGCTTTTGCCAGTTTGCCTTCCATTTGACTGGATGATGTGGCATGCCAGCAAAAATGATCCCTCCATTAACCTCCTGCTGCCACTTATCAGTTATTGGCACATGGGGCTTAAACAAGATAGAAATTAGATCTGACGGGGTAAACAAAAGTGAGGCTTCTCTCCAAAGTCCTTGCCTTAACCACTCCTCAGATCCATAGCAACCAGACAAAAGCTTTACTGAGGATAATGGCATGGGAGCATCACTCTTTCCAAGCCCCAGGGCCTGCACACCAGCCCATACACATACAAGCATCCGGATGGGCTCAAAACCAGCCCGGAGGCTATATTTCCTTGGCATGTGAGTGCTGCATGCGCATGAGTTAAGCACCTTTTAAACTGGGCAAGTATGCAGCTTGCAACTTGCCAAACCCCTGGTCCCAGCCGGCAGCCCAACGAAGCTCCTAGTTTTGCTGCCTGCCTAGAATGTCCAAAACTGCATGAGGTTGCCAAGCACACAGAAGGCCATAATTCATAGCCTGTGGGCATCATTCCCTTTGTGAATCACAATGTTCGTACAGTTACCATTCAGCAGGAGACTCAAGCAGGGGAAAGAGCTCTTTAATTCTAGAAACCTGGAGTTTGATCTCTCAAAAAGAGAAACTAATTCCCTCTTTGCTAAAACAACTTCTTTCTATTTCTCTTATCCTTACAGCAGATCCTGTCCCTGCACAAAAAACACAATAAAACACATATTGTGCAAGTCAGGGGTCCCAGCTTCAGCTGCTGCATGTCCACTCATGCTGCCTCAGTAGAACTGGGTTACATCCAAAGAACGCTGCAGTCCTAGCTGAAATGGGACACTCAGAAAGTTGGGTAAAATAGGAAAGCACAGGGCATAAATTTAGTTACCTTGCATTTTCTTGGATAATTACCTATCAGCACTTCATGAACCAGTGCATGGGCCAAAACACAGAGATACCTTGACTTTCACACTTTGCAGATATTTATGATGGAGTTCTCCAACTGAAAAAGTGTGCACATGAAACTATGCAAAACTTTTGAAAATATAATGCAAAATCCATTCTATTAGGAATACTGATTGCAAACATGCATAGTTCTGGGCAGAACTGGGGACAAAAATGTGCACATTAGGAAACCGGTGCCTCTGAAATGTTTGAATGTTCATGTGTACTTTTACTTTTTTAAAAAATGGAACAGAACAACTTAGGGTTGAAAAAAATGAAAGACTGAAATTGGCATCATCCACCCCTGGCACTGAGCACCAATACAACATGAAGGGAATCCTCTCACCCCTCAAGGCAGCCCCTTCAACGAGATGCAAAGGAAGAATTAGAGGAGGGAATCTAATGATTACTGCTACAAGCCTAAATTGATAGTTCAATCAATTCTACTGAGGGCAAATTTTAATCAGCTGCCAGTTAAAGACACTCATTTATTTTATGAGACTGTTTCAGTTCAGATGTGCTGCTGTAATGAGGAATGAAAGGGAACAGTATGACAAAAGACAAATTCCCTTCTCGAAACAAAGGGCAGCTTTCTGCTATCTCACAATCAAGTAGCCTGCCCAGACAGATGAGGCTGATCTTGCAGCTGTCTTGGTCTCTTTGGTCTCCGTTCGTTGCTACAATATCACCATCTGCAACGGGGCTGCTGCAAGAATGAGCAACTGGTGGCACTTCAGATGTTTTGGCCTACAGCTCCCATCAGCCCTGAAGAGCATCACCAATGGTGAGAGATTGGGGAAGATGTAGGCCAAAACATCTGGAGAACCACCAATTGCCCAGTTCTATGCTAAAGTTAAGCAGCAGTCTAGGGACTGGCTCTATCCTAGACCAAACTACCACAAAGATGCAGAGAGTAAGATATCGGTTCATCTAAATCAATATCACATTCATTTTCAGGGTTATTCTTCAAGGCATGTTTTCATTTGCTTTCTTTCTTTCTTTCTTTCTTTTTTTTACTTTTTTGATCAGATTCTATGGCATTTTATTATATTTCATTGATTTGTAGATACTGGTGTAAACTGCCCAGAAATCTTCAAGTGTGAAGTGTACAGAAATAAAATAAATAAAAGATAAATAATAATCTTGTCTATGGTGAGTGACTGTTGCTCTCCGGGAGTTGCAGCTGGAGTCTTCCCCAGTCCCAGCTGCAAGGAGGTGGGTCCCCTGAGCTACCACCCTTCACAGACCCTTCCCCTACCACAACTCTGGGTAGAATTCCAGGGCAACACCTAACGAAATGTCTGATCCAGCCTCCAGAGTATCCCAAAATCCTCTCTGCTTTTGCTGTGGCTCTCTGGAGTAGAATCTCCTACCCACCTTTTCTTGCTTGAAACAGTGTTACATCCTGCCAAGGTCCAGTCAAAGTGCGTTTTTGTGTGAGAGTGTGTCTTCATGGATTATTTGGACAGGAAAGCACACAGACATAGTTAAATACTCTGCTCAGGATTGCGACCCATCTAAAATGGATGTGTGTTCACAGCCAGCTCCATTAGCAATGAAGTAGGCTCTTTTCCTTTACTGCCAATCTTTCCTGTGGTGAATATTGCAATAAGTACAAGTGGAAAGGACCTTTTATAAAGGAAAGGAAAACAGGAGAGGGGAAAATGTATTATAGAACTATTTTACTCTCACAGTGGGAGCACAACAGAACAATAGACACAGAACACCTCCTCCTCCAAACAGGATTGTCAAGTGCCAAAGAATTTATGTTTTTCACTGATTGTTATTCTGGGTTGTTTTGCAGAAGCTCTCTGCATTTCCCCTTTCTAATAACAAGTGAATGGATGAATAAAACAATATAAGTGTTTTGGAAGCAGGTTTGAATTTTCTCCACGTTTCTGGGAAAAGACATTGATGTACCTCAGTGGCAAAGAACTTGGCTTTGTGTATCACAAGTCCTGGTTCGACCTCCAACAACTCCAGGAAGGGCTGGGGAAGATTCTTATCTACAAAGCTGGAGAACTGGTGCCAGCGAGCTCCAACCATCCTGGACCAGATGACCAATGTTATGACTCAGTATAAGGCGGAGTGCAGGGATATACATCAGGTACAACCAAATCCTGAGTAAAATTGGCCCATTTCTGGGAGAATCCATGCCACTGAAAGGTGAAGGAAAAAGGATGAGCTTTCAACTAGATGTTCTTAGATGCTCAAGCATGTGTTCATGGGAGATGAGCTTGCATAATAGAATTAGTTAGCAATGGGCAAATTTATGTCCAGTTAAATCCATATTACTCAGAAAGAGACAAGTATGTCCATGTAAGCTCCAACAAGAGTTTAGTACACAATGTTGTCCTGTGTATTCAAGTCCGAGTGTGTGTGCAATATCTTGGGAAAGTGTTGTTTGAAACAGCACAATGTGACATTGCTCAAGAATTGAAGAACATAAGAAAAGCCATACTGGATCAGACCAATGGTCCATCTAGTCCAGCACTTCATTCACATGGTGACAAACCAGCTGCCCACAGGCAGGATGAGTACAAGAGATCCACCCCAGCAACTGGTGTACATGGGCACACTGCCTCAGCTACCTGAGGTACCCATTTGTATCAAGACTTGGAGCCATTGATAGCCTTCTCCTCCTTGAATTTGTCCGCTCCTCTTTTGGTGGCCATCACTACTTCTAGTGACAGTGAATTCCAGGTTCCAATATTATGGAAGACAGAAAGATGTCTGCCTCTCCACTTTCTCCACATAATCCATAGTTCTGTATGCCATCATGTCTCCTCTTGAACATAAAGGTTTCCCCGTGACATTCAGTCCAGTCATGTCCGACTCCAGGGGGGTGGTACTCATTTCCTTTACTTGGCTGGGAGCCAGCACTGTCTGAAGCCGCTTCCATGGCCATGTGGCCGGCATGACTAAACACCGAGGTGCACAGAACGCTGTTACTCTCCCGCTGAAGTGGTACCTATTTATCTACTCACATTTGCATGCTTTCGAACTGCTACGTTGACAGAAGCTGGGACAGAGCAAGGGGACCTCACCCCATTGTGAGGATTCAAACTGCTGATCAACAAACTCAGCGGTTCAGCAGTTTAATCCACTGCACCACCGGTGTCCTGCCTCTTCTTACCAATCTTTTTTTCCAAGCTAAACAAAGTTGAAACCCTTTTTCTTAGGAAGTTGTTTCAACCACCTCAATGCACATTTTCCAAGTCTACAATATTCTGTTTCATGCAAGATGACCAGAACCATACACAAAATTCTAAGTGTAGACACAGCATATATTTGTGACAGGAGGGTGCAATTGTGGCAGCCTTATTTTCAGCTGCTTTTCTAATTATGCTTCTCATGGAGTTTGCCTTTTTCACAGCAGCTGCTCACTGGGTTGATGTTTTCATTGAGATGTCCACCACCAGCCCACCCTCACTTCCATGGTTGGTTGCTACTAGTTCTGCTCCGATCAGCTTATACTTGTAGTGGGATTTTTTTGGCCCTGACTTGCATTATTTCACCTTTGCTTCCATTCAACTGTGCTTGCCATTTCAATGCCCATTCTCCTAGCATGGAGAGATCCCTTTGGAGCTCCTCACAACCCTTTTTGCTTTTGACCACTAGTTTGGTGTCATCAGCAAGCACACTTGGCCACTTCACTCCTCATTCCATGCTATGCCCTCTGATTGGTTGTTTTCATGTGACCTGCCTACATAATGTGGCCATGTGAAGCCTTCCTGCTGTCCCCCATCACAGGTATGATGATGCTCTCCTCCTCCTTGTGGACATGGAGCTGCAGTGATGGTGATGAGGCAAGCAGCCCATGGGGAATACTTCACAGTCCAGGTGATAAGACATCTGAAAATTTTGGAGAACTAGAACCTTTACTGTACATGCTCCAAGACTCACAATTAACTCCTGCCTTGTTAGCAAATTTGTGATACTCAGACTGAGAGCTGTGTTCATAGACATCCTGGATTGGAAGGGCGGACTGGTCCCAAGTCCACAATAAAGAAAAGATGTGACATGGTAGCTGGAGTATTGGACTGGGATTCAGGGCAATCCCGACCCAAGACTCCACTCATGCACCAAGCCCACTGGGTGACTTGGGGCCAGTCACTCACCCTCAACCTGCCCTACCTCACAAGGCTGTTGTGAGTGTAAAATGGAGAGGAGATCCTTGTGAGGGACCTTGAGCTCCTTGGAAGAGGAAAGAAGGTGGGATTTAAATGTGATGCAGCACTGAAAAATAATAATAAAGAAAAAGAGCTCTAAGAAGCTAGAGATGGAGGCTGGAAGTTGCCCAGCAGCAGTTAGCATGTGTTCTGATTGATTGATTGATTGATTGATTGATTGATTTATATCCTGCCTTTTTCCTACAAAGGGCTCAAGGCAGCTTACATCATTCTCCTCCTCCATCTTATCCCCACAACAACCCTGTGAGGTAAGTTGGCCTGAGAGCCTGTCACTAGCCCAAAGTCACCCAGTTGGCTCCATGGCTGAGCGGGGACTAGAACCCAGATCCTCTGAGTCCCAGTCCCGTGCTCTTCACCACTACACCACACTGGCTCTCTCCGAAATGCAATGAATATCACCATAGCAGGTAAGAGTCTGAGCAGGAGACCTGTGTGGATGCCCAGTCTGATATTCAGGTCAGTCTCTAAGTGTTGTTGAGCCACTTCAAGCCCTCTGCTATACCTTCTTATTATTTCTAAGAGGAAAAGAGGACACAGATTAGCATAAAATCCTAGCTATCAATTAGCATGTACATATCTTGTGGAAATGTGTGCCCTCTTTTTCTGATAATGCATTTATTCGTTTTTGGCCCTGCACAAGTGCCCATCCAGAGTTCCAGAATTCAAGCCAAACTAATGTCTCTAATGCCCCCAAGCTTGTCCAGATCAGTGTACTCAGACAAAAGAAACCAGATAACATACACAAGAAGATTCTGGACATTTTCATATCCTCTCTGCACTCTTTCCCTGTCACCCTAGAGCTCTTCCTCCAGACAGACACACAGAACTTTTAATTTCTTATAGAGGAAAACTGGTACTGTAATTAGGCCAAGCTTATCTACAAGGGATTCCACATGAGAAATAGGTAAATCTATTCAAGTTTCACTGACTTCTGAATATAAAATGCTGCCTTAATCAAGGAAAAAGTAGTGCAAAGATTACAGGTTCTCTTGAGGTCTTTGAAGATCTCCCATAATGAAATCATCAATGAGTTGCGTCCCAACAACATTCTGTAATTTAAAAATAGAACTTGCTAAACTTTCAAAAAACATAATAGAAGAATGAGACAGAACCTAAATGGTGGTCAGATAAGATTAGCTGGACTCATGAAAATGCTTCAGTGTAGGAAAATCTGTGTAATGTTGCCTGCTTCCACCACTGGCCAGTTCTATTTTTTTTTAAGTGGAACTCTTATTTTAAAGCTTCAAATTTTGTAGCCATTCTAGTGATGAGGGGATGATGTACTTTTCCAAACATGGTTGGAGAATGAACCAGATGTTTAGATTTTGTAAAGGAAGAGGACTGTCCTCTATTTTTGCTATTTTATCTGGTTACAAGGTTAACTTATCTTATCTTACCTTATTGAAACATAGAAACAAAGCAAGTCAGAAGGGGTCTCCCGGGCCAACTGGTCTGATCCCCAGCTCCAGCTGGCCCCACTAATGTAATCCCAACATGTGGTTGTCCAATCTTTCCTTGAACACCCTCAGCCACCTCCCTTGGAAGCCCATTCCATATCCCAGGGGTCTTAACTCACAGGAAGTGCTTCCTGACATCCAACCTGAAGCCTGGTTCCCTGAGCTTTGCAGCATTAGAAAGTGTCCTGCCCTCCACTGCAGGAAAGAACATGTCACAGCCCTCCTCCACATGCCATCCCCTCACATGCGAATGTTGCTAAAAGATCCCCTTGGAGTCTCCTCTTCTCCAGGCAGAAAAGACCCGGTTCCCTCAATCTTGCCTCATATATCATCTCCCCAATGTTCTTGTGACCCTGTGCTGAATCAATTCAGATAGCTATGTTTCTCCTATAATGTGGAGCCCTGAACTGGACACAGTACTCCAGTTGTTGGTGCACCAGAGTTGTGTAGAGCAGTATCAACACCTCCCTAGATCTGGAAGCTGTGCTTCTGGCTAAACATCCAAGGGTGACATTTTCCTTCTTAACCCCCACACATCACACTTTTGTTCAGCCTGCCATCAACAAGTACCCTGAGATCCCTTTCACAAGTGCTGCTCTCCAGGCACTTGTCCTGCATCCTGTACCTGTGACACCTATTCCTGTGTCCCAAGTGCAAGACTTTTCACTTATCCACATTGAATGCTATCCTGTTGTCCTCTGCTCACTTCCACAGCATGTCCACATCCTTCTGGATCTGGATCAACTGCTTCTCAGTTGTGGCCACCATCCCCACTTTGGTATCATCCATGAATTTAGTCAGCAGACTGGTTATCCCCTCTTGCAGGTCATTGATAAAAAACTTTTGTTTTGTTTTATTATTTTACTTTGGTGATTGTCATTGTCAGCTTCATAGTTTAGAGGTCAACAGTTGGAATATAGACGTTGGGAAGTTTAGCAGGCCATAACTTTCAACAGGAGGTCGATAAACCAGAAAGAGAGAGAGAGAAACTGAGTTAGCAGAAATGAACAAGAAATAACCTCCTCCTATTCAGCTGGAGTTCAGGCGCTGAACAACTATTTTTCATTAGATTCCTCATGCTGGGTTAGATTTTAAATTGAGATTTTTTCCACTGACATTTTTCTACAATAAACTCTTTTTCATAATGTCACAATCTCTTGATGGATGAGTGCCCACTTGATGCCAACATATGTGACCTAAAGTAGATACCCAAGACCTAAAGAATTTTGTTTGATGCAGGAAGCCATAGGATCAAAGACTTCCAGTGGCTGAGAGGAAGGAAAAGTGCATTTAATGATGTGTTTTAAAGGCATTCTCTTCTAAACTGCACAGTTCTATTTTCTCACCACATATGGTGTTCTGGAGGTATCTGCATATACTTTCAAGCCATAAATGGCTAGGGAAATGTGAAAGTGAGTTAACAAAGTTCCAGTCCTCATCTTATCCAGGGTGGTGTGGATCATGTAAATTTGTGTCAGAATGTGGATATAATGCAATATTCAAACATCCTCAGGATAGTCACAACTCAGAAAACTTTCAGAAACTTTCCTTTCCTGGGTAGGTCATAACACACAGGAGTTAGGCAAGTCACGTATCATCATTACCAAGAGAAACATCTGCCCTTTACTCAGAGATGTAACGTTGGCTTAGCAAGATGTATCTTGAAGAATTCTAGTGCATGTTTGTATGTCTACCTGTATAAATAACATTTTTGCCTAGGCTACTCCTCTATCATTCCCAAAGACAAAATATGGTTTGGAATGAAAGTGGTTTACCATGGATAGGTACCAGAAATTAGGAATTCTGCCAGGTAAATAGGGACAGTCAAAGCCTATGAATTATGAAGGGAGGAAAATGAAGAATTAATGCTCCTTTTGTCTAGCATGTCATCAGAAGTTTCCTGGCTTCTGCTGCTGCAACTTTCAATGTTAATAATAGCTATCTATCTATCTATCTATCTATTTTGTATCCCTTCCCATAGCCAAAGACTCTCTGAGCAGCTCACAGTGCAATATAAACATGTTTAAATACAGATAAAATAAATAACAATAAGAAAAAAACCCATAAAACATAGTAAAATTAAAATACAATATAAATACGACCATATAAATAGGAGGTAATATACAGATAAGGGATATTTATTTCTATTTTTAGTTGACCTGTGAAGTTCTGCCAGTCAAGGAGAAGATCTCCAAGATATGTAGGGTAGGGACCAACCACTTTGAACTTTGCAGGTCTCTGTCTCTCCATCTGGCCTTTTCCAGACAGTTTGAAGCTCCCTGACCACAGGCTATGGTGCCTGGGGCTGATGGACAAGGTAGTCAGAAACACTGGAGAGTGCCGGGTTGGAAAAGGCTAGGATAGGAGACAGACATCTTGAAACCTCTCTCCATCTAGCTCTAACCCTCACCTTCAAATTGTCATCTGCTCTCTTTTTTCACTATTCACCCTTGCAGAGCACTGTTCTCAGCATCCAATCCTGCAAGTAAATTCAGCGAAACAAACCTCTTCAGCACTACATCCCATTAAGGAAATATCAGGCAATGGATTGTCCTAGGCAATTAGTAAGCAACTTGGTTAAAAAAGGATGGCCAATGAGTAGCTTCAACAAATTGGTAAGAAGACATCTCCAGCCAACCATAGACAGATACAAATGCATGGTTAGAGCTCAGGCCTCTTTCTACTGTGGTGTTGGCAGCAGTCATTAGAGCTATTCAGTGCTTATATTGTTATTATACTTCCAGCCTTGTAGGCACAATGTAATGAGGAAAGATGACGGGACCCTCCACATGCATAACTTGATTGCAGCATACATTATATAGCAGAAGTAACCAAATCACTGATAAGGAACACATCTCCCAAGGAACAGCCCCATTACAAGCCACGGTCTCCATTTTTTCATTTTTCTCATTTAGGCAGGCTCCCAACATAAAGAAATCCTTCATTATCCTAGTGGCTTTCCATTTGAACCACTTTTCTCTACTTTCAGTGATAACAGGCTTTGCAAATGCTTTCTGCCCTGCTGAAGATGCTGAATGAAACCCGCAGAGGACATATAGCCTATAGAACAGAGACCCATATATGGCTAATGAGGCATGAGTCATTCAACTTTTTAGAAAGGACCCTAGACCACTGATTGCTGGGCAGTTGGTTTCCCAAACATCCCACATGGCTCTCATATGGGTTATTACAGGCCATGTGACAAAGCTCTACATTTAGTTCTTACTACTGTGAATGAGAGACAGACTCATGGGTCCTGTGATGGAAATCTGTATCCATTTGCAGTGATATATATCTGCAAACCCCATTCCTGAAAGGGAGGATTATATGTGCAATGTTCCACCTCTGTAGCAAAATAATTTGCTAAATATCATAATGAATATTACAGCAAATGCCCTTTCTGGCTTCAATTAGAAATATGGACTAGAAAAACACAGTGTCTTCCCCCTTGCTTCTAACAGAATTATAAGAATAAGGATACATTATTAATGAACTTAGGGACTGCAGGTGGCACAGTGGTTTAAACCGCTGTGCTGCTGGGCTGGTAGATCGAAAGGTCGCCGGTTCGAATCTGCACAACGGGGTGAGTTCCCGTTGCTCCGTCCCAGCTCCTGCCAACCTTGCAGTTCGAAAGCATGCAAATGCAAGTAGATAAAAAGGTACCACTTTGATGGGAAGGCAACAGCGTTCTGTGCACTTCGGTGTTTAGTCATGCCGGCCACATGACCACGGAGACTGTCTGGGGACAAGCGCTGGCTCCCTCAGCCAGGAAACAGAGATGAGCACCGCCCCCTAGAGGCAGGCATGACTGGACTTAAGGTCAAGGGGAAACCTTTACCTTTACCTTATCAATATACTTAGTGTACTAAGGAGGAGGAGGAGGAGGAGATAGCCTTCCCCAAGAAGTTTGAAAATTAATGGCCATAGAAAGCTGAACAAAGTCAGCAGAGAGTCAAGAGTGTCCTTCCCCAACTTCTTTATTGCCCATGCTGGCTGTGAATGGTGGTTGTTGTAATCTAGCACATCTGGTGGCCACTGGAGGTTAGGTAAGGCTGGTCAAGATAATGTAAACAAATACACATATCTGTACTCCACATCTCATTACAGGATGAATATTGATGATTAAGCAGCAACTTTATAAAAAGAGGGAAGTTGGATGGGAGATGCTGCTATAATGGTCATCTGGGAGAGAGGTTCAGGTATAAGGGTAGTCAAATTATGTTGGAATTATTTAAGGATGGGGATGGGGATCCTCTAGAACTGTTGAAAACATAAGAAGATCCCTGCTGAATTGGACCAAGGTCTATCTGCTCCAGCATCTTTCCTACACCAGCTAACCAGTGCCTATGAGATGCCCACAGGCAGGACGTGTGGACAGTAGCCATCACCCTCTGTGGTTCACCAGCAACCGATAGTTCCCCATAGGTGGCCAACTTGTGGCACTCCAGCTTTTGTTGGACTGCTTCTCCCATCATCCCTCACCACAGACTATGTTGGCTAAGGCGGATGGGTATTCCAGTCGAGGGGCATCAGGAGAGGCACGCTGCCTGGTGGCTGGAAACACAGGCTACTTATAGCCATCATGGCTTGCAGCCATTGCCAGACTCGTCCTTGAAAGGCAGCTAAGCAGGAGTGGCTGGTGACAATGGCAGTGAGAAAGAGGAGGGAATGGAGGAGGCTTGGCCAAAGGGACTGACAGGTGCAGCAGGGCCAGCATGTGCCCCTGTATGGTGGGCGCCTTTCCACAGTCAGTTGCATGCCTGCATAGGGCCAATGGATCCTTCTGCATTCATGAAATGTGGGGAGGGGTTTCTGCTTAACAACTGGCACAAACAAGATAACCTACACTTTCCATGTCTGAAGGTTGAATAGGAAAGGAGTAAGACCGGTTGAACCCAACAGGTCTGCCTCTTTATATGCATTTTTCATACCACCAGCACCCTAAATTGTTTCAAGCTGTTAAATAATACAATCATGCAGGTAAATAAGTAATAGCAGAGAATGAGAGAAATTTTAAGACACTAGCTTGGGAGAGAAGATACATATCCCAGTGAAATGTGAGTGTTATTTTCCCTCTAAATATTCCGCTAAGTTCCATCTGTTGTTGTTCACGGCTGCAGAATTTGTTTTCCAAGGGAAAAAATGGGTGGCTGAAATAAAGCTTCCTGGTCTAAAAGCCAAACATACTGAAAGATTTATGCCTCTGCCCTCAAACCGCTTAGCCTGAAGTTGTCCTGCTGGTTTCTGTGGGACTATTGAAAAGTCAGTATTTTGAAGTTTCCGACATTTGCTTCAGGAAAAGAAGTTGGGCCTAGAAAAGCGTGATGTATGGGAAAATGTTTATTTTAAACCTGCTCTATCCATTGATGTTGGGAAAAAGTTACAACTGGGGAATTCCAGCTCTAATAAATAAATGTCATGATTAATTGGGAATAATTATTATGGTCATTAATAATTAATGGCGGTGAATTATGTCCCGGCACGTCTGAAAGATGCTTGGGCTTTGGCAAAGCTCAGGGGGAAAGAGAGCTGTAAAACTGTCTTTAGTTTAGCTGTGGGGCAATGAGAGCTCATCTTTGTCTTTACACAGAAATCCCAGGAGGGTTTGGGTCCGTCAGTACACAAGAGAACCAAGGCTGCTACGGAGGAAAACTTGCTTCTGCAAAGTGGCTCAAAAGTTAACTTGCAAGTGGTGGATGCTGGGAGGGATCCAACGTTCATGGGCACTGTATCCATTATCTCCTGCATCCCTGCTGTATCCTGAACTTGTAAGGAGCTATCCATGGATGAAGCTCTTTTGGGGATAAAGGATCCAGTATTATGAAAAGCTCCTTTAAAAATCAGGCAAAAACCTAGAGAGGATACACTACCCCATCGACTTTGGAGCTACCAGCCTCCACTGCTCTCACATCTTTGTTGGCTCTAAAAGTCCTGTGTGTCTTTAGGGCAGGCCCACAAACTACCACTTTCTTAATGCCATTAATACCTATACAAAGTAAAGTCTCTAAGTGACAACCTACATTGTTTTTGTGCTATGAAAGAAAAGTCCCTGATGGGTTCTTGATGATATGTCAGGTTTAGGGATATATGAATTTGCAAACTAGATTCAACAAGAATCCCCACGTTCTACCTTTAAGCTCATTTTGACTCCTCTGCATGTCAGCTTGTCATCTTGGTTGAGTTGTTTTCTTTTTTGCATGAACACCTGTGTGTATTTTCCTGCACGTTTTTCCAAATATACACATCAATAGGATGGGTGAAAAATTTGTTACAGTTTGATTTTGGAAGGATTTAACAAAATTCACTAAGTTCTCTACATTCAAAAGAAGAGGGCCTTGTGATTTAATCTTTACCAATCCTAATGTGGGGGACACTGAAACAGAGAGATTCCTCCATTCAGGCTGTGACTTTCACTGTCTTGTGCCTCAAAAGTCTGGAACTGAATCCCTGAATGTTCAGCCAAGTTAGTCCTGCATTAGGACTCCCCACCACCTTATTTTTTCTGGCAGCCCTGCTCAGGGTTAGCAGCAGCTGGTTCATCGTCTAATTTTTGGGAATTGGGCTTGTGTAGAGGGGGAAATTTCATTTCTATTCATTTGTGACAAGAGCTCACCAAAATTCATAAAGTTCTTCATATTTAAAACAAAAACAAAAAAGGGGGACAGGAAAAAAAAAGTTCTTATTGGATAGTGAAAGAACTTGGGCTTTAAGTAATCTGAATATGGGAGAAAAGGGATGGGCAGATGTCTCCATTCTGACACATTGATGGTGTACATGGTTAAATGTGTGCATCTTCCTCCCATTGGTTAAAGCATCATTGTGTGCATTTTTCAGAGATACACTTTTGGAACTTTTTTATTGCTGTTATTCTAGAAATCATCTTGCAATCTCAGAAATGTACAGACTTTGAGCTCTGATTGAGTTTGCCTCTGAATTCTATCCTGGGTGGTGTGAACTGGGGGAATTCTGATCCAAAAAGAGATGGCATTAAATTTATATGCCTTCCCCATTAACTTTTCACGTATATACCATATGTGCGGAATGGGATCCCGCCTCTGATGACTGCATGCCCTTCAGTCGCATGTCCCAATTTTGGCGCATGCAGCAGGAGATTGCAAAGGAAAGTCTACAAGTTTATATAGGCTCACTTTTCCAAAATCCCATTCATTCCCACTCTCTTCTCCACACGTATTTCCTTGGATC
Source organism: Varanus salvator macromaculatus (assembly GCA_023646645.1). Taxonomy (NCBI): domain Eukaryota; kingdom Metazoa; phylum Chordata; class Lepidosauria; order Squamata; family Varanidae; genus Varanus; species Varanus salvator. The sequence goes on along the minus strand of JAIXND010000001.1, from coordinate 5,237,840 downwards.
TAGGCTTAGTTACTTGCATCTGCTTCCCATTCCAATCAATAAGTCTTATGCTGGTCATGGGTTTCACATTGATTTCAGTGCGGCTTAAGAGTTGCTAACAGGCTGAAACTAACCTAACAGTGGATTTGCTCTTAAAAATCTCACCACCTTTAAACTAACAGTTGGCATAAACGTTCAGGGGCTACAACACACTTGCATCTGATTGAGTGGGCTCAAGCCCAGTGCCTGTTCCACGTCTTAGACAAGACATGCTGAATGGTCCCTCCCTCAGTGAGTCCACCTTCTGTCCACCACAGTCACCAGCTGATCTTGTTTCCTCCATCTTCCTCACCATCAACCCAAGAGGCATCTACTGCCCCTCCTCATTCTCCCCACCAACAATGTCCAGAGTGGAAAGCTGGTGAAGATGCAGGCTGCAATAACAAAGAGGTGGAGAAAGTCCAGAGTGGGTGGATCTTGTCAGCAAGCCCCTTCTGGGATGTTGAACCTCAGCAGGCACCCAAATAGGCTTACTCTTGACACCAGCCTTGCTCAAGCCCTCGGGAGCTTTTACCACAACCATCTGAACTATATTTGTTTGTTTTGTGCAGCCAGACTGTAGCTACTTCTCACAAAGATGTGCTATCATGGTGATTTTTTAGCCCAAGCAAAAGCATTTCTATAGAGACTAAGGAACCTTATGAGCGGTCTGTATACACACATTCAGTGACACACACCCAACCCAACTGCAGCTCTGTAAAGTAGCTCTACCTCTGCACGGTTTCACTGATGGCTCTGCGCCCAGGACCAGTCCACAGGCAGAAGATATGAACACTGTACAGGAATGTGACCACAATGGCACACCAATCCAGCCCTAGATTTGTGCAGAAACTCATCCTCTTAGCAGGACTTACATCCAGCAGCAGCAGCAACCTCAAGAACTTTCTTGGAGGTCTTGTCAAGGTGTCAGGCCATCTTCAGTGCACAGCAGAAACAAGATGCTTGGGTCCATAAAACTGATGATACCAGGGGCAACTGAACTTCCACTCCACCGATGTTGTGACATGTTTTGACATGTCAAGTTTCAAGACTTTTTCTAGCAGCTTTCTATGCTCCTAGGTTCAACAAAAGCTTATACCAGAGGCAAGAATAATATAGCCCTTCCAATGTTGTTGGTGTGCAGATCACATAATCCTTCACTGTTAGCTATGTTGGCAATGGATGATAGGAGTTGAAGGCTACCATCAGTCAGAGGACCACATATTCCCAAACCTGTTTTGGACTTTACAACTCCTGTTGAGCCTTATCACTTGCTATATTCACATTACTGGGACAATATTTCTGCATCTCCAGGCTGGCAGCATGAATTGTTTTAATTTAATAAATGTGAATATGTCTTAGTAGTTGTAGAGAAGCCTGCACAACCTCAGGGACTGAGGTACAGAGAACTCAGCTCTTTCTCTCCCACCTGTGGTCCTGTCAAAAATCACCTTTTGGAAGATGCTTTCTGCATTTAAAAGAAAAGCTCCTAGTGGAAGTCGTGTAGACTTTACATGGAATGCAAACTGCATCGTCAAAGAAGCCATTTTGCAGAAGCAAGTGTCCACGAAGATTTGAGCTCTGCCAGAAACCATGGAAGGCAGTTGGTGATTTTCTGGAACAAGACTTATGACTGTTGGCCCTTTGAGGAGAACACAACTATCACGGGACTCAAATGTCTGGCCAAGTGCTGAGAGAACTCAATTAATGTCTTCATTAATTTTCTTCCAATGCAGCCAATTAGCATTTTCTAGGGCAGTTTTCCTAGGCAAGGAACAAAGATGTATTTGCACTAGAGTTGACTGCTGTTCCTATTTGATTCAGTTGCTTCTCAACATTGTACAGCAAGAAGGACAGAGTTCTCACGCTCCATTCCTCTACCCTCTCTCCAGACCTGAGGTCCTTGGTCATGATCATCTCATTAAAGGGTGGTGTGCTTTGCTTATTATAGCATATGGATCTCTGCAGAACCTGCTGGATTGAATTGCCCAAGGTGGTATTCTATAGGTTTCTTGCTGGGTCAAGAATTAGGCCTAACCATTCCATGATAGCAATGCATGGAATACATAGTATTTCACATAAATTGCCCAGCTAGATTTTAAGGAAGGTGAGGATTCTGCAATTCTTCAGTTAGAGGACAGAAGTCACCTTATTGGTTCCGGGACAGATATTTCTAGAGAAACCTGCCAAACGCCTGGAGATAATTTACAAGGGGGAACAAAAGCATGTATGGTCTCCTGGCACAACTGCAAGGAGAACCTGGAACTTTTTGCGAGAGTGGCATTGTCCAGATCCGTAAACCTCTCTCATGAGCAGTGATTGTATCTTGCATTAAATTAGTTTTGCTATGCATTAGTTTGAATGGAACTTCAGATTCCAATGAAAACAGTGGTTGTTTTCTTTTTTAAAATGGTAGCTCCATGTTGAATTCTCCCACTTCCTCTGTCAATTTACAATGGACTTCCTTACTGAAATATATTCCAGAATGAACTACACAATATTGTGCTTTGAGGGAATTAAGATACAGAAATTTATTTTAGAGTTCTACCTGGCAAAGGCTTTCTTGGGTCTCAAGCTGATCTCTTTTCCATCACCTGCTTCTAAAATATTGCTTCTACAACATTTCCAATATTACATTCCTTCCATCCTTCCTCTGCTTCTGTTCAAGATAGCTGTTTCAAGTCTATATGAAAAAGTGAGTTGTATTTTGAGGCACATTCTTTGTAATATACACATTTTCTGTGCAACAAAGGCAGTGTTAGGAGGGTAGCCCACCAGGGATAAAGCCCCAAATCTTTTGTCTGGAACTCCGAATCTTTGCAAGGCCATCTGCCCTACCACTCTGCTGTCCATGGGTGCATCCCAAAATAGAGGTCCGAGGGCCCTGATGGTCTCTTCAACATCTGGCTGGCTGTTTGCCCACGGGAGCATCACTTCTTGCCTGCCCCCCACTTGAATCTTTCTTTCTGAGGGTACTTTCTGAAATCAAATCTCCTCCTCTCTCTTGACCATCCATTTCACAAACAGGGGTGGCTTCAGGAGATGAGGTCCTTTAAAGATGCACATGCACAGAAAGAGAGAGACAGACAGACAGAAACTTTGTGTTTTGGTCTGTGCATTGGTTTGGGAAGTGCAAATTCAGTTGACCCAGACTAGAATTCAAACCAAACTAATTTAGCCATATCCCTGCTCTATTTTATGTATGTATGTATGTATTAAAATATTTGTATGCCGCCTCCATTGCAACAAAGCCTCGAGGCGGCTTACAATAAATTGGAACAGCTGTCTAATCCAAGTTTGGTTTAAAGTAGGGTTCTGTGGATTTTGTTAATCTTTTTGACTCTTTGATTTCTGCAGGTATTTTTGTTTTGTTTTGTTTTTATTTTGATGGCTCCTTGCATTGCATTCATTGATGATTCAGACACATTTATGTTTTTAAGAATGTACGGGAATTCCAGTCCTGTTTACAAATGTGCTTTCGTGCCAATCTGCACTTACACATGTAGGCATCACTGCTCCTATTCACTTCCCCCTCCTGCGTTTAAAAACTCATCTTCAAGTCCAGAGAATCCATGCAGCTCAGAAGAAAGCTGGTCCAGTGCACAATCCATAGGACAGATTCATTTGAATCCATTGCTGATTTCTCTGTCATTCCTAGTTTAAAGATCAGACGCCATAAGAAGGAGGAACAGCACCCGCTTCTCACTGCCCCTTGACACAAGACTGTCGCCTGGTCACAGACATTCCCACTACAGTGAAATTGAAAATATAATACTCATACCTAATTTGATCTCCATATATACCTTAGCTGGTGAGCACTTACCCTACATTTCTTTGCTGCCAAACCAGAGCTCTCACCCACAATCAGATATAATGCCTGCCTTCCATTCCCATTAGTATTTGATTATGCCAGAATAAGATGAATGCCATCATCTCTCCTTTCCTCAAACCTCTAAACTTCATGCACTGTCTCTTTTCAGCATTATTGGACCTAGCGGCGGTGCTGAGTTCCATCTGCAAAATTGGTTCACCGCTTGCTCAAACCAATTATGGAATCTGTCCCCAGGGAAGGGAAGGGAAGGGAAGGGAAGGGAAGGGAAGGGAAGGGAAGGGAAGGGAATCTGCAAAGGATGAAGAGCCTAATTGTCATAGGACTCAGCAGCCTCCCTTGCAGAACAACGTTGATGTCCTGGTTCTTTTTGTCAGCAATCTAAGTTAAGTGGCTACAGGCTGTTGGGTTCTGCAGAAGTATGTTGCAGATACATATTAATTCCAAGGGGGCATTTCATCTGGTTAATTCCCACTTCATCTTAATTTGCCAGCTCAGATCTGCTCCTGACACCTCACTGCTTGAACTGAAATGATAAATTCTGCACTCAGAAAACAACAACAGATGAGGGAGAAAGCCACATCTATTTTGAAAGGTACTTCAGAACTAATTTCATGTTTGCTCTCTAACCCGCTGAGATGCGATTCCTCTAGAGGTCACAAGATGTTTTTGCCACCTCCACAGGATAAGGGAAACGCTTAGGACCAAACTGCATGTGATGCTAAATGGATTGATATCAACTATATTTATTTTATTTATTTAAAATATTTATACAGACAGCCTTTATCCAAATAAGATCTTGCAGTGGTCTACATAAAAACAAGAAGACTACAATAAAATCCACAACAGCACTTAGAATATACAATATATAAAAATCTCTTTAACTCTTACAATACTGGATAAATAAAAAGGTTTCAGCCTGGTGCCAAAATGAGTAAAGGGTGCCAGGTGTACCTCTCTCGGGAGCAGGTTCCACAATCAGGGCTACCACTGAAAAGGCCCTTCCCCTGGTAGCCATTCTTCTAGCCTCTTTCAAAAGGGCTCCAAGAGAAGGACCTCAGCAGATCATCCTAGCATATAGGCAGGAGATGTATGAAAGGAGACTTATGGAAGCAGACATTCCTCCAGATATCCAGGCCCTAAACCATTTAGGGCTTTATATGTCAATGTTAATCACCTATATCAGGGTGATTACCCCCACATTTAATGGTACGGGTAGGTGGGGTGGGACTGTGATGCAGTGAAAGCTTTTTTCCCCCTTTTTAATTTTTTTAATACAGAAAAAAACATAAATACAAACACATCACAATATGAGTAATATGACATACAAAATCTCAACTAATAATTAAAAGGTAAATAATACAGTGCTCCCACCACCCTGGAGACCAATAATAACTCCACTTTAAATAATATATTATAACAATTAATAATATATAATATTCTTCAATTATATCCATATCCCCTCCAAAAATTCATATAATCTTGATTAGGTCTATAACCTTTGCCTTCTATCAGTACTGCTTTTACAAAATCTTCCCAAATTTCATTATATTTATTTGCTTTTATTAACCCTTCAATGAAAACTTTTCTCAAGATCACAACAGGGGAGGAAAGGGTTGAAGCTCCCATCTTTTCCCCTTCCTGTGTGGGGAGGTTCACCTAATTTGCTTTTTAAAAGTAAAAAATCCTGATATTATTGTGTTCAGCATTTTTAGTATCGTATCTCATTTGAACTTTAGTGTAAAATTCTTTGGGAACTGTCCTGAGAGTCACAGAGCCCGTTGTACTTCTGTCTAGGTTATTGGTTCTTAATTTTTGTCACATTGCCTGTTTGGTACCCATTTTGCAGCTGCTTGGAGGTGGGGTTGGGGGTTTTTTGGGGGGAGGTTGGGGGATAGTCATTGTTTTTGTGTTGAAGGAAGGAATTGATATGGGTAGCAGGAAGTGAGTAGTGAGGAAGTTGGAATTAGGAATATTGGAAGTAAGGAAGAGAAAATAAGAAAGTAGGAAGTATGATGGGTGTAGTGAAGTGAGTAGGAAGTAGAAAGACTGGATGAGTAGTGAGGAAGTTGACAAGGTAAGAAGGAGTTGGAGTGGGAGGAAGGTAGTTGAGGGCAGTGGGATTGTGAAAGGAGGCAATTTAAGATGTATTGGAATGTGCAGAAGAAGGCTTTGAAAAATCTGGTGTGCTAATATGTTAAATATTGTCTGCTAGTCCATTTTTTGTAGTTATCCACGATATTTACATATATCATCTTTATTATCTTTCTTAGTTATTATGGGTGAATGTGTGGGCACTTCAATTCCAGTAATTTCAGGTAGGGGGAGATGTGGTGTTGGGGGACTGGCAGGCCAGCGAAGGAGACGAGCAGATAAATAAGCTGCACCCATCCCCTCTTCTGGTCTTTGCCCCAGCCAGAGGCTTCCTGGCAACCATGCCAGTCTGTCCTCAAGCCTCGTCCTCAAGATCTGGCTGTTGCTTATGCCAGGTCAGCTCACCATAAAGCCTCGCTGATCTGTGAGGTGATTGTAGATCAGGGGCTCGACCCGGCTCCCATCGCGGAGATGTGGGTGGATGAGGCTGGGCCGCAACTCTCTCTCAGCTTTGTCTGCCTGGATGCTCAGTGCAGCACCAGCAGCACCTTGAGGGCCAGGGAGAGGGGAGTAGCCACAGTTCAAGATGAACTAGGCCTGGGTCTACTGGATGAATTTCAGCTCTTGTGGCCTCAGGATGTGGACGGGGTACTTGGCTATGATCCGCTCGCTCAATCTTTGCCCATCTTGGTTGAATCAAAAATCTAACAGGGGATTTGAATGTGAGTCCAGGAGGTTGTTAACAGCTCTTTAAGAGACGGAGTGGTTCCCCTCTTTGAAAACTTCCGTGAACGCACCACCCCTGAAGAAACCTAGCCAGGCCCCTCCTGATGTGAATAATTTTTGACCAATTAGCAACCTTCCCTGATTGGGACAAGGTGATTGTGTGGGCGTAGCTGGATGGCTCCAGACTCTCCAGGAGGAATGGATTATCAGATCCATTTGAATTGGGCTTCAGGTTTGGGTTTGGAATAGAGGCTGCCTTGGTCGCCCTGTGGGATGACCTCTGCTGGGAGGGAGATGGGGAGTGCGACCCTGTCGATACTCCTGGACCTCTCAGTGGCTTTCGATACCACAGCCCAGGGTATCCTTCTGGAAATGCTGGCTGCACTGGGGGTTGGGAGCACCACTTTGTGGCGGTTCTACTCCTATCTGGCCAAGCATCTGCAGGTGGTGTTGCTGGGGGACTTTTGCTTGGCACCCCCATGCTTTTCAATGTCTACATGAAACCTCTGGGAAGGTTTGGGCTGAAGTGTATTGATGGCACTGAGCTCTGCCTCTCATCTGAGCTCAGTAATGGACTGGATGTGGGCCAATAAGCTGAAGTTCAAGGTACTGTTAGTGAGGAGTCTGACTGTCCAACTGGGGAATTTTCAACTGGGGTTGAGCTTCCCCTAAAGCACATGGTTTGCCACCTTGGAGTGATCCTGGATCCTGAGTTGTCACTTGTTGCCCAGGTGGGCTCGGTTTCCAGAAGCATTTTTTATCAGCTTTGGCTGATTTATCTGCTGTGTCCCTACTTAGAGTAGAGTCTTGCCACAGTAAGGCTCTAAGGCTCTACTCTAAGGCTCTACTGCTGTGTCCCTACTTAGAGTAGAGCCTTGCCACAGTAATCCATGCACTGGTAACCTCCCTCTTAGATTACTGTAATCACTCTACATGGGACTGCCTTTGAAAACAGTCCAGACCTTGCAACTTGTCCAAAATAGGGCAGCACACCTGCTGATGAGAACCAGCTTTCCTGAGCATATCACACAGGTTGCATTGGCTGCCGGTTGCTGTTTGGGCCCGATTCAGGATGCTTGCAGTAACATATAAAGCCCTAAACAGCTTTGGTCCAGGCTATCTGAGGGAACACCTATCACCAAATATACCAACTCGATCATTGAGATCATTATCTGAGGCTCTTCTCCACATTCCTCCCCTTAATGAAGTAAAGGAGGAGATGGCACGGAGAAGGGCCTTCTCCAGAATTGTGCCCCAGTTATGGAACGCTCTTCCATCAGAGATCTGGCTGGTGCCATCTCTTTATTCTTTTAGGTGCCAACTGAAAACATTTCTGTTGTGCCATCATTAGAAGGTTAAGCTTAAAGTCAGTGACTGGCCTAAAGTCACCCAATCAGCTGCATGCTCAAGTGAGAGCTAGAACATGGCTCTTCCCAGTCCAATAGTCTAACCACAGGCCTGGCTCTCCCTTGACCTGATTGGCCCATCCTAGATATGATTCAGCATGGAGCATGTAATCATTGTCCCTGACAGTCCTGTGTCATGTGGTTCTTATCAAAAGCAATAGTGAGATCACTGTGTGGGTTTTTCTTTTGGGCTCCATGCAAATTCGGTTGTTACACCTGATCTTTTAAAGCACCTTGCTAATAATAGCTGATTGTGCCAAAAGGAACTTCCCTAGAGTGGAAGCAGCCCTGTTTTGTACCATTCTGATCCCACAATACTCCTCCTCCATCAATGGCACGTGGGAGAAGAAAAGGGGACACTAGAAATCATCCCTGGACATCCTGCAGAGCTTTCGCCGGGACATCAAACTTTTCATCAGCAATAAATTCCAAGTTAGCAGATGAAAGGGAGAGAGGAGACAAGTAATAAGATTTTTCTGACAGGTAGTTTAACTTCAATTTAACTAACTATGGGCAATAAAAAATATATTGAATTAATCAAAGTCAGATTCATGAATCTTTTAGCTCTGGTGCCACATCTGAATTGAGATTTCCTATTGAAAATCACTTTTTATTGTATTTTTAATAATAAAATCCTTGAACTCTTATAAATGCCATGGTAGTAGCTGATGCCAAGCTCCAATTTCAATGCTTGGAGCTATTGAAAAGCTACTTTGCAGTTGGTGGGGGGGGGGATCCCTCCCATTCATTGTGGGTGTACCAATATTCTTCTAAAGCTGCCAGACATTATGTTAATGTCAAAGCACTCTAATATAAAAGCAATTATCTATCCCCCTTTTGTGTATACTTTTAAAAATTCCAGGAGGAATTAACTGGCTATGTCTGCACACATATATTACATTTCTGCAACACAGATCTTTATCTGAAATCTTAATTTAGCAGTTGGGTTCATTTATACTTCATTGAGCCTGGGGCCATAATCCACAAAACATTTCAGCGTCTGGACAAAAGGGGGATCGAGCGAATTGGGTGTTTTATGGGCCACTGCTGAACAGGGGTGGGGTGACGCCCTGAGTCAGAAATGTCCGAGGGATGCATTGGAGTGTGCAGAAACTGCAGCCTAATTTACTAAAAGTATATTTACTTATTCTTGTTAGAGTAGATAGAGAGAAAGGAGGGTAGCATCTGGAAAATGACCAGATTTGTCCGGCAAGCTTCCGCGTCAACCCTCTTGCTAGATCCCATGAAAGCTTATGCCACAGTCAATTTCCGAGATACCAGGAATACAGAAATCATTAGCAAAGGGGAGCTTGGAGAACAGGTTCCCCCAGTGGATGCTTTTCACTGGAGTCAGTGCACACCATCTTCTCCGAGTCAGGCATCCAGTTAGTCTTGCAGAGCAATCAGGAACTGCATGTTGTTTGCAGGCACCGAAATCCAGAGCCGTGCATGCATCTCGGCAGAGTCCCTCTTGCCAAATTGAGGGCCCCGGCAATTCTCTTTCACTCCACTTCTCTGTAACCGGGTGTCATCCATCAGAGGCCCTAGACAACACCATTTACAGGCAATTGTCAAAGATAATCCTTGCTTGCAGGCCAAGGGCATAATAAATATTTAACTAAGGCTTTTCTGGTGCAAAGGGCAATTAGTCAGGACCTGTCACATTGTCACTTGCTTTTAGGAACTAAAAATCAGACCCGTGACACGCCATCTCAGCCAGCCTGGCGGCCGAGCTGCTGAGGATCTGATCCTATGATCTCTCTCAGCAAGATCACTCTTTAAACAAACCCCCAAAGAACTGATCTCCAAAAACCATCATGCCAGCACCCCATGATGCCGAGAAAGAAGAGATGGATCCCGTCATGTCATCAAGAGGCTGATGCCATGCTGCCATCGAGAATTGCTCAGGCAGGCAATTACGGAAGCCCCGCAGTGTTATGTCATAAATTAGGGTAGTGCCAGAATTTTCCTACATTTCTTGGACCATTCTCATCCAGCCTGATAAAAGAGAATCCAATTTTGAACAAAACTCAAAGGAAAGGGACAAAATGCTGGTGGATTCGGGGTTCTTGTGTTTACATTACACAAGGTATTCACATATAATGCTGGTCCTCTATTGTTTACACTGGCTACCAATTGAAGTCTAGGCCCAATTTAAGTACTGGGCCCAATTTATAAAGCTCTAAACAGCTTGGGTTCTGGATACTTGAAGGAGTGTCTTCTTCCCTATGTGCCCTCCTGCCCCTAGAGAACTGAGGCAGAGGTCCTCCTTCAGGAGCCATCCTTGAAAAAGATTAGGAGAGTGACTTCCCGGAGGAGAGACTTCTCTGTGGTGGTGCCCCTACTGTGTAACACGCTCCCCAGAGAGGTCTGCCTGGTGCCAATGTTTTTTTCCTTTTGGCACCAGGTAAAAACCTTTTTATTCCTCCACTATTTTAATTGCTAATTGTCTTAATTTGTGGTTTTTATATTTATTATTGAATGCTGTGCTACTTTTATTTCTCTATCTTATTTAACTGCTGTTATTGTGAACTGTGCCAAGACATCAGTGATGGGACAGTGTTAAAAAGTCTTAAATAAATGAATAAATTACTTCAGAGGTGACCAGTGTGTGAATGCCCAATCCTGTCCTCCATTTGTACAGTCCCCTCTCTGGCAACTCTAGTCTCCTTGGTTCCCTGCACTTCACTAAAAGCCCAGGGGAAGATAGCATGAGGTGACTTCTCTTGCAGTGTCGCTTCTGATCTGAAAGGACAGGCAGCCCAGAAGGCTGTGCAGGAAGGCAGAGACATATAAGCAAATGCACACACCAGCCTTGGCCACCTCACCATGGTTAGATATGCTCCATAACACCACCAAACTAAACCATACAATGGTGTGAGAATGAGGTAGAAAAATGGGTGCTTCTTTCTTTCCTGGGGGTTGAAGACTCTCCAGAAATTGGAGGACAGCACGGTCTTCCTTATGCCTGCATCCCAGGGGATCCAACTTGGGAGTGCAGCCTACTAACCGAGTTGGTGATGTTTCTCTAAAAGCCTTGGAAGGAAATCATTTGTGCTACAAACCCTGCCAGAGTTGGTCCCTCCCTGTGTGAAACTCCTGAAGAATTTCTCCTCTCCAGGACGAAATTCTGTGGAATCACTCACCCCTTTCCCTGCCCACAAATAGGCAGGCTAACTGGGAGAGGATGCTGGGAAGCACTGATGGCAAAAGAGGTGGCTCGATGGAGTTACTGGGGCAGTGGGTGTGGGCTTGGCTGGACTCTGAGGGATGGTGGAGGACAGGAGAGCCTGGAGGAATGTTGTCCATGGGGTTACATAGAAACATAGAAACAGAGCGAGTCAGAAGGGGCCTCCTGGGCCATCTAGTCTGACCTCCGGCACCAGCCGGCTCCGCTCATGACATGCCCACCATGTGCATGTCCAGCCTATCTTTGAACACCCTCACCGATGGGGCCTCAACGACCTCCCGTGGAAGCCCATTCCACGCCCTCGGGGTCCTAACTGTCAGGAAGTGCTTGTGATGGGTTGGGCATGACTTTGCAACTAAGCGAACCGGGAGAGGCCGTTTTTGCACAACTCTGACCAAAAGGCAATGTGTGACTCTTTTCCTAATGTTTCAGGGAGAAAGGAAGCACACATGGACAGGACTGAGTGTCCTTTCTACTCACATCTCCCCTACTCACCATTTTCTCCATCATTTATAAATAGCTCCTTGCCCTAGCAAAGAAAGTCAGACATCAGGGACAGGAATATTATCAGTAATTTCAGAAAGGAGTTCATAAAGTCCAGATCCTCTTAACCATGATGCACAGAGATATGGGTTGAGTAGGCCCCTTCCTGTAGATTTCGATAAATAGCATGTGAGCAGTGCGCCATCTTGATTGTACCCTTTTCCCTCTGCAGCTGCAGCCACCTTCACTTCTTCTGCTTCCCCAACACCCACCAGGCCCTCATGATTTACCTGGAGCAGAAAAAAGGGACAGGTAATGGCTATGGAGAAGAATGCAGCAGTGACAACTCCAGTTCCTTCAGGAATTTTCCTTCCTTGGTGAGGAAGGCACTGAGGCAACATGCCCCAAGATCCTTAGAGGAAAATAGAAGCTGTTTCTGCCAGTTTCTCCTGATGACAAGTGGAAATTGGTACACCTAGCATTTCTTTCCTACCAGGGATGCTGGGATAGTCTAGTGCTGTTTTTGGAGGTATGCTGTCAACCCTCCCTCTCCAGCCACCACCTCCCTGTTGTCCAAGGAGGGGAAGCCCTTGGTCAGTTCAGAATGTTGCATAGACTAAAGTTCACTCTTGCTCTAAACGTACACTTGTTTTTAAGATGAAAGTGGAGATTCTCAGAAGGCCACATTCAGATCCTGGTATCTGATTTGTGACTATGTGCACAATTTCTGTCAGCAAATAGAAGTTATAAATCTGAGAAGGATGGGACATTTCCTGCTCTTCTGAAATGCACCATTAATTTCTCAAGAGAGCAGAGACACCCTCATCAAATGCCTGCAAAATGCTTTCGGCTCAAATATTGTTCTTAACCAGATTTCATCTGAAAATGAATGTTGCAAAGAGCTCATTCCAGTGCACAAATATTTGTATTTGTAGATTTAAGAAGGACTGCATTACAACAGAGAGCAGGTCTGTCAGCCGAGGAAGAAGATTTTCCAGAAGATGGACAGTCTTTTTGTTCAGTTTTTTGTTAACTGACCAACCAGCCAGCTGATCAATATACTTATTACAGCAACCCAATGCAGGGGCTATTTGGAGGATAAGATCATGTTTTCTCTCACCTAATGCACAAGAAATAATCTTCAGCACAAACTGATTGCTGGGTAGCTACCAGCCGCTACCAGATTCTCAAGGGGAAGCTTGACTGGAACGTGACATTCAGCTGGCCCTGGGGAAAGGCTGCTAGCTTGGCCACTAAGAAAACCTCAGACACCACCCTGGAGACCTAAAGATGGTACTTCTGGCTCACCAGCAGAACACAATGCTGCACACCGAAGACCCCGGCATGATCCTTGCATCTTCACATAGGCATGAGAAGGACTTCTGTCTAACATCCTGAAGAGCAATTTCCAGTTGATATAGAGAAAGAATGACCAAGGGATTCCCTCAGGTTCATGTAGCTTCCTGTGTCATTCCTATACTAATATAAAAGATCCTCTAGTATTTCCTGGAAGAGCAGGAAAGACTCATGTCTGAAACACTGCAACTCAGTATAGACCACCCTAAACCAGGTGGACCAATGTTCTGATTTGATACAAAGCAGCTTCCTAATTATTTCTCACCTTCTTTAGTCTGAATTGCTAACAGGTCCCTCAGCTTCAATTTTTACCCTCTCAACCCAGAGCTGTCATTCAGAAATGCTGGGCGCAGAACTTCAACAGTGGCAACTTGCAATGCTTTGCTTTAATATCAGTATGGCCCTCAAATTTTCCCTGGCTTGGATTTGGATCCAAGCTGCACGATTGCTCCCTCTTGTGCACTTCTTCCCAGTCACTGAAATGCTGATGCTCCAGGGTCAGTGGCTGTGGGGGGAAGCAGGCAAGTTCTGGTGTGCTCTCTCCTCTCCTGTGCATGAAATGCCCCAGGGCAGTGTGTACAGGGAGACCTGGTAAATGTTATTTCCCTTGGGGGCTTGACAAACATCAGCTGTCCTAGGAAAGCTATAGTTCCCATAGCTCCCTGCACATTTTTAATTTAAAAAGAATTTTAAGAAACACAAATCAGGATGCCCAAGAAGTCCAAGCTCATTGGAAGACGGATTGGAGGCGGGGCACAGGGAGGGACCGCGGCATTAACTCACCGGCTGTGCCCAAGCCGGGACTGGAACTGACCGCTCACCACCACCGCAGATGCCGACCTACCTGCTGATGCCGCCACTGCCCCAACAGACGGACGGCGGCCACCACAGGACCGGGGATCAGGACGCTACTGGCCTGCAGGCCCTCCATCTTGCCGGCAAGTTCTCCATGGGCCCTGTCCTTGCCCCTCCACCTCCCGGTGTGGGTGGCAGCTGTGCCAGATTGGGGGTTGGCACAGGGAGGGGCCGTGGCATTAACTCGCCAGCCGTGGCCAGCGGCCTCGGACCGGCGACCGAAGGACGATGGCTCAAGGGCATCACCGCCATTTGGGACCGTTTGGGTCCATGCGGGGGCTGGGCTGGCCAGAGACTCTGTCCATGCGTGTGTGTGGGGGGGGGGGAGCTTTTGTAATTGGGTGGGTTGGAGGGTTTTAATTGTATTTTATTGGATTGTTTTAATGGATTCATGCTACTATGGGGTTGCCTGGGGAGTGCATGGGCGCCACCATTGAGGTGGTCTTGGGCAATGGTCGATATGGCTTTGGGGGTTTAACATGTCAGCATAGAAGAAGGAGGGACAGATGGTTGGCACCTGTTCCCCCTTCTGGTTATTCCCCCAACTGAAAGGTTCCAGGTATGCTTATCAACCACCCCTCAGGCCTGATGGTGCTGCTGCTTAATGCCAGGTCAGTCCATAACAAAACATCCCTCATCCACGACTTAATTGTGAATGAGGGGGCCAACCTGGCTTGCATTACAGAGACCTGGGCGGGAGAGGGGGAGATGTATCCCTCTCTCAACTGTGCCTGTCCAGGTCTCTGGTCCAGCACCAGACACACCCGGAGGGGAGGGGAGGGGGGTCGTTTTAATCTATCGAGCTTCCATTTCCCTTGCGGGGCTTCCTGTTCTCTCGAGACCAGGTCTAGAGTGCTTATACCTGAGATTGGGTGACTGAGACAGATTGGGGATTCTGCTGGTGTACCATGCACCCTTCTGCCCATCAGTCTCCCTGCCAAGACCACGTCTTGGACCTGGTGTTGAAGACCCCCAGGATGTTGGTCCTAGGGGACTTCAATCTCCATGCTGAGACTGTTCTGACCGGAGCAGCTCAGGACTTCATGGCCTCCATGACAGCCATGGGGCTATCTCAACATGTCATAGGCCCAACCCATGAATGTGGACACACGCTGGACCTGGTTTTCTCAACGGGGCAGGAAGAGGATGATCTGAGGGTGAGGAATTTGTATCTGACTCCCTTGTCATGGTCAGGTCACTTCCTCATGAGGTTTGAGCTCGATGCTGGTCCTCTGTAAGGGTGCGGACCCTATTGTGTTGGTCTGCCCTCAGAGCCGGATGGATCCGGATGGATTCCTGAAGGTTCTGGGGAATTTTCTGGTTGATAAAGGTGGTGCTCCTGTTGATGCGCTAGTTGAACTGTGGAATGGGGAAATGGCCAGAGCTATTGACACAATCACTCCTAAGCTTCCTCTCCTGTCCAGCAGAGCCCATTCATCCCCATGGTATATACCAGAACTACGAGCAATGAAGCGGGTTGGGAGATGTCTAAAGCGTAAGTGGAGGAAATCATGGGATGAATCTGACTGAACACGCCTACGAGCTCATTATTGAGCCTATGCTGTGGTGGTGAGGGCGGCAAAGAAGAAATTCTTCTCCACTACCATTGCCTCCTCACAGTGCCATCCAGCAGAGCTCTTTCAAGTGGTACATGGGCTGATACATCCTGGCCCTAAGAAAGATCCTGTACCACCTACGATGGCCCGCTGTGATGACTTCGTCCAGCACTTTAAGGAGAAAATTGCTGAGATTCATCACGGGCTGGACTCCACTAGTGATTCAGATCTTTTAGGGGAGGTGCCAATGACTCTGTCTGGTCAGATATTATTGGATGAATTTCAGTTATCATGGCCTGATGATGTGGACAAGGTGCTTGGATAAGTATGTCCCACCACCTGTTTATTTGACCCTTGCCCATCGTGGCTGCTGACCAAAGCCAAACACGGGATTGGTGCCTGGATCCTGGAGGTTATTAACGCCTCTCTGAGGGACGGCCGGGTGCCTGCTCCTTTAAAGGAGGCGGTAATCAGGCCTGTCCTAAAGAAGACGTCCCTGGATCCAGAGATGGCCACCAGTTATAAACCGGTGGCCAACATCCCATTTTTGGGCAAGGTGTTGGAATGAGTGGTGGCAGGCAACTCCAAGCACTCTTGGATGAGACTGATTATCTGGACCCATTTCAGTCCGACTTCAGACCCAGGTAAGGTACTGAATCTGCCTTGGTCGCCCTGTATGATGACCTGTGCAGGGAGAGAGACAGGGGGAGTGTGTCCCTGTTGGTCCTCCTGGACCTCTCAGTGGCTTTCGATACCATCGACCATGGTATCCTTCTGGATAGGCTAGCGGTATTGGGGGTTGGAGGCACTGCTTGGCAGTGGTTCCACTCCTGCCTCAACGGCCGACTCCAGAAGGTGGTGCTGGGGGACTATGGCTCTGCGCCATGGCAGCTATCCCATGGAGTACCGCAGGGGTCCATTGTGTCCCCCTGACTATTCAACATCTACATAAAACCACTGGGAGAGGTCATCAGGAGGTGTGCGCTGTGGAATCATGAGTATGCTGATGATACCCAGCTCTACCTCTCTTTTTCAACCGATCCAGCTGAGGCAGTGGCTGTACTGAACCGGTGCCTGGCCAAGGTAATGGGCTGGATGAGGGCCAATAAACTGAGGCTCAATCCAGAGTTCCTGTTGGTGGTTGGTTTGAGCTCCTGGGTAGGTGACTTGGACCTTGCCCTGAATGGGGTTTCACTCCCTCTAAAGGACAGGGTCTGCAGCTTGGGAGTGCTCCTCGATCCAGAGCTGTCCCTGGAAGCTCAGGTGACTGTGGTGGCCAGGAGCACTTTCCTTCAGCTTCAGTTAACCCATCAGCTACGTCCCTACCTGGAGGACGATTGCCTAGCGACAGTGACACATGCATTGGTTACTTCCCGGTTGGATTTCTGTAACGCGTTCTACATGGGGCTGCCCTTGAGGACAGTCCAGATACTTCAGATGGTGCAAAATAGAGCAGCCAGGTTGCTGACAGGGACTGGGTGTTATTCTCATATAACCCCAGTCCTCTACCAACTTCACAGGCTTCCCATTGAAGTCCGGGCTCAATTCAAGGTGGCTGAGCACACGGCCTGTGGGTGTGGTGCTGTTTGGGACTGTGGTCATTGCCAGTACCTCCCCAACACTCAGAATTCACATTATGCAAACATTATTTACATTATCCCTACTTAGTCCTTTTAGGATTTTTTTAAACATTTAGCCTGCATGCTGTGGCCCTTTTTAATTGCTTTTATATATGTTTAATTCATTATGATTTAATTGGTTTTAATGTGTTTTACTCTGTTAACACATTTTATGCATTGTAAACACCTAGGAAGGCCTTGGCAATTATAGGCAACCTATAAATACATGTAACTAGAAATAGAAATAATAGAAATAGAAATAATGGAAATAGAAATGGAAATAAATAGAAACTGGGATTGGTGTATGTGGACTTGCAGTGGCCCAAGCAAGTATAACTCCTTCTATACGCCTGTGCATGGTGGCTCCACTTCTGGCCTCCCTGCATTCAACAAGATCTCAAGAGAAATTGCAAGCATGCTCAGCTGAAACACTCAGAATCTTGTGACTGGCAATTTTGTCACATTCACTCTGCTCCTCAGGTTTCCACATCTGTGTTCCTTCTACCCAGTCCTGATTGACT
The DNA here is from genome assembly GCA_023646645.1 of Varanus salvator macromaculatus. Taxonomy (NCBI): domain Eukaryota; kingdom Metazoa; phylum Chordata; class Lepidosauria; order Squamata; family Varanidae; genus Varanus; species Varanus salvator. Next base: position 5,220,187 of record JAIXND010000001.1, on the reverse strand, counting down.
TTTGCAAACACTGACTGTCAATGTCCACATGAAATGTGTGCATTTTTCACTTGCACTGCATTTCTCCTAATGCACATATTAATTGGCCTATGAGGGGACAAAGGACATCTTCACAACCTTGGAAAATTGGAAGCATGTGATGGACTCCTGGAAATATGCATGTGGATTTATGACAATGCTCAGTGCCCTGAAAGCAAACCTTTGTAGCAGTCTAGTTCAAAGATACCTATACTACAGTTTATTTCGCTGTTCTTTTCCCTCTATAATCAATAAGTGGCCACATGGAGTTCATAGTATTACACCGACTCAGACCTATTAGAGTGCTGATACACCACTGAATTCATTTTCCACATGAGCCAAGAAGGCCGCATTTCAGCAACGGGTAGAATGCAAATGCACTGAACCATCTTGCAAGGATATAAGCGATCCATGCAAATACGGTTGGCAAAGATCTAAGCGTAGCTTAATTACACAATGAATGCTTCAGAGGACTCACAGAGGGAAGCATTTGCACAAGCCTATTACACACCAAGCTCGGGTTTCTTCTAGCTTAGATGGGGAGGTGAGGTGTGCCAATCCTTCCTTTCAGCCCCTTCATCAACAGGCCATTCGAAGGCTTATCAGGTAACATGGCAACCCAATGAAACTGTACCTTCCACATAAAAAACCGTAGCCTAAAGGAGGCTTCTTGGCAAGCATTTCAAAGCTGCACACTTTGGCCAGTCTCCCAGATGAGAAACGAGAGGCATTGGCAACTGGCAACACTGAAAAGTTTAAAGGATTTGAACAGCCGAGAGCTGGCAAACAGCAATGGATTTCCAGTTGCTGCCGCTGCTGCTTCCAAGACAGAAAAGGAGAGGAAGGAGATATGAATATGTTGGAATTCTCTGGATAAAAAATTCACTTGGGATTGCTAAAATACTTAGTCTTCACTTTTAAAGTAGACTTATAAACACTAACTCAAATCCAGCACATGAAATTCTGTCCCTCTTACCTAGAGGTAAGCCCCAGTGAATACTCTGGGCCTTACTTCCATGTCAACATGGACAGAGCTGCATTATTACACGGATGTTTCTTCTTCTCCATTTAGCCTCAAAATGCAGCATGTTTGTCTCTTACAAGGTAAACGAATACACTAAGGACTGCCTTCTTTTTCAGGCAGCAGAGCCCCCAGATAACCAGAGTGGCTACCAGTCTGACAATGCCTGTACATACAAGCTTCTAGTATATTCATTCTCTTCTTCCATTTTTCACCCTTCATTTGGACCCCTTCTCATGCCACCTGTGGAAGCACCAAAGCTTGGCAGTTGCTTATTACATTTTTAAACATTTCCACTTAACGATTAGGGATGAACAAATCTACCAAGTCCAATTTCCTTCAGTTTCTCATTTTTCCCCACATTTAAATTCATTTTATCCTATTTCTACTTGTTAGTTAATTTGTTGGGGTTTTTTTAAATCCACAGGAAAATTCATACTTATTTTGACATAGTTTTCTCTAAGTGTATATATTTTCTACACACTTAACCAAATGTATGCATTGTTGTATACACAGAGATATATATTGCAAGTGATTTGTTGTTAGCCGCCCCGATGTTGTTAGCCGCCCTGAGGCTTGTTTGCAAGGGGGCGGCATACAAATATGTTAAATAAATAAATAAATAATGAACATCCCTCCTAAATGTGTGTTTTTGTGCACATTACATGATTCTCAGTATTTTCTATCTGCAATTTAATGTTCAAAATGCATCACAAATTTTAGAAAAGCTTGCCCATGGCTGGATTGCTCCAGTTGCTGCACAGGTTCAAGAAAGGCAAACTTGGTAACTTTGCATTTAAATGCAAAGCCAAAAGATTGCTCACCCATCTCTCATTGTACCATCATATCACACTTACCTAGAAATAAGTTCCATTGAAAACAGCATGATTTCCTTTTGAGTCAATATGGAAAAGCTTGTGCTGTTAGTGATGAGCAGTAAAACATAGCTTTTGTTTTTAAATGTATAACTGACATGGGAATCCTGTGTGTCACCTTACTATGTTGAACTCCAGCTCCCATAATCCCTGATGGCTAATGAGAACTAGAGTCCAACTCATGAGAACTAGAGTCCAGCAAAGTCTGTTTGCTCTTGTAGTCTCTAAGCTACAGCAATTTCAAAAGTATGATCTTTGTGAATTTCTATATGAAATGACATGATCTGCTTCACTATCCATTGGATTTTCATTTATCCAGATATTGCAGATAGGAGCATGTGTTCTTTTCATTTCAGTTTCTTTTGTAGCAGAATGTACAAAAAGTCACAAAATTCTTTATCTCCAAGATGAAAAGAAAATGAGATTTAAAAAAAAAATGCAAATGTAAGAAAAACAGAAACTGACAGATTTATTCATCTCTGTCCAGAGGTTTGGGCACTACATTCAGAAAAGTCTGGGTATGAATCCCTGTGTATTCAAATCCATTAGTACTTAACTGAGATGCCCTTTTGGTTTGATTGACTGTTTTTTGTCAGTCCTCTTTAATAGCTGCATGGCAGGCCAGCCATAATGTGGCCTTTCCATGCTGGAAATAGCTGTAGCCATTGGATATGGCCAGTTCAGATGACTGAGAATTTGGTTTCAGATCCTTGTCATGAGAATTTCCCAACATTCACTCATTTCTTCCTGTTTAGGGTGGAAAGAACTTTAAATACAACAAGCTCGAATACATGGGAAAGCGAAACCAACAAATTAGCCCATCCTGAACTGCAACACAGTTCTTGGTGGTTTAAACGGTTGTGCTCTAATTTTATACCTCTTTTTGTGGGAATAAGTCCAAGTGAAAACAATTACGTTTGGTTCTGAGTAGACACCTAGAGCAGTATGCTGTCAACTGTGCAGTTTGAGAGAAAAAACATATTTAAATATGCATTGGAGGGAGATTATATATGTATTAAAATTTATTTCCATGTGCTTCGAGAGGATTTTAAGCACACATGCACATACAAACATTCACTCAGAGAGAGAGAGAGAGAGAGAGAATGCATAAACGGAACAGAATTGTGGGCAAAGATATCCCTCAGTGTGTTTTTGGAACTGAGTGAGCAACAGCAAGTGTGTTTGAAAAGCTCGTGTGAAAAACATCTGCACATGTATGTATAAAACTTGATTGTACATTCTAAACCATGGGACTTTCAGAATGATTTTGATTGTCTACTGACAAATCCATGTGTCCAAAACATTTTCAACATCTGATGGAACTGCTATTATTTATCTAGGAAAAAGTTCTACAACTCCCAGCCTTTTCCAGGTAGTATAACTGGGAAATATTGAGAGTTGTAAGGCTTTTTCTGTCAAAACATGAGTTGGATTACTCCTTTATAGGTTTTTTCCCTTTCACAGCATGTCTTTCTGCCTTATAGGTGTTTTCGGTGGCTAATGATTCACACAATCATAAAACACAAAACTATAATGAATTAAAGCCATAGCAAAATACAAATACAAAACAAAAAGCAATGAAATACGAAGGCAAAATACTCAGCAGCACAAAGGAGGAATCAGCAATCTAAAATACCATGTACTGATCCCCTCCAAAAGCTTCCTGGAACAGAAACATTTTACCCCATGCCCTGAAGGAGTGAGGGGGCTGCCAGACAATGTCTCCCATTTTATTTTTCTACACAAGGAAAGGCTTTATGAAAATGTGCATTAGTGTTCCATTTCCATCATCTTCTCTATTATTCAACATAAAAATAGTGCTGGCGCATCTTAATCTTGCTACAATGTGCTATAACAGACTTCAGTGCTGATCCATTACCACAGATCCTCTTTGCCAGATTACTGGGGCACAAATGAAATACTTTTTCTAATAGTAGATATTAGAAATACCAGGATAGGGCTGAAAAGCTCCAGTTTTCAACTGGCTGTGAAAACTGGGGGCTGAAAGCAATGATCATCACATGCAAGATTTAAATTGTTTTCTTACTATATGCAACAATTATTTTTTCCTTGATAGTTCTAATATGTAAATATTACTGGTTGCATATATTGCACATAACCCTTTTAATAATGGTATTTTGTTCTTATTGCATTTTCTATTTGTGATATAGAGCAAGGTACATCTACTTCTGCATGGGAAAAAAAACAGAAATACTGAGTTTAGTTTCCATATTGTTCCGCCCGGCCCCCACCTTCAAATCAAACACTATACTAGCTATGCTAGGAGTGGCTTGGTTCCTTGTTATGACAACTTCCCAGTATTTAAAAAATATCTTCACACATTGGTTAGAAAGAAATGGCAAGCATTTTTAAGAGTTTGTGAATACAAGTTAAAAAAAACCAGAATTGTCAAATTCATCCATATGGGTTTTGAATGCTTAACTCTTAAACAACTATGTATTATTCAGCCCTGTTGTGCTGCTGAATTTGAATTGACTTGATCTCGCTTTTTTCTGATAGACTATTCAATTTTGTCTGCAACATGGTGGGCATATTCACAATATGGTCCTTTGGATGTTGGAAGCAGCTGTTCCTGTTGAATTGCACCTGCCACACCCTGCAGACAGGAGTGGACCAGGAGACTTGGTTTACTTGGACTTCCTGAAAAGGCTGTTGACAAAATCGTTCACCAAAGACTCTGAAACAGATGTGGTGATCATAGAATAAGAGGAACCCATCTTATGAATCAGCCACTAGTTTAAAAAAAAGAAGAGCAAGAATGAATTGTGAAAACTCCCATCAGAGGGAAGTAAACAGCAGGGTGCCACAGGGATCAATATTTCAAGTTATGCTTTTCAACTTATTCATAAGTGAGCTGGAATTATGAGTCAGTAGTGAAGTGGCAAAGTTTGCTGCGGAAGCCCATTTATGCAGGTGGTTAGAACACAAAGAAATTATGAGAAGCTCTGGGAGGATGGGAGGAGGAGATAAAAATGGCAAATGTGGCTCAGCAGAAGCAAGTGTAAATTCATGTATGTAGGGGCAAAAGAATCCAACTTCAAATGTAAGTTGATGAGATCTGACCTAGCAGTGACTGACCAAGAAAAAGGTTTTGGGGTTCTGGTGGACAGCTTTGATGAAAATGTCAGGCTAGTATGAAAAAAAGCAGTGGAAAAGCCATACTAGGAAATATTTAGGCATAATGAGGCATGCTAGGCATAATTAGGAAAGGAATTGAAAATAAAGCTATTAATATCATACTCCTTTTGTACAAATCTAAGATGCAAGTGCACTTAGAATGCTTCCTACATTAGGTCATCACACCTAAAAAGGGATACTGCAGGTTGGGGAAAGTGCAGAAAAGGGCACGGGAAATGATCAAGGGGTTGGAGGAACTTCCCTCCGAGGAAGGGTCGCAACAACTAGCATTATTTAGCTCAGAAAAAGGATGAGTGAGATGAAACATGATAGAGATGTTTAAAATTATGCATGGTGTGGAAAAACTGGGTCATCCCACAAAGCTGATTTGTGGAAGATTCAGGACAGGTAAAATAAAGAACACTGTGCATAGTAAAACTGTTGAATTTACTTTGATGAGATGCAGCGATGGCCACCCGTTTGGACAGTGGGATGAATCAATAGAGAATAAGGCTGTCAAAGTGATGGGTAGAAAAAACAGCAGAGGCCAAAATACCAAACTAATGCCAGCTTATTTTAGCTTAAAGTGGTTAAGTAGGGGTTATAAATCTGGAAACTTGCTCTTGCCAAGGTTCTCCAAATTTCATCCTGAAATTCTATCTCAGTCCTCAGGTAATGAGTTTTGTTTTGGTTTTTGTTTGAAATACGCACATGAAGTCCTGTGCTTATTTTTGTGTGCATTTTCCAAAAGTGTGCAACAATGGCACATGTCTTTGAAATGCATGCATTTTTCTTCCATTATTTAAAGCATATTTGTGCACATTTTTCCAAAGAATTTCATCTTTGCCCACAAAGCATCCAAGCATGCCCAATGTCCCAAATACGGTTGCAAGCATGTGTCCGCCAAAAATGTTTGCAAATCATGTTTGATCCACACAAATTTCCCAGGTCAATTTTCCCCCTGCAAATCTAAAGCTGCACTTTAGTTAATAAAAGGAAGTTGTACAGATTTAGGGAAAGTTAAACAAATTAACTAGACAGCATACTAAAAAGCAGAGACATCACCCTCCCAACAAAAGTTCATATAATCAAAGCTATAGTTTTCCCAGTTGCCATGTATGGCTGTGAAAGTTGGACCACAAGGAAGGCCAAGAGCCAAAGAATTGATGCTTTTGAATTGTGGTGTTGGGGAAGACTCCTGAGAGTCTCTTGGACTGCAAAGAGATCAAATCAGTCAATCCTAAAGAAAATCAACCCAGACTGCTCTTTAGAAAGTCAGGTACTAAAGCTGAAGCTCGAATGCTTTGGCCACCTAATGAGAAGGGACAACTCATTGGAGAAGACCCTGATGCTGGGAATGATTGAAGGCAAAAGGAGAAGGGGATTGCAGAGGTTGAGGTGGCTGGATGGGGTCACTGGGGTGGTGGGTGTGAACTTGGGTGGACTCTGAGGGATGGCGGAGGACAGGAGAGCCTGGAGGAATGTTGTCCATTCGGTCATGCACGATTTTGCAACTGAACAACAACAACCAAATTTGGACACATCTGAGCACTGCTCCATTTGTGTAATTCTCCAATTTACATAGAGCAAGAAGTGATCATGATCCAAGCAGAAATCAGGCACAAGACAAATGGCAAAATGTTGCTTGGAGAATCATAGCAACCACAAACTTCATTCATTTGCCCATCCTTGCTTAAAACTGCATATTTTTTCACATACATTATTCAAATGTACACATGCTGTCAAACACATTGGGGGGTTTTCAGCAGGGGTTATGAATCACATTAGAAGTTTGGAAATATACAGACATCGGTTGCAGATTGTTTCTGAGTCCTGTGTTCTTTCTGGGAGGTGTAAACTGGATACATCCTGATGGAAACCAAACTGAAATGATTTTTCCAGGCATTCCTAAGAGAGACATTTCAATTAGTGACAACAGGGGGGGAAGGGCTGCTGGGCAACTACCCTAAAAATGGTGTTTAGGCCAACTGGAAGACCAAGGGATGGATTAGGACCCCAGGAGAAGCAGGTTCGTGCCTGGGTCTGAAGTTCAGCATCTCATATTGCCAAAGCATAAACATCCATTAAATCTGAAAGGCAAAACTTCACTAGATGTCATTAGCAGCAGGCTGTTAGCTTTTTGAGGTACAAGGCAGTACAGAAGGTTGCAACATATTTCTTACTAATTTAATACAGCAATCACACTGTGGCTGCAAAATTACTTTGTGCACATCCCCATGAAAGCAGGAAGTTAGTTACCTCATTTTCTACCGCTCAGTAGAATTGCGCCATTTGGTTGCCAGCCTGGAAGATCTGGCACATGAACAATTGGAGGGTTTGTAATAGTATTTATTAATGAAATGTCTTTCACAGTACTGCCACGAAAGGCTCTGCTGGCTTTCAGTTTACACTACGTTTTATAGCTCGTGGCTTTTTATATGTGCTGTTATAATGAATATTTTGGTCTGCGTCGTTCTGTTTTTGAGCAGTCCCAGGCTTACCCATTGTGACCAACAACTCTTTGCTTTTCTTTCCCAGGGAGACGTTACAATAGCTGGCAAGGCAAAAGATTTATTGCAATACGGAGCACAGATGATGCTGGGCCCAGTGTTTGCTCGGACTAACCATAGATCAGAGCTAAAGACTGCCATTCATTGGACTGATTTACACATTTTTTAGCATCTGGAGGCTCACTTGAGGCAAGAGAGGCCACCCAAGAAAAAGGGACTTCTTCCTCCTTCAGATCACATCTTTAGGCTCCCCTGGAGTTTACAAAGTTCCTTTGGGATTTTCCTTTTTCCTTGGGAATGAGTGAAAATTCCATTTCAATGTGAGGTTATCATAAATTGCAAAATTTTCCACAGTGGAAGCAAAAGGAATTTGAGATTTTTAAAAAATGGGTGTGTGAGAACCTGTTTCCTCCTCCCAGGCTTAGGGTTTTGAATGCTTTGCCTGTAAAAGACCAGGCTTGATTCCCTGTGTATTCAGCCCCATCGCTAGAGCTGAATTGGGGATGCCAGGTCACCTTCAGCAGCTATATGTAGGCAGGTACACCATGGTGCAGATGGGTAAGAACTGGACTGACGCAGATAAGTGAGAATTTTGTTTCAGTTCATTTCTGCTCAGATCTGATCCATATTCACAAAGTTCATCATATATGGGTAAGAAAGAACTTGAGATTTAAAAAAGAAAAAATCCAGGGAAAGCAAAACCAATACAGTTGTGTAACCCTACCTTTCCTCTCCAAATATAGGCCCAATATCTGGCGAATCAGTGACATTTCATTACATGGAGAATATTTCAGCAAAGGATTGCTTTAATGCAGAAATCCAATATGCTGACTTAGATGGAGGCAAAATCTTCCCACTGAGTGGTTGCAGATCAAGACCACTTAAAGATGCCTTGACTCTTGCAGAGGTTCTGCAATACACAAGCCATTCCTCTGCAGGCTGACTATTATTATAATGTTAATCATGAACACATTATCATAGTATGTGATTGATTGATTGATTGATTGATTGATTGATTGATTTTTATACTGCCCAATGGCTGCAGCTCTCCAGGTGGTTCACCAACAGCAAGTTTATTATTCCACTAATAATCTTGGCAACTTGCTGTACATATCAGTTCATACTGCTGTGCTGGATCTTACCTTACCTTACCTTATACTAGAATCTGCTTCTGATAGTAAGCCTCACCACCAAGCCAGCAGGGGAGGAGGAAACCAGGGAGAGGCAACATGGGAGAGTCACATATCAAAGCACTTTCTGAGGCTGGGAGGCAAGAGAAGGGGACCCTCACACACTGCAAAGCAAAGGCAGGCAGCAACTGACCATCTTAGGAGTGACCACCCCAAAGTCAGTGGGACTGCCTTGTGAATAAGTACACAAAAGATCAGACTCTGTTTCTCTTGCAGCAACAGATGGGCCAGGATTTATGGGTATTTCTGGACTGAGATCTCTGTCGGGGAGCCTGGGTCCATGTCTAGATAGTGCTTGCTCACTCGCTCACTTTCTCTCTCTCTCTCTCTCTCTCTCTCTCACACACACACACACACACACACACACACACAGGAAGGGCAAGGGGGAGAGAGTGAGAGATGGTTAAAGAACTTCATTTACTCAAATTGGAAAAGTTGGCTTATTCTGAGTCAGACCATGGGTTCACCCAGTCCAGTACTGATAGCACTGACTGGCAGCAGCTCTCCAGGGTTTCAGGCAAGCAATTTTCCTACCCTGCCTGGAGATGCCAGGAACTGAGCCTGGGACCATGGCCCATCCCTTCAACAAGCAATGGCAGAAGCCATGAGCCAAAAGTAACCTATTCCAAGCTACAAGGATCACCCGGTTCAAACCATGCCAATAGGCACTTACCTCATTTGGCTTTATTCACACAGAACCCACCGAAGGAAGTAGGGTTTTCCTCTGCCAAGATGCAGATACTGAGAACATTGAAGTACAGAAAGACCTGAGAGCGGTGAAATAAAAAAATAGAAGAAAGCTGCAATATACATTGTTCCAACCAATAGTTGTAGAAGACTCCAGTAATTTCTCAAAATGATTTAGCACAGCCCATCTTGAGCTGAGGTCCTTGCAAGAAACCCATTTCCTATCTGCACATTCTCACTCCTTGTTAGCACTACTTTTATCTCCACTCATCAACGCCTGGGCTTTCCTTGACATGCACTGTATGACTGGTGTCAGACAACACAAGTCATGAACAGTTTGTCCATTGCTGTGTCTTCCAAACCCAAATCCAGCATGCTATGTTTGGTGTTTCAAAGCCACAATCAGAACCAAGAATTTTCCAATGGTTTCTACTTACCATTATGGTTTCTAGTGATGTCTGATCCCGGCATCATGGTTTCCACAGTCCTGGCATAAACCTGCTACAGAGACCTCTGGAAAGAGCAGCCATTTCAGGAGCCTCTCTAGCCTCTCTACTACCCATCTCAGCCTAGTAACTGATGCATCACTGCCTATGGGCTGCTCTCTGTTCACATGATCCTCCACCTTCTCTGTTGTCATCCAGATGTCCACCTGTCATTTTTTAGCTGCAGAGAGGCAGGTAACACTGCCCAAGTGAGTGGCCTTCGAGTTAGCTGGTCTCTGTACTGCTATCTACCTGCTGTGCATTTCACTGCTTCCCATCTGAGCTCTGCTGTTAATTTTCATTCCAAAGTATTTACATTTTCTTTGTAAATTTACAAATTTACATTTACATTTACATTTACAAATTTACAAATGTACATTTACATTTACAAATT
>JAIXND010000001.1:5140393-5209859 GCA_023646645.1 Varanus salvator macromaculatus | reverse complement strand
ACATTTACATTTACAAATTTACAAATGTACATTTACATTTACAAATTACTTTGTAATTTTCATTCCAAAGTATGCTACATGGGGAAGGGGACTATAACGGGGAGGGGGCACAGTGTTTGGGCAGCACAGCTTGCACACCAGTAGCAGATTTTAATAGGCCTTCTTGAGATGATAAGCTGTAGTTTTTATAGGAAGGGATACTTTTATGAAAACTATAACCTTTCTTATGCTATAAAAATAAAGACACACTTCATATAGAAGAATCTTTCTTGTTGGGAGGTTTGGGGTTTGGGGTTGGGAAGATCTGTCTGTATTGGAATGACTACAGTGTATTTCAATGGGAATTGTGGGGAATGTTCCAGTTGAAATGTGTGGAAGTAGATTGAGAAGAGGTTCAAACTTGGGATACTGTATCAGGGAAGGCATGTTATATCTTCTGGAATCAGAGGGGCAAGGAGGATTCACCCAAAGGAATGGGAGTTCACATAAGCAGAAAAAGAGTAAGAGGAACTGGTGTGTGGATTGTGGGTAGTAGAGGAAAGGGGAGAAGAAGTTGATAGAGAATTACAATGCACTGCAGAGTGCTGGCAGGGGAGGGGGCTGAAACCCTGTGTGGTATTGACTATTAGGTGATTTGACTATTAGACTGGGGATCTAAGAAAACGGTGTTCCAGTTCTCATTCAGCCATGAAGCTCACTGAGGGACTTAGGGCTAATAATTTCCTCTCAATTGAACCCACCTCATAGGGTTGTTGTTCTGAGTATAAGCATGAAATGGAGAACTATATAAGCTATACTGGGTTCCCTGCAAGAGGGAAAAAAGGCAATATGATGTAAAAATGTGAGATCATTGAGGATAGAAGGAAGGAAGGTTGGTTAATGGGATAATGGGATGCCTGGACATTTTTGCTGCTTGAAACCAAGTTAAAAGAGGGAAATGAAGGAAGGTGGATATAAGCCAGCATGGGTGGATTCCAAAGGATCCTTGCCTCTGGGAATGGATACTTTCTAAAGCATCCCAAGCCAGTGATGATAATATGGGGAAGAGAAAGGGAGATGGGTGGGGTATTTATTTATTTATTTATTTTACAAATTTATATGCTGCCCCCTTGCAAACAAGCCTCGGGGCGGCTAACAACAAATCAAAACAATATAAAACAATACAATCATGTAAAACAAATACACCATTTAAAACAAAGTTTAAAACTGGTATGTGGAATGAAAGCAGGCAAAAGATGTTAGTATCATTGCCTACATTCTCTGTATCACCCATAGCCAAAGCTCTTTGGGTGGTTTATAACAATATTCAAGAATCATACAATCAAGTCACCCATCCTGATTCTAACCAGGCCTGACCCTGTTTAGCTTCCATTACACAGTATGAGGCTCTGCAGAAGCTATCTGCTTTGTTGGAGAAGGGCACAGAGAAGATTGTGCTGAGCATGCTGAAAAAAAGACAAGCCTCCATGCCTGATCACTGAGGCTGCGGGAAGCAGGGGAGACACTTCACTAGGTGGTGGTGTGGGAAACAGGAAGATTCTGGCTGCAGGCATGGTCAGGGAAGCTGCAAGCAAAGCATGTCCATGCACATGCTCGGTGCAGGAATAAATACATGGAGGGAGGGACCTCACTGATGTGTTTGCCAGTCCTGCACACAGTCAAGCCTCAGTAGATCTTCAGCAAGAGAAGGGGAATAGGAGGAGTAAAGGTGCTTTGACATGGAGCAGCATTGCAGCAAAACAAAGGAGCTCTCTGTGGGTAGATTCATTCATTGAAAGGCAACTTTGGTTCATGGTTGTGGAAGGTAAGAGAAAGAACACATCCAGGAAGCTGTGCAAAACAGTCAGGAAGAGGCAGATGATGTCAGCAGTGAGTGAAGCACCTTGGGATTGAATTAAAAGCAGAGTGGCTCATGGGATGCATGTTAACAATGGAAGGACTGAGTGGGGAGGATGGAAACCATGATGATGTACAAACCATTTGATCATCTGGCAAGTAGATAAAAGACCATGATCCTTGGTAACCATATAGAGTTGCTTGTCAGGACATGTGAACTTGCCCTATATGCACATGCACCACCCTGCATGGGACCCCAAACCTTACAGTCCTCAAGGACAAAAAGATTGACCACTATTTGTAGTCATTGCTTGCAATACAAGATCAAGTCTATAGGAACTACAAAACAACAAGCACCACCATGGTCCCATTCCAAGGTAGCTAGAATGGCTACAGGTTCCCTCTTGCTTGCAAAAGAACGTTAGTTTTTCAAAGCAGGTTGCTGTAGCTGTATTCCTATTTAAGGAAATATGAAACCAGTGGAAGCCACCCACTTCCTGAGATGGAGTGTCCCTGAACAAATGGCAAAGCAAATGCCATCTCTACTTCTGGTAGCCAGTGGTTCCAGTTGCCAGAAGATTCCAGTAGCCAATAGAAATCATTGAGAAAGATGGTCTCCACCTTCATAATGGGCTTAACATCCAAGATGTAAAGTCTGGGTAGTTCAGACTGGTTGGCCATTGAGGCAGAAAAGGGATTAAACTAGGGGAATAATTGCGGTCTAAATCAAACGATCTCCATTCCCACTAGGGATCTCTGAATCCTGGATGCTGTAAGTGGCATTGCTTGGCTCTATGGAAATATAGATCTTCTCCACATGTTGGCTACATCAGCCTCCTATTTGGTGGTGGATTCTGAATGTATTCCAATCATCTGGGAACCCAGCTGGAAGCCTTCCGTCTTCACTGGGATGACCATGGACATGCTGGCTAGATATGATAGGAGTGGCAGTCCAACACACCTTGGGCACCATCTTGGGGAAGGCTGTACTAAACAAAAGGAAGGTTGAGTATACTGTAGAAAGAGCATGTATGGGAGATCTGGGGTCAGTGGAGATGCAGGAGAGAAAGTTTGCTGATTCGGGAGCAGGAGGCCGGATAGATCATGGGTGGGTGCATTGGAATTTACTAGCCAAAATATTGGCTGCAGGTCTTTAATATTTTTTAATGTCCTGTTGCTTGTTAAAAAGCCTTGCACATTGACCAAGCATGCAATCTTGCCATAAATTACAACTTTCATGGATGAACTCTTGGGAGGACATTTTTATCTCTATAATGGAAATGGGGAAATAGGCACTCTGCAGAAAATGTGTTACAGACTTTGCTTCTCATCTAGAAACATTTTTGGTATTAAATGATTCATTAAGTTATACAAGACAACATGGCCAGAAGCATTTTAGTCTCCTGCTTGTGAGTTTATAAACCTTTGAGGAAGAGGAAATTAACCCTGTCTGGATTACTTTCATCATTTGGCTGTTCAGTGTTGTGAAGTGTTTTCTTGTTGGCTTAGTACATGCGAACTGCATAGAAGGTGAAGGACCCTTTATTTGTTGTTCTTGCTCAGTCGCAAAGTCATGCCTGACTCTTCGCCACCCCATGGACAACATTCCTCCAGGCTCTCCTCTCCTCCACCATCCCCTGGAGTCCAATCAATCCCACACCCACCTCCCCAGTGACCCTATCCAGCCACTTCAACCTCTGCCTTCTCCTTCTCCTCTTGCCTTCAATCGTTCCCAGCATCAGGGTCTTCTCCAATGAGTTGTCCCTTCTCATTAGGTGGCCAAAGCATTTGAGCTTCAACTCCAGAATCTGTCCTTCGAAAGAACAGTTAGGGTTGATTTCCTTTAGGATTGACTGATTTGATTTCTTTGCAGTCCAAGGGACTCTTGGGAGTCTTCTAGGGGTCTAATTTATGCAAGCTTGTATTGTGACCTGCCATGTGGTTGAGAACTTCCCACTACCCCAACAACCACCACCACCATTTTTGCGGGTACTGGCTGAGTGCAGGAGAAGCCATTATTGACTGGCCCAGTAGCAATGGCTGGCTGAGCTGCATTCCTGTTGGCAGCTCTTATATTTACAGATCTGCCTTAAAGACAGCCAACAGGTCTACTGCTGTGCATAAATTGGAGCTGCCAAATAGTATGTGAAATACTGCAACTTCAGCCAGGCCATATGTAAATATTTGCTTCACTTGGAAATGAAATATGAGCTCTTCTCGGAGCTTTTTGTGCCAGGACTTTATTAGAGACATTCATTAAATTGAGAATGTTTAGTGCAGTGACAATGAGCTACCTTCCCATCTCCACCTCAATGGATCAAGTGGGTTGCAAGACGTTCATGCTTTGACAAGAAGGTATTTATCCTGCAGTAAAGTTACATCTGCCCACATTTGTATCAAAAATGTATTCTGTTGGTCCCTGGAACCAGGGAGGGCTAGTGGAGTGAGTGTACAGAGAACCTCACATGACTCAGGTAAGTCAGCCACATCACAAATTCTGCCTCTCTTTTTACCAGAGCAGTGCCAGGAAGCGGGTCTTCTGTATGCCACATTTCCCATGCCCCACCACCACATCACAAATTCTTAAACAAAGCCCTTCCCCATTCAAGCATCATTTCCTCCTTGTAGGTTTCCTGCAAGTGGCTGGTTTTGGGTTCTGTGTCAACTGAATCCTGGAATAGAAGGACTTTGGTCGGATCCAGCAGGGCTCTTCTCATGCTCAAAGGTCTGTTGCGTAACTGGAGGGCACTTTTAAAAACCCAGATTAACAAATTGTTGTGCCCAATGGCTTTAATCAACAGTGCACACGTGGCAACTAACATTGCACATGGATAGCTTTGTGAAAGGAGGCAGAATTATACCAAACATCCCCCTCTCCTTCTCTGAAACTGCTGATCAGAGGAATTTCCACACCGTTCAGTGAGCTACTCCTGTACAGCAGCACCTGCTAGTCTGGTCTGGGGAATGAGATGTGTAAAGAACACTGGTCCAGCCAGGCAAGAAATGACTGGGGCCATTGCACTTTCACTAGGTTTGTTCAGTCCACGGGCATGAATGGTTACACTGTGAATTGAATTTAATAATTCAACCGCCCACCGGGCCTGTCAGTGCTGCTGCTTAATGCCAGGTTGGTCCAAAACAAAGCAACACTCATCCACGATTTGATCATGGATGAGAGGGCCGACTTGGCTTGTATCACAGAGATCTGGGGGGGTGGGGGATGTCACCCTCTCACAACTGTGCCCGCCCGGGTACCTGGTTTATCAAGCCTCTATTTCCCTTTCGGGGCTTCCTGTCCTCTCGATGCCGGGGCTGGAGTGCCTCCACTTGGTGTTGGGCAACCGAGACGGACTGGGGATTCAGTTGGTGTACCATGCACCCTTCTGCCCAACAGACTCCCTGCCTGAGCTGATGGAGATCGTTTCGGACCTGGTGTTGAAGACTCCCAGGATGTTGGTCCTGGGGGCCTTCAATCTCCATGCCGAGACAGTTCTGACCGGGGCGGCTCAGGACTTCATGGCCTCCATGGCGGCCATGGGGCTGTCTCAACACGTTAGTGGCCCGACCCATGAGCGTGGACTCACTCTGGACTTGGGTTTCTCAACGGGGCAGGAAGAGGGTGATCTGAGGGTGAGGAACTTAAGTCTGATGCCCTTGTCATGGTCAGATCACTTCCTCATAAGGTCTGAGCTCGAGAGCGGCCTTTCCCTCTGTAAGGGTGCGGACCTGATTGTGTTGGTCCACCCCTGGAGCCAGATGGATCCGGATGGACTCCTGAAGGCTCTGGGGGATTTTCCAGTTGACAAGGCTGGTGCTCCTGTTGATGCCTTGGTTGAAATATGGAATGGGGAGATGACCAGGGCTATTGACACAATCGCTCCCAAGCATCCTCTCCCACCTGGCAGAGCCTGCTCATCTCCTTGGTACACACCTGAATTACGGGTGATGAAGCAGGTTGGGAGACGTCTAGAGCGTAGGTGGAGGAGATCACAGGATGAATCTGACTGAACACACTTAAGAACCCACTATCGGGCCTATGCTGTGGCGGTGAGGGCGGCGAAGAAGAAATTCTTCTCCACTTCCATTATCTCCTCACAATGCCGTCAGCTGGGGCTCTTACGGGTGGTGCAGGGGTTGGTACATCCAGGCCCAAAGAGAGATCTTGTGCCACCCACGAAGGCCTGCTGTGATGACTTTGTCAAGCATTTCAGGGAGAAAATCGCTCAGATTCGTCACGAGCTTAACTCTAATATTGAATCAGATTCTACTGGGGAGGTGCCAATGATGCAGCCGAGTCCACAATTAATGGATGAATTTCAGTTGTTGTGGCCTGATGATGTGGTCAAGGTGCTTGGACAAATACGTCCTACCACCTGCTTACTAGACCCTTGCCCATCTTGGCTACTCACGAAAGCCAAGGACAGGATTGGGACCTGGATCCTGGAGCTGGTCAACGTCTCTTTAAGAGACGGCCAGGTACCTGCCCCTTTAAAGGAGGCAGTAGTCTGGCCAGTCCTAAAGAAGGCTTCCCTGGATCCAGAGGTGGCCACCAATTATAGACCGGTGGCCAACATCCCGTTCTTGGGCAAGGTGCTAGAGCGGGTGGTGGCGGGACAACTCCAGGCACTCTTGGATGAAACTGATTATCTGGACCCATTTCAATCCGGCTTCAGACCCGAGTACGGTACTGAATCTGCCTTGATCGCCCTGTACAATAACCTGTGCAGGGAGAGAGATGGGGGAGTGTGTCCCTGTTGGTTCTCCTGGACCTTGCAGCAGCTTTCGATACCATCAACCATGGTATCCTTCTGGATAGGCTAGCAGGATTGGGAATTGGAGGCATCGCGTTCTGGTGGCTCCACTCCTATCTCAATGGCTGATTCCAGAAGGTAGTACTGGGGAACTATGGCTCTGTGCCATGGCAGTTATGCCATGGGGTACCGCAGGGGTCCATTTTGTCCCCCTTGCTATTTAACATCTACATGAAACTGCTGGGAGAGGTCATTAGGAGGTGTGCGCTGCAGAATCATCAGTACGCTAATGATACCCAGCTCTACCTCTCGTTTTCCACCAATCCAGGTGAGGCAGTGGCTGTACTGAACTAGTGCCTGGCCGAGGTAATGGGATGAATGAGGGCCAATAAACTGAGACTCAATCCAGACAAGACGGAGGTCCTGTTGGTGGGTGGTTCGGGCTTCAGGAGGGGAACTTGGGCCTTGTCCTAAATGAGGTTGCACTCCCTCTGAGGGACAGGGTTCGCAGCTTGGGAGTGCTCCTCAACTCTGAAGCTCAGGTGACAGCGGTTGCAAGGAAGCTTCCTTCAGCTTCGGCTGATCCATCAGCTGCGTCCCTTCCTGGAGAACGACTGCCTGGCGACAGTGACACACGCGTTGGTAACTTCCCGATTAGACTTCTGTAACGCGCTCTACGTGGGGCTGCCCTTCAAGATGGTCCAGATACTTCAATTGGTGCAGAATAGAGCTGCCAGGTTGCTGACGGGGACTGGGCATTGTTCTCATATCACCCCAGTTCTCCGTCAGCTTCACTGGCTCCCGATTGAAGTCCGGGCCCAATTCAAGGTGTTGGTTCTTACCTATAAAGCCCTCAATGGCTTGGGTCCTGGCTACCTAAAGGAGCGCCTGCGACCATATATGCCCTCCCTCCCCCTACGATCGGCAGCTGATGCTCTCCTCCGGGAACCCTCCGTGAGAGAAGTGAGGAGGGTGAGTACCTGGAGGAGGGCTTTCTCTGCGGTGGCACCTCACCTATGGAATGCGCTCCCCAGAGAGGTCCGCCTGGCGCCATCGTTATTTGTTTTTCAGCGCCAGGCCAAGACCTTTTTATTTAAAACTTATTGTAATTGTTAACTTATTATGGTATTTATAGGATTTTAAATTGTTAAGCCGAGATGCTACCAGGCTTTTTCATCTCTAATTATATTAATTGTTATTTACATGTTTTAATTGTGTTGTGAGCCGCCCCAAGGCTTTGTTGCAATGGGGGCAGCATAGATATGTTTTAAATAAATAAATAAATAAATAAATGCAATATTTGTAACATCTTACAAGCAACCTCTTGGTGTGGTTTTTAAAAGGCCTTCTTGCTGAAGATGCAGCTAAAAGCAGTTGCAACAGAGGCAATTGCCCTAAATTTGGTTTAGGTTTTCCTCTAGAGAAGCTGTTGGTGACTAATTTGTAGTGCAAAGAGTCCTCAGCTGGGAGCTTGCTTGGAATGCTGCTGTTGTCTGAGGTCAGCCTGGCCTTTCAAGTGAGCTTCATCAGTGATGCCCCCCATATTATGGAAAAGAGCTTCAACAAGCCACCACCTATTCATTTTTATGATCCAGACCATTTGTTACTACAATACTAGCAAGCTATGCACATCAGTGCTGATGTGGATAGTAGTTCCATGTTGTCAAATTGTAAAATAAAATTTGTGGAATATTGATCCAGGCTATTATTTTCCAACAGCTGAAGCAGGCAAGGCTCACTGGAGATGGCGACCATGCTAGGGAAGATCGAAGGCAGAAGACGACAAATATGAGATGGATGGACTCCATAAAAGAAGCCACAGTCTCGATTCAACAAGAGCTGAGCAGGGCTACCAAGGACAGGACATTCTGGAGAGCGTTCGTGCATGGGCTCAAAATGAGTCGGAGACAACATGATGGCACATGACAACAACAATCCATTTTCCCAGAGTATATATAGTGTTTTTCTTTATTTTGTTGTTGTTGTTCACCTGAATTTTGGTTTGGTCATTGTTTTGCTCTGATTTTATTAAGTTGGATTTTTACCAGTTGTTGTATTGATTGCTGTATACGCTGTTCTGTATTTGGAGAGATGCCATATGTGATGATGGATTATACATTTCAAAAGTAAATAAATATCTAGGAAAGGATGGCTATTCTGAGTTCACAAAGGAATTCATACTTCTTTGTACATACCTGAGCCTGTTTAAGTCTCTGGATATTTTGTAACTATGTGTAATTGCCTAAAGACTTGGATGGTTTTCCCCAGGTTGATGACTGGTTTTCCATTCCATCGGTCTTGCAATGGTGTGTAGAGACTTTCTGGTGTTAATTGTGTAATTGCTATTTGCCCTTGCTGAAGCTTTCCATTATTTTGCACCATCACCTCCTGGTAAATTGTGCATCCCCATCATCCTAGCAGTGCTCACCAGCATCTTTTACAAGACATGAATCTTGATTCTAGCTTAGACACACATACACAGAGAGAAAAAGAGAGAGAATAACAGAGGAAGACTAAAGTCCCCAAGAGAGCAGTCCTATGGAAGAAAAAAAAAATCAGAGGATGGAAGGCAAAGATTTCCTCTGCCACTCTGTCCACCTGCCAGCTTCATCCCAGCAGAGTGTAGGAGTCTCACAAGCCTCTGAGTTGTGAGGCTTTCAAGCAGCAAAGGGATGTAGCCCTAAGACCATGACGGGGGCTGGTGTCTCTGCACAGAGCATGCACATGCCCTTTAAATAAACTAACTAGTCTGCAATTCCCAAGCTCCTCTGGTCAAGAAACCTTTCTGAAGACATTTTTCCCCATGGAGCCCAAACTCTATCCCTGATTTTTACTAAGCATGGTGAACCCACATCGTTCTTCCTTCTTTCATCTGCTCCGATTGCCTGAGTGCTTTGCATAATGTAGTAGGTTTGCAAATACAGAGAAAACACTTAAATATAATGAATGAATAAAGTGATTATATGCTAATATCCCAAATTAATTCTTCTGATTATTCCCAACACTATTCAATAGCGTCCTAGGAACCAAATGATGTGATACATTTCCTTGATTGCTGCTTGGAAGCCAATTGACAATTGAATAGTTGGCCTCATGTGGTTTCATTTTAAAATCCATTTTAAATTTGATTTTTGAGATTTTTTGCAGAACCCCTACAAGGCTTTTGCGGAACCCTATGGTTCCACAGAGCACAGTTTGGGAACTGCTGGACTAGACAGTCTAGAAAGCAAGTGACTAAGATTGCAAATCTGAACGCACATTAACTTGAGAGTGACTCCTTTGCTCTGTGTGTGGTTTCCTGCAAAAGAAAACAGCCAGGCATTTCCTCAAGGCTTTGTTCTTGTCTATTGAGTAGTGAAAGAGACGTAATCAGTCAACTAAACAACCCAGTAGGATGCAGCGGGTCAATTTCAACTGCTGCTCAAAAGGGCATGCATGCACATTGGTGCCGGTAAGGATTCTAATTTTATCTTTGTAAAGAAACAGACCACAGTAAAACTGTCAAGGTTTTCCCATCCCAGCAGAGAGCCAAGGGGAGCTCCGGGCTAGCCAGCATGCCATGGGCTACTTCCTTCTCCTAGACAGCCGCAGTAGGGCAATTTCTTCTTTAACAACAGCACCAAACAAACAAGCATGACAGAGATGATAGCAACAAGAATACTGAGGGCATGTACAGGCACCCGAAATAGTAGAGAAATTCTTACACATCAAGGCTGCAATCTGTTGCGTGTTCATGTGGGAAAAACGATGTCCTGTGATGCTCCAGATTCCCTGGTCGGTTTGGGGTTTGGTTTGAACCTGCAAAGGACTGCACCCTTAAGCCTTCTCTACATGCTTATTATACCAGTTCTGGGGGATATCCATGCCCATTATTTTCCTGTATTTGTTGTTGCTGATGAGGAAAATGTCCTGTTCTGGCTGGTTAGGAGGCAGAGGTAGCCGGTAGCTTCTTGACTAGCAGGGAGTATGCATTGGCTCTCTGCTGGAACTAGGAAAGCTGGCTGGCTGGGGAAAGCCAAGAGTTAAAGGATTTCTTCTGCCGAAACATGCACAGAGCCAGTGTGGTGCAGAGCATGGAACTGGGACTCAAGAGTTTCTGCTTCTAGTCCCTGCTCAGCCATGGAGCCAGCCGGGTGACTTTGAGCCAGTCACAGGCTCTCAGCTCAACCTACCTCATGCGGTTGCTTGTGTGAGGATAAAATGCACCTTATAAGCTGCCTTGAGCTCTTTTCAAGAGGAACAATTGCAGGATATAATTTTGGAATAACCATATAATAACAACAGTAGAATTGTGCCCTAAGTCTCTGCATTGAGATGCCAGAACAGGTCAACCTCACACCCAGCATCTCTGGAAATTGTTTGAAAAATCTCCTTCAAATATCAGACCAGTCATATTTCCACAATCATCCCTACAAATTCCATAAACATACACCAGAAAAGTGGCAATAAGAAAGAGCATTGGGGGCACTCCATGACCAGGAAAAGAGAAACCAAACCCTTCGTATCATGGGAGGGGGTTTCAGAAGCATCTATAATTATAGGCAAATTTGTTTACCTTTCCATCCTTACTTCCACAGTTCATGAAAAGTGTAATTGAAACCTAACTGGCTTTTTTTCATTGGCTTGCCCCTGTTCTTAAAATGTCATTTCTGACTGAGTGCATCTCCATTACTGACCAAGGACCCTAAAAAGTTGATCATCTGTATTTCATTATAATGCATCTATGCTATTTCTCCTCCTCCTCTTCCTAAAAGCAGCTGGGTGCTGAAGGAAGGGCAAACCTCCTTTGAAGATAAAATTCCACCTAGCATTAACTCTGACAGAGATGTAAAGTCTTTTTTTTTTTCTGTTTACCACAATAAAACCCTTGAAAGCAAAAGCATTTTTACAGTAATAAATTTCAAGACATTGAGTTCAGAGCACTACAGAGTCAGATGAGCAAAAGAAACAAACAGAGAAACAACAAAAAATCCTATTCTCAGGAAGAAAGAATTATCACAGGACTAAATTTAAAGCATTTTCTCCTCCAAACATTTAAATCTTTCTTTAGCAAAATACTTAAGATGTCAACAAGAATAAATTTAGCTGAAACATATGTAAGAACAAACTTTCCACTCCGGATGACTTATTAGCTCTGTACGGGCTGCTTGGTATGCAGCTTGCTCAGCGTTAAACGGTAGCACGAACAGCAGCATCCCAAACTGTCGGGATAATTTCCTTACTCCTGGGCATTGCATGATGCCCTCCTGCATTTGCAAGGCCTTACACAACTAGCTGAAGTACTTCTGGGAAACAAGGAAGACTTTATTGAAATGTAAGAAGGGGAAAGGGGGAGGGAAGGAGGGAGGAGAGAGAGAGAGAGAGAGAGAGAGAGAGAGGGAGAGATTCATCTTGAAGCAGCCTAGTTTTGTTAATATTCCCCACCCTTTCCAGGGGAACTTGGTATTACACAGCTGTTCTGTGTGTTTTCATTCCCAGTAGGCCCATTTAGAGCTTCAGAAAGTACTAAGCAATCCTTAGGATGCTACCAAATGAGGCTTTTCTTGAGCAACCCCTCCTCCTGCCTCATTCAAGGCATTTTATTGCTGAAATCCAGATTGCATCATCTTCCACATGTGACGCTCCCATATTTTCCCACCACTTTGTCCATCTTTTGATCATTTGCCATCATGAGCATCACCACTGCCATCATCATCAAAACCATGCTTGCTGAATACTCAAGTTTCTAGAAACCCCACACATACAGACACACGCAAAATCGGGGAGAGGGATTAATTCTACAAGATCTATGCTAACGTAGTTACAGGGTGATGCTGAGGCCCTTTGGTGGCATGAGAGCGCTTTTAATCCAACACATCCATCTTTGCTGCTACCTCTCCTGTCCCCAGGATTCTCTGTTTCGTGGCTTTCCATTACCTGTGGAAACATCAGCAGTACTAGATCTGCCCCACACAGCTTTCTGTGCATGTTCAGGGGCCTTCAGGAAGCAGGAACACTGTCCTGAGGGCAAAGCAAGGTGCCCACTCCTTCAGCCAGTGAATCAGAGCATCGGTGTGGCTTTCTTAGACCTATCTCTGGAAGGCCAAGCCCTGCCAGAACTAGCAGTCCTCACCTTGAGGAAATGCTGTACTGTAGAGCACAACCTACCAAGCAGGTAATGTGTCTGCAAAGGTGTTTGTCATCTGTCGCTTATTTCAAGAAATTATCAGCAAAGAATTATCCCTTGAAATAAAGAGCCAATGGCAAGCCTCCCCATCAAGTGACCAATGCCCCTTCCCCACCTTCCCTTTTTTTTCAATTACTGTGCAGGGAGCAAAGGCAGAAATCAAGCTCTGGCAGGTTTTCTGGGGTATGCTGAGTCGCAGGTTCTGCATCTAGAAATTAAGGACCTTGTCACAAAGGGACAGACACAGCATTAAGCTGATGCATGCAGAAAGAAGGCTGGCCCTATGTATCCTGAGACTATTGTTGTTGGCCGCCCTGAGGCTTTTTTGCAAGGGGGCAGCATACAAATGTGTAAAATAAATGAATGAATGAATGAATGAATGAATGTGAGCTTCACCTGATATTGTGACTGTAGCCAGGAGAGGCCACAGGGGGACCTGTCAGGTTCAGCAGGTCATGGAGCAAAGCTCAGGGAACCAAGGTTCACTTTGGAGGCCAGGAAGTACTTTCTGACAGTTAGGACCCTGAGGGCATGGAATGGGCTTCCACAGGAGATGTCTGAAGCCCCATCGGAGAGGGTGTTCAAGGATAGGCTAGACATGCACATAGTAGGCATATCATGAGTGGAGCTGGCTGGAGCCAGGGGTCAGACTAGATGACCCAGGACACCCCTTCTGGCTTGCTTTGTTTCTATGTCTATGTTTCTATTTGTACCAGCCTCACTTCCCTCATCCACCTTGCCTTTCTGGATCTACCTGAGGCAAAGCATGATACACTACAGTTCCAGTACCCAGGCAGCCTCTGAAGATGCAGCCCTGAGTTCCAAGTGGCAGAACCCGAGTGGCAGAACCTGGGAGATTGAGAGGGTCCAGGGTACAGAGACTGATGTTATTTTGGTGGCCCTTGGGCTATGTCTATTTGAGCTGTACAGTGGTTTTGAAAAAGGAAGCCATGCATGAAAGAGACAAATGCCTCATTTTTCCAAAGTGGGCTGTGTTTTGTACTCAGCTGGCAACCCCATCTGCCATTTGAGTCAACCCTTGCAGTGGCAACTGTCTTCGCCACAGAGGCAGATGATAGAACAAACAGAGCAGGTCGTCCTCCTCCCCAGTATCAGGACAGTGGTTGGGACAGCCTGGTTGGGGTGACAACACGTGTCCCTCCAGATGTTGTAGGACTGCAACTCCCATCGGCCCTAGCCAACACAGCCAATGGTCCTCACACTGTCCTATCAGTAGTTGGCAGAAAGCCGCTGCTTGCAAAGCCATCTGGCACCAGGCAGTGTGCAAACCCAGCAGTGTGAAATAGTTAGCAAGGAACAGCGGCATTAAGCATTCTGTGAGGCTGTGCGGTTGCGGAGCAGACACGAGCATTCTGCCCTTCAAGAGGCATCACTCCCTGAAACGAGATGTTCCTCTTCAATCATGGGCAATACACTCACCCTAATCACCCTGTCATGCTTTGACCTGATGCCTTGCAAGATGAAAAGAATGGATTCACAATCCATTGCTTTGACAGAGTGAGCTGGCTTGATTTGCTCAAGAATACAGCGGCGGGGAGACCTGTCCAGTCTGAGGAAGAGCGGGACACGGCAGAAGGAAGCGAGGCAACGTTTCCTGGCAAGGTTACCGCGCACCTCAATTGAACATGCCTTCGTGTTACGTTGGGAATGAGAGGGGCAGTTGTTCTTGGTGTGCGTTCAGCTCTCGCTGGTCTGGGCTCATCAGAAGGGGATGGGGAAGGAAGCAGAGGGGGCCTGGGAAGGTGGAGACTTTGAGATGAAAAGAACAGCAATGCTTATGTTGGGAAAATTCAGCTAAATTGGCAGAAAATGGTGTTTATGTGTCTTCGTGTTATACAATGCCTGCACCCCTTTTCCTCAGGAAGCACCCAAAACAATTCTAAGCCAGTTTACTGTTTGGCATTTGCTGTTACTTTAAGAAGCGGGACCTGATGGCTTCCCCAAGAAGCTGCCAGGGCTACTATTTTGCTGATCAGTAAGAACTGGTCAGGCTGCCAGGTTACAGCATTACAATCACCCTCATTTGCATGCCAGGACTCACAATAACCCTGTGATCTTTATGTTAATATCCTGCAATCAAATGCCATTGTGTTGAGCCACCTCTGCAGACCTTCTTCTGACTTTGTTCACCCCGTTTCGTCATCAGCTGCACAACTGCTGGGCCCATGTGACTCAGAATCTATGAAACACTCTGTGTATGTTCTAAAAGCTTGTAGTTGGCAGGGAGAACCACCACCTGGTCACATGCTGTCATAAGTAACTGCAGGGGGCCTGGGTGATCTTTCAATAAAATTGCTGGGGTTCAAGGTGAAAGGGGTATTTCCTAAATAAACCTGGTTTTCTTTGTTGCGGCTGCCATTGAGACTTTCTGGACACTTACCGTATTTTTTGCTCTATACGACGCACCTGACCATAAGACGCACCTAGCTTTTAGAGGAGGAAAACAAGAAAAAACATATTCTGAATCAAATGGGCACATAATCACAGGCACATTCCCCATCACTTCCCCATGGGCTGCACATCTGACAGACTTAACTGCACACACATATTCGCTCTATAAGACGCACAGACATTTCCCCTGACTTTTGAGGGGGAAAAAAGTGAGTCTTATAGAGCAAAAAATACGGTAACTCAAGACCATCCTCCCCAAGGGCTCAGGCAGGCTTTAAGAATATCCCAAGATGTAGAGCTGTCAGGTGGGGGTATGTGAGAGGAGCTTTCAGTGTCAGGTGAACTGGCACAACTCTGACCCCCATGATTCAGTGTCAGGAGACAACTGCTAGCCACCTAGAAGGTTGATGTACACTTTTTCATAAAGGGATCGGGCCTAGACGTACTCGAAAGGAGGGTTTCCAGAAGTAGTTGTTTGGATTGGGTTCAACAAACCGCTCTGTGTGTGCTCAGAGATACATTCTGGGGTGCTTGAGTTTATTAAGTATGCCATGGTGAATAAAGAGCTTTGTTCAAAAGGATAGTCGTTGCTTTGGATGTGCAAAGGGAGGAAAACCCCAGCTCACAACACTGTAACCTTCTCTGTGAATCAGTACATGTATGAGCCAGTTCACAACTGGCACAACTATGCACTGACCAGGTGTGTAAGACAGTCGTATGTGGATATCACAGCGGATACCCACAGGGGGCTGTTGTGCTGTGTGACCCTGAACCAATCCCAGAAGACAACTTGTTTCAGAGCAGCAAGCCAGCTGACATCCCCTGGCGTCAAGGAGCGCCCGTTGTCCTCTCAGTGGGGCATCCCTTCATCCAGAGCTGTGCAATTGACCCCATCAGAGGAGGAGAGACCTGACTAGCCTGACAAGAGTGGCAAGAAACCCTTGCGGTTCTTGCCAAGGATTCCCTGGCTCAAGGAGCGCTTGCAAAGAGCAGCCCACACTGTCCCCCGTGACTGCCACCATTGCTGCTCTCACTGAGGGCTGCCTGGGGCTCATCCCAACTTGTCTAGTGATTCACGATCCCCATTTTGACTGCTATGAACAGTTCCTTCAAGGTGCCCCTTGACAAATTGGATGCCCTGTTCATAGTTGCCAAGCTGCATCATCACTGTTATCATCTCTTCTCACCCACCATTTTTGTGTGTGTAATAAGTGCCCATAGTTGCACAATTACCGACATATACAGCTGCATGAGACCCAACCTGACACTGGTGCTCTTATTCCTAGGATGGGATTTAGGACTGAGGTCAATATATACCCATATGCAACTTCAAGGCTGCACAAGGTACACAACCAAAGGCAAACGTGCTCTGTTTCATAGTGTGCCAGTGTAAGAAAAGGTGTAGGAAGGATTTTGCATTTCCATACACAGCTCTTTGTTTGTGTGGGGAAGAGTTTCCAGTCATACAAAGCTGGGCTTCTGGCAGCACTGTTGTTGTTAGTCGCGAAGTCGCGTCCGACCCATCGCGACCCCATGGACAACATTCCTCCAGGCCCTCCTGTCCTCCACCATCCCTTGGAGTCCACCCAAGCCCACACTCTCCGCCCCACTGACTCCATCCAGGCACCTCATCCTCTGCCGTCCCCTACCTTCTTTTGCCATCTATTGTTCCCAGCATTAGGCTCTTCTCCAGGGAGTCCTTCCTTCTCATTAGGTGGCCAAAGTATTTCAGTTTCATCTTCACTATCTGGCCTTCTAAAGAGCAGTCAGGGTTGATCTCCTCTAGGACTGACGGGTTTGATCGCCTTGCGGTCCAAGGGACTCGCAGGAGTCTTCTCCAGCACCACAACTCAAAGGCCTCAATCTTTTTGCGCTCGGCCTTCCTTATGGTCCAGCTTTCACAGCCATACATTGCAACTGGGAAAACCATAGCCTTGACTATACGCACTTTTGTTGGCAAGGTGATTTCTCTGCTTTTTAGTATGCTATCTAGATTTGCCATAGCTTTCCTCCCCAGGAGCAAGCGTCTTTTAATTTCTTGGCTGCAGTCCCCATCTGCGGTGATCTTGGAGCCCAGGAAAATAAAATCTGTCACTACCTCCATTTCTTCCCCATCTATTTGCCAGGAAGTGAGAGGACCGGATGCCATGATCTTAGTTTTCTTAATGTTGAGTTTCAAGCCAACTTTTGCGCTCTCCCCCTTCACCCGCATCAAGAGGCTCTTTAGTTCCTCTTCACTTTCTGCCATGAGAGTGGTATCATCTGCATATCTGAGGTTGTTGATATTTCTCCCAGCAATCTTGATTCCAACTGGTGATTCATCTAGGCCCGCCTTTCTCATGATGTGCTCTGCATATAAGTTAAATAGGCAGGGTGACAGTATACAGCCTTGCCAAACTCCTTTCTCAATTTTGAACCAGTCAGTGGTTTCGTGTCCAGTTCTCACTGTTGCTTCTTGACCTGCATATAGGTTTCTCAAGAGACAAATAAGATGGTCTGGTACTCCCATCTCTTTAAGAACTTGCCACAATTTGTTGTGATCCACACAATCAAAGGCTTTAGCGTAGTCAATGAAGCAGAAGTAGATCTTTTTCTGGAACTCCCTGGCTTTCTCCATGATCCAGCGTATGTTGGCAATTTGATCTCTAGTTCCTCTCCCTCTTCGAAATCCTGCCTGTACTTCTGGTAGTTCTCGGTCCACATACTGCTGGAGCCTAGCTTGTAGGATTTTGAGCATCACTTTGCTAGCATGTGAAATGAGTGCAATGGTGCGGTAGTTTGAACATTCTTTGGCATTGCCCTTCTTGGGGATGGGAATGTAAACTGACCTTTTCCAATCCTGTGGCCACTGTTGAGTTTTCCAAATTTGCTGGCATATTGAGTGTAGCACTTTAACTGCAACATCTTTCAGGATTTTGAATAGCTCAGCTGGAATGCTGTCACCTCCACTAGCTTTGTTGTTGCCCAGACTTCCTGAGGCCCATTTGACTTCACATTCCAGGATGTCTGGCTCGAGGTCAGTGACCACCCCATCGTGGTTATCAGGGATGTTAAGCTCTTTCTTGTATAGTTCTTCTGTGTAATCTTGCCACCTCTTCTTAATCTCTTCTGCCTCTGTTAGGTCCCTGCCATTTTGGTCCTTTATCATGCCCATCTTTGCATGAAATGTTCCTTTCATATCTCTAATTTTCTTGAAGAGATCTCTCGTCCTCCCTATTCTATTGTTTTCTTCTATTTCTTTGCACTGTTCATTTAGGAAGGCATTCTTATCTCTTCTAGCTGTTCTCTGGAATTCTGCATTCAATTGTTTGTATCTTTCTCTTTGTCCCTTGCCTTTCGCTTCCCTTCTTTCCTCAGCTATTTGTAAAGCTTCCTCAGACAGCCGTTTTGCTTTCTTGCATTTCTTTTTCTTTGGGATGGTTTTAGTTGCTGCCTCTTGTACAATGTTGCGAACCTCCGTCCATAGTTCTTCAGGCACTCTGTCTATCAGATCTAATTCCTTAAATCTATTTCTCACCTCTACTGTATATTCATCAGGGATATGATTTATGTCATACCTGAGCGGCCTAGTGCTTTTCCCTACTTTCTTCAATTTAAGTCTAAATTTTGCCACCAGAAGCTCATGATCGGAGCCACAGTCAGCTCCTGGTCTAGTTTTTACTGACTGTATAGAACTTCTCCATCTTTGGCTGCAGAGCACATAGTCAATCTGATTTCTGTGTTGACCATCTGGTGAAGTCCATGTGTAGAGTCGTCTCTTGGGTTGTTGGAAAAGAGTGTTTGCTATGACCATTGTATTCTCTTGACAAAATTCCAGCAGCTTGTGCCCTGCTTCATTTTGTACTCCAAGGCCAAACTTGCCTGTTATTCCAGTTATCTTTTGGCTTCCTACTTTAGCATTCCAATCCCCTATGATGATAAGGACATCATTTTTTTGGAGTTAATTCTAGAAGGTGTTGTAGGCCTTCATAGAACTGGTCAACTTCAGCCTCTTCAGCACCAGTGGTTGGGGCATAAACTTGGACTATTGTGATGTTGAATGGTTTGCCTTGGATTCGAACTGAGATCATTCTGTCATTTTGGAGATTGTATCCCAGTACTGCTTTTCCTACTCTTTTATTGACTATGAAGGCTACTCCATTTCTTCTGAGGGATTCTTGCCCGCAGTAGTATACCTGATGGTCATCTGAACTAAATTCACCCATGCCTGTCCATTTTAGTTCACTGATTCCTAAGATGTCGATGTTCAGTCTTGTCATCTCTTGTTTGACCACATCCAGCTTGCCTTGATTCATGGATCTGACATTCCAGGTTCCTATGGAGTAAAGATCTTTGCAGCATCAGACTTTCCTTTCACCTCCAGATACATCGGCAACTGAGTGTCCTTTCGGCTTTGACCCAGTCGCTTCATTCTTTCTGGCGCTACTAGTACTAGCCCTCCGCTCTTCCCCAGTAGCATATTGGACACCTTCCGACCTGAGGGACTCATCTTCCGGTGTCATATCATTTTGCCTTTTGGTACTGTCCATGGGGTTTTCATGGCAAAGATACTGGAGTGAGTTGCCATTTCCTTCTCCAGTGGATCACGTTTTGTCAGAGCTCTCTGCTATGACCCGTCCATCTTGGGTGACCCTGCACGGCATAGCTCATAGCTTCTTTGAGCTATGCAAGCCCCTTCGCCACGACAAGGCAGTGATCCATGAAGGAGGCAGCACTGTTAGGGTTTAACCAATTTTTGATACAATTGTATTACTCTTCATATTAACAAAATAAGCTAAACCATATAAACAAATTCTGTTTATTTCTTATTTTGTATTTTTGATATTCATTTGATTTCATTATTAGTTTTATTGATATTACATTGCATTTATCTTCTGTATTCCTGTTGTAAGGAATCCAAGCTGGCTTATAAGGTTCTCCAGCTCCCCATTTTGATCTTCACAACAACAACCCTGTGTAGTAAATTAGGCTGAGCAATTGGTCCAAAGCCAACATGTGAGCTTCAGGGCTGAGTGGCAACTAGATCCCAAATCTCCTAGCTCCCTGTCTGACACTCTAAACACTAGACCAAACTGGCTTTTGGTACATGATTATAACATAATTGAAAGATCACATGATGTCATGAAAGCCTGATTGCCTATTTAATTATCCTCAGTGTCATCTACACCACTGTAACCAAGGTCAACCATTTTGTAAGGCAGCTGCCACAGCAGTCAGGGAGCAAATCAGAGATAGTCCAATTATCTAAATTTGTTCAGGTATTTAGCTCTGAGTAAAATGTGTGCCTTTTATCAAAAAGTGCACATTTGTTAAGACACATCCAGTTATACCATTAATTTGCCATGGCTTGGTGCAGAAAGGAAAGAAGTGAAGCCAAGTAGCAAGGGGAAAGAGACCAATTGCATTCTGCTTCCACCATACAAATCCCATTGCTCCACTGTAGAGTGACCATTTATGGTTCCTTTCCCAAATATACCACAAAGTGGTCATCTTAAGTAGCAAGGCTGGATGAAGAGAGGCGATCAGCCCAAGTGCCAAAGTGTTCCACAGGTGCCCTGACTTTCCATCTTTCCCATTCCATGCGGGAAAACTGCCAAATTATTAGAGGGATGCAGCACTATTTTGGAGCTCATTTGATCAGGGAAGCATTTTGGATGGCCCAAACTCTGCTCATGAGTCCAAATAAAGGGATGGAGGGCCAATTGTGCTGTTCATTAAACATTGAACTAATATCACATTAGTTTCCCACACACGTGCTTCAAAAAAAAATTGGACAGGATGTTGCATTAACAAAATTAATTCTTTTTATATTGAAAAGAGTCATCCGTATTTAAAAAAATCTGATGAACAGAGTTAAGATATTGCTGCTGGCACATGCCTGGAAAATACAGATGAGCAATGTCAAGGATGCTTAAGGAACAGCTGAAATTTGTTGGTTTTTACAAGGGACATTATGAGTCCTACCTGAAAAAAAAAAATCAGTGGTAGATCTGTTAGAGTCTCTGATCCAGTAACCTTTTAGGAGCCATGGGTTGCACGCACCTTCTGTGCCCTCCCAGTACAGCCACTGACATGTCTGATACAGACATGATACAGAGAGCACTTTCAAAGTGGTGTTCCCACCTGTGCAGGGGGGATACTCCCCTGTTTACATAAGCAAGGGTGGAAGATTCTAAGAAAACATTGACCTGGAAGGAGCCAAGCTTCTAAAAGGCATCCAACATGGCAGGTGGATATGAGTGCATGTGGGGCAGGTGGATATGGAGGCATCAGGGTGTGTGAATGGGGTACAGGGTATATGAACGGGTGCACAGTGTTCTGACTCCATCCAATGCTCACTGGAGCTCAACCTATTTGTTTTTCGGCGCCAGGCAGAGACCTTTTTACTTAAAAGTTATTTTAATTTCAATTTATATTTGTTTATTTACGGTATTGATTTGTATTTTTAATCTTTACCTCGAGATGGGTCAGTTTTTAATGTTAGTTTTAAAGAATTTAATTAGGTTGCTGATTTATTTATTGTTGTGAGCCGCCCCGAGGCTTGGTCGCAAGGGGGCGGCATACAAATTTGTAAATAAATAAATAAACAAACAAACAAACCTGTGATCCCAGTAAGGACCTCCCAACTCGGAGATTTCCCATGAAGGAAGGCAGCTTTCTCTGATAAAAAGTTTGCCAACTCCTGCTTTAGTAGAGGGCTCTAAAAATAAGTGTTTTCTTGGTTCTGAAGTGACTACAGGAAAGTAAGCAATCACATGATGCTTGCAGCATACAATACCAACTCTTTGGATGGATGTCGGAGAAAGCTGACTGGACACGCCGGTGGGAAATTTCACCCAGAACATTCTGGTCCTCCTGAAAGAAGGTAGAACAGGGACAGGAAATGCTTGACTCTACTCAGCTTCTATTAAGTCCATTGCCACCTAGTGACTCAATTAGAAGATGACACCATGCAGCCAGAAACACTGTCGAATGCTTTCCTTTGCAGAGTTGCACCAGAATGTTACCTGTGAATCAAATCCTGGCTTCTTGGCTGTTGCAGATGTTGCAGGAGGAGGCATTTCAGTTCATCTCAGTCAATCCAGCCAAATGCAAGTGATAAATGTGTTGATGCTGCAGCCAAACAGGGTGCTCAAAGAAAGCTGTGGTTCTCTTTCCTTTTCTGCAAAAGCTCCATGCCCATTTTAGTGGGTCCCTTATGTTGCAAAGCTGGCCAAACTCAAAATTCAATGATAAACCCAGGTCTGGGAACTGGATCCTCTTTAAACCACTTCCTTCTCTTTTTCTCCAGCATCACAGTAGTTTCCAAGTGATGATCTTGTCTTGTCCATCCTCTTTTTAAACTTTTTCTAAAAACAAAAAAGCACTTTGCTATTAGCTCAATGTGAAGGAAAGCAGCCATTTTCCAGAAAGTGCATTTGAAACAACTTTTAGCCAAAATAGGATCTCTGGAACTTGCAAAATGAATGGCACAGGTGGAATCTCTCTGCTGCCTTTCTTTCTCTCTCCCTCTATTAAGGAAAGTTGTAAATCTTTAGCTCTCTCACATAGTACCATTTCCTTGTTGCCTGGGGAGGCAAAGTGATAAAAGTATACAATGCAAGTGTAAGCAGCTTGTTTCCTCCAACTGGCTCCTGAAGAGGAACTTATTTATTGATAAAGCATCTGGAAAATATTAAAAGGTTACGATGTCAATAAACTACATATGCAGGAAAGAGAAAAAGCTGGAAGCGGCAAGAATTAAAGAGGCACGATTGTTCAGCAAGGAACTTACTGCTACTTATCATGGCCATCATTTGGCAGGAGATTATTCTACCTTTCCAGAGGAGGTTGTTTGAGCATGGGAGAAAGAAAGCATTTCCATCACTGAAGGAGCAGTATTTCATGTTTAAAGGAACACATCCTCCTGTAGCAACCTAGCCAGCAGCCACGATCTTTTTTGATGACTTTGGTTCAATTGCCCAGCCCTCCTTTCCTCCCTTGGAGGCAGGAGTTTGGGGCCCTTTTCTCTAATGGTTGCCTGGGTACAAGTCTGTTGAGCTTTAAACATCAGGTGGAGGGGCTTTCTATCTTTATTTGTGCTAGCTTTTTAAATGACAAATGATGACGACTTTATTGTTCCTTCAAAGTTTTGATTAAGTAATTATATTATTACTATTTCACACCACCCTTCTATTTTCATGGACATTGTTTTGGTGACTGTTTTAATCTTCGTTAAGTTTTATATTGATGTGTTGTGTTAAAATTATGCATTACCAAATAAGTCCCCTATATCTGGTTAATTCCTGCTGCCTACTATCAAATCTATTCATTTATCTCTTTACATGTCCAAAGGCCTGGGACTCTCAGAATCTGGATTCACACAAAATGTAAAAGATACATGACTTTACTAGATTGGCAACTGCTTGCTAAATTGCTAGCTTACCAATCTGTGTATGCCTTTAAGGAGTTCCATATGAATGGAAGCATTGAGTTAATGGTGTGCATTGTGTTAACTCTCAAATTGGATACTGGAGGCTTCTTGGAAGCTATTTTTAAATTTTGTTTTAGTGAGTGAAGTAGCCGCCTAGGCAAGTCTGGCAAGTCTGATCTTTCAATCCGAACAGTAAAACCAGCTTTTAACTGAGCACAGCTGTGTTGATGGAGAAATAGTTTGCATTCTATTATGCATTTAAATAGCTGGGGGGAAACATTTGGTGAGATGAATTGTCCATGTTGATGTTTTCCCTTGCACACAGTCACAGGGAGGCTGACCCTTGTCTAGCTAGTCTAATAGAAAACTCTGAGTAGCCCTGGGGTGTTTAGAAATGTTGTCCTAGCTCAAACAATGCACCTACCACACAAAGCATACACGCGGTTTTAAAATTGACCATAGGATATAAAAATACAAATAAACAGAGGAGGAGAAACCACTCCCAATACAGCCAAAATTCACACAATGGAAAGATGTGGCCTGAATGGGATCTAATCCAAGGTGGCTTCCATTAAAATTTGTTCCAGGCAGCTCTCATGGCTCAGTGAGGACAAATACTTCCAGGGCCTGCGAACTCCATAATAATATATCCCCTCATTTACCAGGTCTTATGCTTCTGCTCAACCAAATATGCCCTGGGTTCCCCAAACTTCACTGACTGAGTTGGTCTTTCTAGCCCTGCCATCTGACAGGCCCTCATTAGGTAAATTAGATTAGGAACCATGTAGGAATTTCTTAGATTAAAAGATGAGTTAGAAATGTCACTAATAAGCTGCTAATCAGCTCAGAAAGCTACTCTTAGCATGTCAAAACACAGAGTCACGGTCATGCCTACCTGAACAATTTCTCCTCAGTAGCTCTTACAAGGAGCATCGCCAGGGAGCCAGCTTCTGTTCCTGGCCAGCCTTTGAGTGCTGCACTGCTCCTTGATCGTTGGCCCAGGAAAATGAAGGCAGGGACTTCCACACTCGTCCTGAAACACCCACGACGGTGGCAGCATCTCATACTCCAGACTGAACGCATAGCATGATTGCCATGAAGCTGGCCCGGTGCTGTGATATTCGCTGCAGCAAATGGCCAGTGATGCATACAAGAGGCTGGAGGGAGCAATAAAGAACTATATTTGAGCTGGGGAGCATTTGTGTGCTGAGATAGCATGGCTGTTGTTCTACATTTTTGCTCTCCGCCCACCAAGTGACTTCCATAGTTACCATCTCAGCTCCTGTTGTTAGTCACGAAGTCGTGTCCGACCCATCATGACCCCATGGACAACATTCCTCCAGGCTTTCCTGTCCTCCACCATCCCTCAGAGTCCGCTCAAGCTCACACCAACTGCTTTAGTGACTCCATCCAGCCACCTCATTCTCTGCCGTCCCCTTCTTCTTTTGCCATCTATTGGTCCCAGCATTAGGCTCTTCTCCAGGGAGTCCTTCCTTCTCATTAGGTGGCCAGAGTATTTGAGTTTCATCTTCAGTATCTGGCCTTCTAAAGAGCAGTCAGGGTTGATCTCCTCTAGGACTGACTGGTTTGATCTCCTTGCAGTCTAAGGGACTCGCAGGAGTCTCCTCCAGCACCACAATTCAAAGGCCTCAATCCTTTTGCGCTCGGCCTTCCTTATGGTCCAGCTTTCACAGCCATACATTGCAACTGGGAAAACCATAGCCTTGACTATACGCACTTTTGTTGGCAGGGTGATGTCTCTACTTTTTAGGATGCTGTCTAGATTTGCCATAGCTTTCCTCCCCAGGAGCAAGTGTCTTAATTTCTTGGCTGCCACTGTGGTCCCAGTCCTGATCTCCTCCCATGCCTGCGTTTTAGAATTAAAGACCAACCATAATTTCATAACTTCCAGTGTCATGATGTAATTTCACAGCTTCTTCCTATCCCAAACCATTTTTAGTCATTAAAAACCAAGTAAAATTCATAATGACCTATTGGGAGAAGGACAGACTTCCAGCAGAGACTGAACTATGCACTGTGTAGTAGTGAATCTTCCCACTGCTATGGATTGTCCATCTCCATACTGTCCTTGGTGGGCAGCCCAGATGGTTTGGGTTGACTCATCACCGTAAGCGACCCTGCATGGTGCCCATGCTTCATGGTCTTTACCACAATGTGCCTGACAGATGATTGAACTCATGGTGGTAATTCTTTCCCCTTCCCCTCCCACCATCTCCTTCCCTCTGAGTCCTCCAGGAGGTATCCCAGGAGACACTGCAGGGCAGAGAGAGGCCCCTCTCTTTGACAGTCACAACTGTGAGTCAAGTTGGTTCATGGCTGCTTGCCTTGAAGCTCAGCAAAGAGGACAAGGCAGCTAATTAGACACCCCCCCCACCTTCTGCTCCGGAAGAGACCATTGGAGGGGTGGGGGGCTGATCCATGCTGAGGCAAATGTGGGAGGAATCAGCTTGGCACTGCTGCAGAAAGGAGCAGCTTTATCCAGCGGATTTTTCCTGCCGCTCTGCATGCATGCCTGAGAGAAGCTTCTCATGCATGTGACCAGGAGAGCCAAGAACCAGCTGGGTGTTGACCCCTGGTTGGGAACAGCCTGCTCAGCAGATTCCCCTGCTCTTCACCTTTTCTCACTCCCACCTGCCTGAGAGGTATTCCCAATCTTGGCAAGTGGGAGCAAGGATGGGGACAATGGGGGAATCCCCTGAGCAGTACAGCCCCAGCAGTCTGATTCCCACCTCTCCCACTTGCATGTATGCAGGTCACGGGGAGGTGGCAGCAAGGGAATCAGCTGAGCGTCACTCCCAGTTCAGCTCTTCCATCCAGCTGATCACCCACAGCTGCCCCAAAGAGGGCAAGAGACGGGCAGAGCTGGCGCGCCTCTTGCAACTGTCTGTGGTGCTCTCTGGTGAGCCACTTGGCTGGCAGCTCTCTGGTTCTGGACACAACAAGCCATTGTGCTACCAGTTACTGTATTTTTCACTCTATAAGACACACCTGACCATAAGACACACCTAGTTTTTAGAGGAGGAAAACAAGAAAAAAAATATTCTGAATCAAATGGCCACATAATCACAGGCACATTCCCCATCACTTCCCCATGGGCTGCACATCTGACAGACTTACTACACACACACATTCGCTCTATAAGACACACAGACATTTCCCCTTACTTTTGAGGGGGGAAAAAGTGCATCTTATAGAGCAAAAAATACGGTAACTATAGATCAGCCTGTTCTTTCTGTTTGCAGTTTCTAAGGAGTAAACCCGGCACACTGAAACACCACAGTGGGGTTTAGATGACACAACAGACCAGCAATGGTGAAAACCCACTGGACAATCACCTCCTTTGTTCTGGCAAACACATCCCAAGTGTCATTTGTGTTGTGTGAGCCCATCCAGTGTCTGGGAAAGGGGATTTTGACCCTTTCTTCCTCCACCATGGTCCAGATGAAAACACACCCTTACACACTCAGTCACTTGAAAGCTGCTAGTCGGAGCTAACGCCCCCTGATCGCTGGAGGGAAGCATTGTCCAGACAGCGATGGAGAAGGAACGCCATGGCTCTGGTCCTCCTTGACCCACCTTTCCCTGCTGTGCCCTGAATACATGACAACTTCCTTGGAATAGTCTCCCAGGTTCTGTACTGCAGTGACCGGCAGGCTAAACCAGACAACTGGCAATGCTTGAGTAGCTAAGGGAGCAAAGTAAAGATTTGCTGAATGGAATAGCCACTCGCCTCTTTTGTTCAAGCAAACACACACCAAGTGTCATTTGTAGAGAAGCTTTGGCAGTTTCAGCAGATCAAGCGGGCTAACCGAGAGGTTTGCATCCGTTGTTCTACGATAAATCCCCCCCTCCACTGCCCAGCCCTCCTCCTCCTCCTCCTCCTCCTCCTCCTCCTCCTGACTGAAAGGTTATTTAACCACAGAAAATGCAAGGTAATAAACATTCTGGCAATGGGGTTTAGAAATAAGCAAGGCAGTAATTTTGAAAAATTGAGGTTTCAGGAAGTTGGCCCTTGCCTTTTTATTCCCAATTAATGAATCTTAATGCACTGTGAACCTCATTAGCAAAAACAGGTTTAAAAGCTCTTCTGATTTGGGGAGAGTAATCATTCATTCTGCATGCCTCCATCAAGAGTTTCTTGCTTTAGGTGGGGTTTTCTCCTCTTAACAGAAAAAAAGAACATCGCAGCCGCTTTCATTATCATGAAAAAGTGGTCGCAGGCTGTACATATGTCGAAGGATGTTTCATATCAGACATTAATGGGACTGTGGCATCTCCACGGCAGTTCTAGTTCTGTGAACATAACTGGTGTGTGTGTATATATATGCATCTTTTCTGTTTGAACAATGCCATACCTTCAGTGGAGGTAACATTGTGCCCCCTTTTCTGAAATTGGGTGGAGAAATAATCCAGCCACCCACCTCCTGCTGCAGAATGAGGTCATACGATCCAGGAAAAGAGTCGCAGGGCTTGGCTGAATGCGTGTGCCAGGCCCCACTTTCCAATGCTATCTACGATCCACAGTTCTGAATCAGTGGGTTTCATTATTAAGGCCTGGGACAAAACGATGATGCCAAAGATGTGGCTTTCAGCCATTTGGCATTGTATGGTTTGTTGTTCCAGGGGAGACATTCCCAGCCTGGTGCCCTCCAGAGGTGTTGGACTACCACTCCTATCAGCCCCATCTTGGCTGAGGCTGATGGGAGTGGTAGCCCAGCAGCTCTGCAGGGTCCTGGGTTGAGAAATCCGTTCCAAGGTAGTGATGAAGTACCTTTTTTATTTCCCTTTTT
The DNA here is from genome assembly GCA_023646645.1 of Varanus salvator macromaculatus. Classification (NCBI taxonomy): domain Eukaryota; kingdom Metazoa; phylum Chordata; class Lepidosauria; order Squamata; family Varanidae; genus Varanus; species Varanus salvator. Next base: position 5,181,470 of record JAIXND010000001.1, on the reverse strand, counting down.
TTCCTGTTGAGAGGCGTATTTCTTCAGGAGATGCTTGTTGTGAGCTGTGGGCCGCGGTGGGTGGGCTGGAGCAGAAGCCCAGACTAGCAGGGACACCCCTTTTCTCCCTCTGGTTCAGCCACCTGCTTTGCCCTTTTGTTTTCTCTGCCTCTCTCTCCTCCTTGCCTTTCCCTTCCAGTGGGCAGCCAGAGGGCCAACTTTCCAGAGGCCCAAATGAATCTTCAGACACCAAGCCAATGGCTGTAGGTCAAGGGTATGAGGGTCCCTTTGCCCCCAAGAGCTGCCAGGTTCCCATCCTAATCAAATGCTGCCCAGAGAGGTGTGGAGAAAGCTGGCTGTACCTTTGCAGAAGGGCCAGAGAGCCCCAGCTTTGAACACTGGGATTTACTTGCTTATTTATTCAAAGCTTTTCAATCCCATTCTAATACAAAAAGTCTCCGGACAGCTATACAGTAAAAATGCAGATTTACAGTTGTATAAACTACAGTTTTCACCTCATCTGGTTAAGGAGTTCCCTGTCAACTTCAGTTTCATTGACTTGATGTCAGCAATTATTTTCATCATTATTTTGGTTTTGAGAGTACAACTAATTGTCTCCATGCCTAGAACAGGCCCCTGTCCCTGATCCCTTCTGCAAAACAGCACCAGGAAGAATTATGGATGATTTGTAGAGACCTTTAAGGTTGTTCCTACTGACACCTAATTGCAAAAATTGTACAGAGGAATGCTGCTGCTGCCCTCTTCAGGGTCTCCAGGGTTGCCTTCCCACATAAGCCCTATGCAATGGTTGAATGTGCTGTGCTGTGTTAGGATGCAGAGCCAGTGGAAGGCTGCAACTCTGCCTGACCAGCTGCCCTTACTAACCCTCTAAAGAAGCTGCTAGAAGTTTTCTAGCTACCAAGCTCAAAACATGCTTTGTTTCATGCTTTCGCTAAAGCATGACAAAACTGAACATCATTTTAATTTTAATGTCATTATACTGCTTGAGCTTTGGTGTCTGCTTCCTGCCTTCTCCAGGTTGCACACAGGCTAGGTACCCTCACCTGAGTTTTACGCTGTTTGTTTTTGTCGTACCCTTGACAGCTTGAGTATACAGTGCAGCTTTTTCTGTTACACCTGCAGCCATTTATACAAGCAGTATTTTAGCACAGCCCTGAAGAAAGAAAGCAGAATTGGATCCTCCATAAATCTAATGGGATGAGCTCTTCTCGAATCTAAGCTGTGTTACTCTGTTTGCAGATCCAACTTGTATTATTTCTGACCCAAGTTTAAAATGATATTCAAGGCTGAAGCTCTTTTTCTTTCCACGCTGTGGGTTGTTAGTGCCCTCACCTCATAAATTAGAGTTTGCTCTAACGACAATCTCCCCAACCTCTCTTGTAGGAAAAGCTGTTTCATGGACTATAACTATTCCAATGCTCAACTGTATCCAATACAAAATCTTACTAGATAGTTTATGGGGTGGATCCCCTATAACTTCATATAATCTAGTTCAGCTGAACTGTTTAACATAAATGTGACAGAATACCTTGAGCATCATCTTCCCAACTGTGTGGGGAGCCCACAACACAGAACTTCCAGGCTCTCCCTGTAAAAGATGCTTTCTACCCATTTAATGATTTTATTTCCACATGGCTTTACACTGCCACTGCATTCCATGAATAGACAATATAGTGTATATGCACTGATGAAAAAAGTCTGCCTTAATGTGTGTGAGGGCTGTGCACATGTGAATACATAATATTGTGAATTATGGGTAATATCCAGCAATGTCTCAGCAGGAGTGCTAATGATTTTGTGCTATTGTAAAGGAAAGTTTGCCGACAGAACTAGTCCTTGCAAGCGCAGTGGGAAATGGATGTGGTTTGCTACTGAAATTCAGCAACACTCAAGGGAAGGAAAAAGTCCACTTTTGCGCTGCATGGCCTCTTCACCAAATTTTGGCAGTAAATCACTATTGTGCTAGAAAGAGCTTCTTATGTTGTATACAGATTGGAATATCCCATTAAAATTACAATAGATTTTCCTTCCTGGGATAGAATCATAGAGTAGTAGAGTTGGCAGGGGCCAGAGAGCCCAACCCACTGGTACTTACCTATCCAGGTACTTACCTAGATAAGCTGGAGCTCACTTAGGGATGCCAGAGTGAATAGATTTTTATAAATCCAACCTGCAGATCCTGCAGCAGGACTTTCTCCAAGTCATGAGGACTTGTGGACTGGTTTTTCACTTCTGGGAGTGAATCTTGTTAATTTGTATTCATGCTCATTCATATCTCCATTAGCTCATTTGTGCAGGCCTGCATTAGCACAAGTGTGAATTGGTCTAAGTAGAACAAACATATGGCAAAAACAACAACTGTTGTCATTGAATGGATAGTGGAATGAAAAGTGAAAGATCCACGGAGCATGGACAGAGAAGTCAGATTTAACAAAACATATCTATCCCTATCCTCACTTGAGTGTTTCTTTGTAATGTGCAAGGCTGAGTATATTTCCCCATAGATCAAATTTGTTTGAATCCAAAAAGCATGTGCCATCACAGAGTGGAGAGTGATTTTTAAAAGCAAACTAGATGGACAGACAAAAGATCTCCTTGTCTCCTTCAGTAGCATTCATAAGGGTATAAACAGCGGGGCTTGGAATGATGAACCCTTCCCTTTAATGAGGAAGCATTAAATATACTATAGCTGAGAATAGAGATCTCTGCTCACCAAGAACTTTTAAGTGTTTTGGCAAGTTGTTTTATCATCACGGAGCCAATTGCCTTTCTTACAGTGTCATAAAATGATGGATGCACACTGGCACGAGAGATGCTTCCAGAGCAAAAGCTTCGGTGGCTCTGTCTGTAGATCTACTCAGCATGCAGAACCAGCCAGGCAGAATCCAAGGCTACAGCTGAGAGCTAATAAAAATCAACAGCAGCTTTGCGAGTGCCTTCAGTGGTGCACCGACAGCAGTAGAAGGGGTCTTTTCACACATTACTGGGCAGCAAAACGGAGGCTGAATTTGGGACATACACTGGAAAGGCAGTCATGAACTATCCTATCTGTTCTGCGTCCCTAAATCAATCTCCCCCAAGAGGTGCCCTTCAGATGTTTTGGACTTCCATGCTGAGCTGACTCAGCCAGCATGACCAATGCTCAGTAATGCTGGGAGTTAGCTGTCTCAAATATCTGGAGGGTACACAGTTGGGGAAGGCTGACCTATATTATCTCTACACTATTATGAGTAGTACTACTACTAGTACTAGTAGTAATAGTACATTTATATTCCACCTTGCAAAGACCCAAGGTGGCTTACACAGTCCTCCTCTACTCCTTTTTATCCTCACAACAACCCTGTAAGGTAGTCTAGGTTACAAACAACTGGTCAAAGTTACCCAGTGAGCTTCATGGTTGAGTGGGGACCAGAACCCAGATCCCAGCCCAACCCTCTATAATTAAACTGCTCTACCATGCTAAGATAACTTTTTCAGGTGTACAGTTCAAAACTGCTAGCAGTACACTGAACATGATGTGAAGTGCAGATCCAGTGGAAAGAAGCAGGAAGCAGAGCAGAAAGGGCCTTGCTGAAGATGTGTTTCCCATCGCATAGAGTTACGGCCACAATCACTGTGATGTTAGTTCATCTTCCTGCCACCAGCACCATCCCGAGCAGAGAGCACCCTCCTTCCTCCATTGCAGCAGCTACAAAAATGCACGGCAGATGGCCACATATTGGCCACCCAACCCAGTGTTAATTCAGAGGGCCAATCTCTTGCACATACAACCATGTGGATGTGCTCACAGAGTTCTCTTACAGACCAGGAAATCAGCATGAAATAGGCTAAACACAGGCACTCCTCTGTCATGGATTTCACAACAGCCCAAAAGCATGGCCGAGTGTCCTACTTTACAGAAGACAGTCCTCTCTTTGAAGAACCATTGGTGGTCAAGCCCTTTACACAATTAATATAATAAATATACAATTAATTAAATCAAATCTCTAAGTTCTTTGCACAGAACAGGATTTTTAAAACATTGTGTAAAGCCCACTTTTTAAAAAAATGACTGCTGTAAACAATAGAACAGCAATGAAAATACATACATACATACATACACAAGGCAGCAGCTGCATGATCAGTACAACAAGCCAAAGAAAGCTTTCATGAAAAAAATGCATTTCCAGGAGGCGTTTATCCTCAAATGCCCATCCTTATTTTCAATTTTCCATTCAGACCTATCAGTTACTGTACACAAACCTGTGGTTTCTTTTGTTAATTGTGTAACTAGCCACCCTATAAGTGGTTAGATGTTCAGCTGCTGCAGAAATTCACCCCTATTTTTTAAGCAGCAAGATGGGCTACCTTCCCACCACCTGCCTTGCTTGATTGCTGTGACATTCACCCTGTTCTAACATTTCTGCCCCATTGTGAAGAGGTGGAGGGGCTCACCCAGCTCCCTTGGCGTCCAGCAGAGAGTGGCTGACAGTGATGGTGCCTGGCCAGGGATATGCTTGGGCAGAACAAGACATGGGACTCCGATTGCCAGGATGCGCAGGATTATCAGGAACAGCTAGAACTGATGGAATGGGGGAATAAAGGAGGAGGCCATGCTGGAAAGGGGGTGGTGGAAGAGAAGGAGAGGGAGAAAGACATGGAGAAGAGGGAAGTCCAGGCCCAATTTAAGGTGCTGGTGATGACCTATAAAGCCCTAAACGGCTTAGGGCCTGGTTACCTGAAGAAGCATCTCCTTCCATGTGTGCCTGCCTGCCCCTTAAAATCAGGGGGGCGGGGGCAGACACCCTTCCCCGGATGCCCTCCCTGAAGGAGATTAGGAGAGTGACTACCCAGAGAAGGTCCTTCTCTGTGGTGGCACCCCAATTGTGGAATTCGCTCCCCAGAGAGGTTCACCTGGCGCTGTCACTTTATTCTTTTCAGCGCCAGGCTAAAACCTTTTTATTTTCCCAATGTTTTAAGATCTGATTGTTTTAATTGGAGTTTTATCGTCAGTTGGAATTTTTATTTATTTATTATTTATTAGAAAAATTTCTATGCCGCCCCTTGCCAACTAGCCTCAGGGCGGCTCACAGCAGGTCCATACAAAACAAATACAATATAAAATTAAAACACAAATCGACCTACAGTTACAAGTTATAAAGACTAAAATTGGCCCATCTCATAGTCCCCAATTAAAATTATAAATAAACCTAACAAAAACTAAAATTCACAGTAAACTAATAAATTAATAAATAAATTAACAATTAAAATATTTCTTAAATAAAAAGGTCTTTGCCTGGCGCCGAAAAGCAAATAAGGACGGCACCAGGCGAGCCTCTCTGGGGAGCAGATTCCATAAGTGGGGTGCCACCGCAGAGAAAGCCCTCCTCCGGGTACTCACCCTCTTCACTTCCTTCACAGAGGGCTTCCGGAGGAGAGTATCTGCTGCCGATCGTAAGGGGCGGGAGGGCATATATGGTCACAGGCGCTCTTTTAGGTAACCAGGACCCAAGCCGTTAAGGGCTTTATAGGTAAGAATTTTTAAGATGCTGTGTTTTATTTTACATTGTTGTATTGTTTAAACTGTCCCGAGACTTCGGTAAGGGGCAGTCTAGAAAAGTTTAAAATATAAATAAATGAATGAATGGAAGGGAAAAGGTGGAAAAGGAGATTTTGCATGAGGAAACCTAGAACAGGCCAGCTTTGCCTTTTAGAGAGTCCAAAGGCACCAGCAGCCTGACAGAAGTGGCTAGGGGAGATCCACACCCAGGTTGTGTAGTTTCCTGCCTCCCCATTCTCAACGCACCTCCTTATCCTAGGTCCAGAAAGGGTTCAGGTCAGGGCAGCGATTAGGTGCTTTGGGAAAGGCGGCCACAACAGGGAAGTGTGAGCTGCATTAAAGGACCCGGTGAGCAAGCTTGCTTTCTTCATGAGCCTTGCACAGAGGTTAGGAAACAGAGTGCCTCCAATGTGCCCTTCCCTACTGATCCCATTACACCCATCCTATGGATATTCCTAAAACTAGATGGCCCCTTCTGGCAGCCATCACTAATTTTTGCAAAGCTCCAGTCTCATCATCCACCTGAGCTTGCATGCAGTTGCAGCCTTCATCCCTCAAAATGTCCCTGTACCTTCCAGAGAGTTGTCCTTACAGTAACACTGCCAACTTTCTATTTTTTATTTTTTCCCTTAATCATATTGACAAACACAATCATAATGCCAAGCATTTTCACACTCCATGCTCAGATCCATGTAATACATTTTCTTTATAACTTCAGGTAGTCTAAGGATATATGGCTCAGAAGCCATTTAATTCATGGCTTTTAAATAGATTTAAAATCTGCATTAAATTGCTGTGGAAGAGCGCTATTGCAGGTGCAGAAATCTACAACTGATCTAAAACTCCTGCCAGTACAGGTGCTTGTAATAAAGATAAGAGCCCAGATGCTTTGGTGCTTTAAAAAAGTGCAGTTCCGTTGATTTGTATTTGCTGTTTATACCAGAAGAACAGCTGGCCTGTAGCAAATTATCCAGAAACCACAGTGAAGATGAGGCCCTTATCAAGCCATTCTCTGGACAGCTTACAGGATAAAAATAACAAGTTTTAAAACACAAAGTAGAATAGCAGGACAATAAAATACAGAAACATTATGTTTCTATACTGCCCATAGCCAAAGCTCTCTGGGTGGTTCAGAATATTCAGGTCACCCACCTAGATTTCAACCAGACCTGACCCTGCTTAGCTTCCAAGATTACGCAGGACTGGAAAGTTCATGCTATACCGAAGCTAATATAGAAGCAATAGAAGCACAGCAGATAATTTGGGAATACATAAAAAGTGGTGCAGGATGAAAAGCAGCAAATTAAGGAAATTGACAGAGCTAAAGCGCTGTGAGAAGCTGCTTCTGAAGTTTAGAAAATTATGATAGTTTTAATGGCATTGGAGCAGTGTATTCAGGTGAACCTCTGTAGGGAGAATTTCATAACCAGAAGGCTTTTTCAGTCTCCTGGACGCACTCAGAGAAGGATGCTGGATGAAGAACTCATGCAATGAGATTGGGTGTTCCTTGATTGTTGGCAAATCAGTTGCAAACCGCAATCCGGCTGCTTCAACTCACACTTCACCTTCTCCAGGGAGGTCATGGACCCTCTTTTGGGAGAAAATAGAGCCAGGAAGGAATTGAGCATCTGCCTTTTCTTGCCATCTGCTATTTTATTTATTTATTCATTTAAAACATTTTTATGCCTCCTCCATCACAACAAAGCCTCGGGGCAGCTCACAACAAAAACAAAATACATAAATATAACAATTAAACAGTAAAAATATTAAAACCTGATGCATCTTGGCTTAAAAGATTTAAAATCCTATAAATACAAATAAATTAACAATTAAAATGAGTTTTAAATAAAAAGGTCTTAGCCTGGCGCCAAAAAACAAATAACGATGGCGCCAGGCGGACCTCTCTGGGGAGCGCATTCCATAGATTGGGCACCACCGCAGAGAAAGCCCTCCTCCAGGTACTTACCCTCCTAATTTCCTTCATGGAGGGTTCCCGGAGAAGGGCCTTTCCTGCTGATATCAAGGGGCAGGAGGGCATATTTGTTTTGTATATATCATTTTGTCATCTTCATTTCTTTCCTTTGTCTTTTACCATGCACATATTTGAACAAGGCTTTTTGTTGCTTTTAGCATCCCCAGCTCATTTCAGCTCATTCTCAATTTTAGCCTTCCTGATGCCATCCCTGTAATTCTGTGCTACCTGCCCATTCTCTTCCTCTGTAGTCTGACTTTCCTTCTGCTTCTTATGTGTGTCTTCTCTTTTTTTAGGTCATCTCTAAACTATTTGTGAAGTCATTCTTCTGTTGTCTTGTTGGAATTGGTTGGAATTGCCTTTTTGAAAATTCCCAGCTATCTTGGACTTCTTTTCTCATTAGAATCACTCACCAAGGGACCTTACTTATTGTTCTGGATTTATTCAACTTGGCATTGCTAAAACTCATGGTACACATTTGGCTGTACTTGGTTTTTGCTTCCTTTAGAATCAAGAATTTATGCCCAATTCTGGTCCCTTTCCTGCAGAATTCCCATAACTTCCACTTTATCCAGTAGTTCATCCTAGGCCGAGAATAAAAAGTAATTTGTTTGAGAACTACCACTTTGTTTTTCAGGGTTTGTTTTTCTTTAGTATCTCCAAATTTTATTTATTTATTTATTTAGGGCATTTATAGGCCATCCATCACTGTCGTCTCTGGACTGCTTACAGTATAGTATAAGTCCTAAACAAATTAAATTGACTATACCACGACTGAATATAAAAATGACATAGTTAAAATAAGTTAAATAAATGAATATGCAATTAAAATTGATTAAATATTGGTCAAATAAAAAAGGTTTTGACCTGGCACCAAAAAGCATATAATGACAGTGCCAGGCAGACCTCTCTCCATATTAGATGTGGCAAGGGAGGCACTGGGGTTATGAAGGGCTTTGTCTTGCCCATTTCTGATTTAGGAGATAAAACCAAGAAAAAGGAACTTGACTACCTCAATCCTTGCCTCACCTCTTTCCACTTTGTGAACTGCAGTCCACAAGCTTCCAGTATTTCCCTACAATGTTTTGCTGCAGAATTTGCTATTGCCCAACATCTTATTCAAATAAGCCTTCCCAAGCTGGTGCCTTTGAAATGTTTGTTTACTTACTTATCTAGTTCCTTTATATCAATACATCACAACAGCTGAAGTTTTCTGGGCAGTTTACAACACATAAAATGCAACATGAAATACCAATAAATACATCATAAAAATAATACAATACAAAATTTAAATCCAAGTTGAAAATGAATGTTAAAAGGCTGCAATAGTTTTAAGCATAAGACCTGTTTAAGCAGCTAACTAAGCCCCTGTATAACAGCAACTAATTAAATGCCCTGCAGTAGGGGACAGTCTTAAGCTGGTACCAAAAAGGTATTAAAAGTTAGATCCAGGCAGGCCTCAGTGAGGAGTTTGTTCAGAACTGGGGAGCTACCACTGAAAAGGCCCTTCTTCTTGTTGCCACCAACTGAGTCGCCCTTGAAGGTGGCAGGCCTCAGATCATAATGTCCAGGTAGATGGCGGTTGGGAGAGGTGTTCTATCAGGTATTGTGGTCCCAGGCTGTTTAGGGATTTATAGGGTAAAACCAGCCCCTTGAACTGGGCTCAGAGGCATACAGGCAGCCAATGCAAGCAGGCCAGAATTGGTGCTTGGACCTTGGACCTTCTGATCCCTGTTATATTTTGTAAGACGTCCTGAGCACTTGGTGGAAGGACAGGATATAAATGCTTGTAATACATACATATTCATTTGGCTGTCCCATGTTCCACAAGCTGCAAAATGGACCTCAGCTCCAGCCAGCCCTGGACCACATTGTCCTTGATCAAGAATGCTGGGCATTGCAGTCTAAAACATCTGAAGGGTATCAGGCTGGGGACAGCTGACCTAGAAAATGAGTTATCTCCAGCCAGCCAGCGCCAGCTCCATGCACACAATTTGTTATAATATTATACAAGAACATGAGCCCATTTAGAAGTTCCAATAACCATCACCCCCATCTTTTATCAAATGCCTGAAAGGAAAATGGATTAGGTTGAATGAATTAGTTATAGATGAAGGATTGGATGAATGAGTAAGAACTTTTCTTCTCTCCTTGATGGACATGAATAAGTACCAAACTGCCCATTGATTGACAGCCATTATACAACTCTCTAAATTAAAATAGCTAAGTGGAAAGTGGTTTTTAAGAAAGGACCTCAGAGCAGACATAGGGAACTATTTCTCCCAGTAATTGACTACACAAAAATTTCAATGCTATATAGATAATCTCAAACACGCATACACAACCCTCAGTACAGTTGTTATCCAGAATAGTTCTCAGTACAGAGAATGGACACAGAGAACAGTCTATCGGTTCCTTGTTAAGCATTTGTCTGATACAGACATTTATCTAATACCCTAATTGACTCCAAGTAACTGAGGATGCATTTCACCATTGGTAAAAATTTAATGGCATTTTGTTAATCCCAGGCAAAGCTGATTAAAACTGACACCACATCATCAGCTTTTGTTCATTTGCTACTCGGTCTTAGCAGATTAACCGCGGCGCTCCTGACTTCCCTGCATTTAGGAAGTGTGCTATCCAAATCTGTTTCCAAATGAGTTCATGATTACCCTTTGGCTGGACTGAAGTTAAGCATACAAGATGCATACAGCCCCCACCCCCACTAAAAACACTATGCTCCTTTAATTTAAATTAGCATTCATTATTTTTATAATGTACAAAGTGCCGGCCTTTCTCATTCACCCTTGGAGATGCTCTCCAAGGTGAACCACCAGCATGCTTGCCACACTGCTGAAGAAGTCGCTGAGGGGTTGCTCACATGGATCTGTTCTTCCCCACATGCAACCTCATGCAGGCTGTGTTTGGACATTCCTCCACTGTTTCACAAGCCACACCTGTGGTCAGATCTCCCCACCTTGGTCCACTCTTGGCCAGCTGGACAAGCAGCTCCCATAATCCCCACACTGTCGAGATCATGGGAGATGTGGTCCAACACAGCAGCTTGGGGAATTCTGGTTTATGAAGCTGTGGATCAGGGTGTGGGAGTGAACCCCAGGAGTGGCCTGATAGCCCTCCATCACGGCCTTGATGGTGAAAGTGGGCATGGACATACTTACAGAGACCATCTCCCCCACTACACTTTTTCCACTGTGTTGAGGAGTAGCACAGAATCTGCCTCTCGCCAGAACAGAGAAAGGGCTTTGGCCAGCCCTGAGGAGGACTGCCAATGACATCTCCAGATCTTTCCCCACACATCTCTTGCCACCCCCATCAGGGCCAATTAGAAGCACATGAAGGTGTTCAGAAGAGCAGCCACCCTTCTGGTGTTCAGAAGAGCAGCTACCCTTCCTAGGACTGAGTCACCTGTCAGCTCTGTGGTCACAACACGGATTCCCTGCAGGGCAGTTCCAGCGGCTCTCCAAGTTGAAGTCCATTCTCAGGAGCAACCCCAGAAGGCACCACAGACTGGACTAAGAGAACTGGGCAAGATTCAGCCCCTGCACCAGGAGTTCTGCACCCTTCTGTGGAGGAACGTCTGAATGGAGCCAAGTTGCTCAGGAGCCTCCATTCCATTCACCACCGCAAGCCTCTGAGCAACTTCGTGCATAATATTTCTGCACCTGGCAGAGCAACCTGTGCATTTGAGCTGCCTGTGGATAAAACAACTTAAAAAATAAATCTGCTCCTTTGCAGTTGGTATTTTTATATTTTATGCATGGCTGTTGACAGAGATTGTTACACACCTGACCATTTGCAGATAGGGAAAGTTATTACTATAGTTATGTACAAGATCAAGAACGGTCCCTTTGAAACCCAATGGAAACAACCATTTCTGCCTTTTGCCAAATGAGTCTTGAACACTAGCTCATGGGGGAAAGTGTAATTACTGCAACACTAGGGCAGAGAAAAGAAGGGTTAAATCTCCCCATACAGGTGCCCCAATAAAAATTGGAAAACACACATTTAAGGGAAAAAAGTAGAAGAAAAGGCTGTGGCTGCTAGCTAATTATTTTGCATAACCTGCAGTTTAACCCTGAATTAAATAAACAATATATGGAAAGAGAAGGATGGTGTGAGAGATCCTAGGATTTGTGCAAGGAATCTCAGCTCTGTGGTTTGGGTGAAGAGATGCCTGGGACACAGAACCCTTTTTCAGATGCAGAAGTTAAAAGGATGCATGACATTATCCACAACCTGACATTTGGTAAGCAGTGTGAAATAGCTAGTTTGGCCAGATCCGGCTTTCTGTCCTTACCTGAATAACACAGCAGGACTTTCTAGAAACTAGAAAGGAACCAGCCTTAGACTGGGTCAAACTTGTCTACTTGGTCCAGTGTGGTCTACTCAAATGAACAGAGGTCTTTCTCATCACCTGCTGCTGCCAAGTCCTTTTAACTGGAGGTGCCAAGATTGGATCCGGACCTTCCAGGCTGGGCATGTGTTCTCCCACTGAACCCAACCTGTGTGAATTTGGCCCGGCCCCTGTGTGAGTTGGTTTGGGTATTGCACTGACTGACAGCAGGAGTATGCATTGTAACAGCTCTGGAAGAAGATATAATTGAGACACAGTGGGACAAGATGCAGGAATATTTATGGGAGAAGACGACAGTGTCCAAATTGAATTTATGTGCCCCATCGAGCTCTGAAAAGGCCCTGTCAGGTCTGGTAATTTTGATAGGTGTCCAGGCTGGTGCTCTTAATAGCTTTGCGTTAGAAGACTGAGTGATAAATATTGAGCTCAGAGTCCAGAAACATTCTGTTCTAGGTTCTTCCACATGGCTGTGAAGGAGGATTTTAAAATCGCATTAGAATATACAAACCACGAATGTACATGCTAAACACACACACACACAAATATAGGCTAGGAAATTACTGTGTTCCTTGCAAAGATTGAGAGATCTGACCACATGACACTAGTGACACCCTCAGACGGTGCCAAAAAATGCAAATGCTAAATTTCGGCTGCCATTTGTCAGCATGTTTATTACAAATCAACACAAGGACAGCCTCGATCTGAGATTCAATCATCCTTTAATGGTGCCATAAATGATACAGGTATGGACAAGTTATGAGGATGCTCTTGGTGGGACATGGCAGGGAGATGATAGATGCCGAGGAGGGGACTCGAGCCCACCTGGGGAAAGGTTATATACTCTGCTTTCATTTTCCATGCCCTGAGTCCATTTGACATCACAGTCCATTCCTAACAGATATTATGATACATTCCCCAAAGCCATTCTCATTTGTGCCAAGGTCAGGCACAGCTTCTTTTCATCACTTTCTGATGAGACAGTTTTGATAGCCTTTGAAAATGGAGGGAAATAATTTTGTCACATTTTCCTAGTCATGCTTTGTCGCCTTCGTGACACCAACCAATAAAACTACAATATTTCTCAGAGCCCAGTGTTCACAGCAGTGCTAGAAACCAGATGGACACACATGGCCAGGTCAAAGTTCCACTGTTTGAAGAGCCAGATTATGACCAAGAGGAAATTCAGAAGCACAGCAGAGCTGGCTAAGAGAGCATGAGAAAACCCAGGTACCCAATCAAGAGAACCAGATGAAGTGGTACAGAAACTAAAGAACTTCCAGTGGTGGAGGTAGCAAAAGAGCTAGTACTTGTAGTTTAAACATTTTAGTGCTTGTAATTAAGCTTTAGAGAGGCATTTCAGAGAGGGTGAAAAATTGTACAGAGACCAGTGACTCCAGGAGGGCCATATTTGGCCTCCAGAGCTGAGGTTCCCCTGATCTAAAAGAACAAAGAATGTTGTGGCACTGTGAAGAGTAGCAAAATGATGGCACCAAGCCCTTTGTTTTTGCTGCAACAGAGTAGGAAAACTACTAACTGGAAATTGTATGGTTCTAAGGCAGGGGTCCTCAAACTTTTTCAACAGGGGGCCAGTTCACTGTCCCTCATACTGTTGCGGGGCAGGACTATAGTCCAAAAAAAATGAATGAATTCCTATGCACACTGCACATTAAAAATGAATAACAATTAAAATAAATTTAAAAATTAATTAACATTTAAACATTAATTAAAAAATGTTTGCTCGCTTGCTCGGAAAAGGCCGCAGCAGAGGCATGGGTGCAGCTTTCTCTGAGTAAGCTTTCTTCGCCACAGCTTTCTACAAGTAAGCCGCTCTGCCTCAGCCTGTCTGCCTCAGGCTTGGCAAGGTGGCAGCAGCAGCTTGCTCCCTCGGAGAAGGGCCTGGCCACCCCCGGGCTCGCATAATTAAAAATAGATTTTAAAAGTTGTATTTTTCTTACTTCCAATCCTTGTTTAGTGTCTTCATCTTCATCTTTGTCTCTCTTTCTCTTCCACCCGCCTCTTGTTTCCCACGCCGTATTCCCGCTCAGTATATGCATGCAATGATGTGAGGGGGAGAGCAGGTACATGCACAGTTGAGCTGTTGCAATTTGGCACATGCGCCATCTCTCTCTCGGCTCAGTTTCAAAAAACACCTGTGCCAGCTCAGAGCTTTTGGACTCACTCGAAGATTGTTTTCTCCGAGCAAGTCCAAAACCTCTAGGTGGGCCAGATAAATGAGCATGGCAGGCCAGATCCAGCTTGTGGGTTGTAGTTTGAGGGCCCACAAGGACTAAACGTATGTCCCACCTTTCTCCAATGAACTCCAGGCAGGATATGTGATTTTCTCCTCAGACAAGTATCCCTGAAAAAGGGGCACCACTTTCTGGGCTTCTTTCCAGCCATGGCTTCCTTGGCCACCGAGTGCTCTTGGTGAGGTTTCTTGAAGCATTTTAGTTTTGGGAGAGGAAACCTCCAGCAATCTACCAAAAATGGTCGTCTTGCCACCAGCCAGCCATGCTGGCACTCCCCCCATCATTTGTCATTTCCAACTGGCTTTAAAACATCTTGTTCAGAGTCTCATCTTCAGGCTCTTTTCCTCCTGAGAGTTTTCTTAGCCTTCCAGACATGATGCACAGAAAACCAGGCTTCGGACATGTGTTAAGGCCAAAAAATATTGGGTTAAAATACGTAAGTGGCTTGAGGAAATGCTGCATAAACGGTTAACATTTAAAACTAAAGTCTTTCTGTTAGGTATTGTTCCTGATAATCTTGATAAACAAGCTATGTATTTGACTTTACATATAACTACTGCAGCAAGGATTGCCTTTGCTCAACATTGGAGAAGCGAAGAGCCACCTAATGAAGAGTTGATTCTAAAAAAGATCTTGAACTGCGTGGAGATGGCCAGATAGACTTTGTCTTTGAAGGAGATGGAAGATACGTACTTCTATCAAACTTGGAATATTTTTTATCATTGGTTAGAGAAATGGGACTATGCGTAGAACTGAATGTAGTTCTTCAATGTGAAAAAAAGAGCGTGATGTCGACCCAGTATATCCGATGTCCTGAATAATTGTTGCTTTTAGTTTTGGAGAAAATAATAAAATTTGTTTAAAAAAAAGAAAAAGAAAACCAGGCTTCTGCTAGCACTTCCCTGCCTTCCAGCATCCTTTTCTCATGCTGATGTTCATACCATGAGTTCCAGAAGAGAATCACACTGCAGCCTGCATCCGCTGTTCCCTCCCTTTACACACACATGCGCACACACCTGAAACACATATAAACTTCCTTTGAGCCATAGCATTTGAAAGAGAGCTGCCACCATAAGTCACATTTCAGTCCTGCAGAAATCAATGAGACTTGATATTCAGGACCACTGACTCATTGCATGGATTTCCACAAAAAAGACATGAAACCCTGCCAAAGGAATGAGCTGGGTGACTGCTAAGAAGAACCCTTTTCTGCTGTGGTGCTTCTACTCTGTAATTCCGGCACCTATGTTCTTTCCAATACCCGATGAAGACCTTCCCATTTGCCCAGGCGTTTTAGCTTTTCTGATGCGACTACAAATCTGTGTGTTCTTTTGCCTTCTTTTTTGGTGAAACATGTCCTCTGTTCAAGCAGCTGCATACCAGGGCCTGCCCTGTGCAAAACTCAGCTTTCGATTGTGAAATAGCTTTGCTTTCGTATAACATCTCACAGGTATAAGTGAATATGATCACCTTCTTTGCATACATAGAGCTGTTGGCCAGGTCTTCCTGGCCCAGGATGCTGTTTGATTTAGGACTGCTTTGGAGGGGCCAGGCCCCTAACATGTAGCTGTATCTCTGAACCCAGCTACCCCGCTCCCACAACAAGTTCCCTTGTGCTGAGAGTGCATCCTCCATTACAGAAGGCTGCTTAAAGGCTGTTCCATGCAGGTCCCATTTAAGCATAAAGAGTGCAGAGAAGGGAAAGCAAGAGGGGCCACTACGTAGCCCATCAACAGTTAACACCCAGGCAACAGCAGCCTGAGCGGACACCCACATTCCCCACCCACAAATTCTTCCATTTCCTGAGATGTATTGCCTCTCAGTTTAAGTTGCAATCATTGTTCCTCAATCTGCACATACACGAGTGCACAGAGACTAAGGTGATCAGAAGTTGTTAGCCATGATGGCTACATGGTACTTCCCGGATCAGAGCTATACACCACTGAATGTGGATTGGATGGTGAGAATAGAAAGAGAAGCATGCTATTGTGCCCATGCCTTGCTTGTGAGCTTCCCATGAGCCTCAGTTTGGCTATGGGGACATGTGGGGGAGGTTGTTGGGCTGGGTAGGTCTGATCCAGTAGATATCCCTACTCATTTCAGAGAACCACCAGTTGGAAGAAAGTTGTATAATTCTGGGGCACCTAAAAACCCATGCTTCCTTTCATTTTATAACTGTCAAAGGGCACTATAGAAGAATAATTTATAGAGCACAAAGGAGCATGGCAGAGGAAGTAGTATATTAGATATACTGGGATGAAGCCATTTTATTAAACATTTAATGACCAATCATTGGAAACTGTCAAGAATTGAAACCGGGAACATATTTTAAAAAATGATGAAATTTCCTTGGTGCCCTGCCCATTTGCAGCTTTCTAATTTCTCTTGAGTAAAAGAAAGTCCAATTTGACGACAGTTAACATTGCTTTCTGTACCCAAATATTTGATGTTTTGTTTTGTTTTGGCTTTTTTCTCCCCAAGGGCTAAATAGAAAGTTGTTTGATTTCATTACTTCCTAAGCTGACCAAGTGCTGGTCTGTCAGAAACAAGCACAGTTTGGAATCTATAAATAAACTCTTCTGTATTCCCCCATATGCTGCAAAGTGATAATGTAAAGCAGTGCTAGTAATTCACTATAATAAAGCTAGGCACAACTGCACTGCAGAGTCTGACTGAAGAGTTCTGGAATATAATACATTATAAAGAAAAGACAGCATTCCAAGGAGGAATAGCAAACATTGCTGGCATCCTGTGATACCAGGGGAAGGCTTCCTCTATCCATAAAAGAGATGAACTATATTCTCCACTGACAATAGCCACACAACTTGTTGGTCCACCAGTGTCACAGAAAGCTTAACCTTTCACATACCAGCTTGTGATTTGATAAAGAAAAGTAGTATATAAATCTTTTATACATATAAATACCAGTTACATAGAAGAGCGGCTGGCGCCCCCTATGGCTGGCAGGGCAGACTGCAGAACAGCTAGCAAAACCAGGACTAATGGTTGGAACTGGGTGAAAGATGGGTGAGCAGGCTTCCTCACACATGCATCAACAGCTGAGGAATGCCTAAGAGCAGCTGAAGTTTTTTCTTAAATAAACAAAAAAGTCAAACATATAACTCACATCTTTGCCTTTAAAAATCTGATACTGTCTTTCTTTGCCAAGAAACTGGGTATGTATGTGAGTGTGAGCTTTATAAGCAAAGAAATGCTGGTTTTTGTAACAATATCCGATTACTATCATTGGATCCCTTGAATGAGCGGCAGTCATCCTAACCCCCTCAGGCATCCAAGAGAAATTAGGAAGGGCTGGGACTCTCCGGCTGTACAGAAGTGTTTGAAATGTAGATATACCCCTCTCCCCTTACACCTGCTGGATCTGTACATTAATCTATAGCTGCTGGTGTTTCCATTGTCATTAACATTGGTAGGGCCGAAACTTGAGATCTTCTGCGGTGGAGCAGGAACAACTTGGGATCTACTGGTTCTAAAGCCCCTCTGTTCCCCTGTGAGAACCTGGGATCAAGTTCCTTACATACATGAGCCTCAGGAAAGCATGGTTTCTTTCTGGCTGAAAATGATGGGGGGGGGGGGGCGCAGGGGAACTAAATGTGCAAAAGCTGTTGTAGAAAGAAAAGGGTAAGTTCCCTCCACCAATACCCATCTGGATTAGAGTGAAGATACAGGGCTTCCACTCCCACCAACCAACTTCCACACCCACAGCTTCATGCTTAATGTGGATTTTTTGAAAATCCACAAAATAAAAAGATCACTTCCTCCCACCTTCCTTTTCCATGGCACCTAAAATATTACCCTTATTCTCATCTCTCTTATGACTGAACCATTTCATTACTCATTCTTTGTGACTACTGACCCTTGGTTATTCTGCTAAGTGTAAGGAAATTGGATTGTTTTCTTTTCTCTACAGAAGCTCTGAGGCATGCAAACAAAATTCAGCTTCGATTTTCTCACATTCAACCATTTCTGTGCTTACAAAAAAACTTGGCCACCCAAATATTCAATCATATAAACTATGGTGGAAAGCTATTGCAGACTCCAACTCATATCGGCCTTCAATCTTGTACTCTTGAATGTCCCTTGGAGAATAAAACCAGCCCATTCCCATACTAAATTAGTCCAGAATGCTAAAACGGATTCCATAAATAAAAAGACTGTGTGAATTATCAACCATAATAGCATTTGAACTGCCAGTTATCATAGTTAGGTTCCGTGAGATCAAAGCATATGAATGAATGAATGAATGAATGAAGATTCTGATCATTGGAAATGGCAGAGTTCCATCTGCAGACTGATACAGAATCCAACTGGATAATGAGATCACACTATTACAGTCGTTGGGCCTACTGTGGCTCTTATGCCATAGAAAAGTCCTGTGGAGCCACTTTCAGCCATAAATATCTTTTATCAGGAACCTGATAAAAAAGAGAGAGATCTGCAGTAGACCCTCTTCCATTGATGAAGGAACACAATGGCAGCATTCATCCCAGTGCATTTATCCCAGTTGGGGCACATGCTAACAAGTACAGGATGCATAAGCTTGTGTCGCATTAAATGCAATGCCTGGAGTTGGGAAGAGGATGCCGTACAGGGAAACGGCCCTCAGAGGAACCCTAAAGAGTCATTTGTTTTTGTTCTGTTTTAGCTGAATTAGTTAAGCAAAGGTGCCACAAAGTGGTGATTATTTTTAAAAAGAAAACATAATAATTGGCCATTCTGTCTCTTCACAAAATATCGAAAAGGAAAAGGGGTGCTGCCGTTCGCTGCTGTCCTGACAACACCACCTATAAACAAGCAAAAACGCCCCCCCATGAGACTTCCCCGCAAGATTTATTTGTTTATTGTCCTGTGCTCTTTGCCACAACACCACAGTGGCTCTCTCTACCAAAGCCAATGTGTTCCCATTGTGTGAGGCCATTGGAAATAATCTCTTTTTTAAAAATCTGGGTAGACATGCATTTGAGCTAGTTGTTTCTTGAGCAAGGGGATCTTTTCACATCAGAGAGGCAAGCAGGGAGAGGCCTGAGTGGGGGGATGAGCCCTGATAAGGAGACCTCCTTTCCTTCCCCACAGAACCAACCAAAACCAGTCCCCTGGCACCAGAACAGTACCACCAGGTTGCCCATGCAGAGATGGACAAATGGCTGGCCAGATGGACAGAAAACTCCAACATATAAAAAGATGGTGATACAGCCTGAAGAAATCTGGGATACATTGACAGAAACAGCATGACAAGGACAAGTTGGGGTAAGTGTCAATTCAATTATTAATATTAGTAATTGATTGTTGTTGTTGTTAATAATAATAATAATGACATTTTTATATTGTCCTTAGCCAAAGCTCTCTGGGCAGTTTACAGCCCATCCCTAATGACTCATGGGAAACATGACTCATGAGAAACACCCATGAGCTGGACATTACAATGGCAGTAAAAAAAATGCCAGGAGTCTATTGACCTCTGGTGTGCTGCATACCTGGAACTGCCAGACCGGGGCGTCACTTGGGTCAGGCCCAGCACATCCCCCAAAGGCTGCTTTTCATCAGGGCCAGCCAGAGAGGCTGTGTCCAGTAGGCCAAATCCAGGTGACGGTCTTGGGCAAACTTTACTGAGTAAAACAACACTTCAACAGTGAGACTGCTGTAAATAATCATGCGCAGGTCAAGTCTCTGTGGAAGAGCAAATCAAGAATGAACTCACCACCACTGCAAAACAGAGAGAAAAATGCTGGCATTTTGATACGCAAAAAACTCATTCTGAAAAGAAAACTGATCTGGTGACATTGGCTGCCAGGCAACATACCTCAAATTCCTTGTGACCCCCATTGGCCCCCAAGCTTCTGTGCTGCAGCCAGAGCTGTTAATTAGCTCTGCACACTGACTATGGCTATAGCACCTACACGGTAGGTTTAAAAACACCAAGAATGCCTTCACATGCACTTCGTGATTCCCTGGTGCCACTGTTCTAACCATCCGTGGGTCAAATCTCATGCAGGATTGCCAGTGACCTTCCAATACAGGCCCCCACAGAAAAGGTGAAGGTTGCAGCACAACAACTAAGTTGCTCCCCACATACCGTCTGCCCAAACTGAGGAGCTTTGCCAACAGAAGGAGAGATGGAAAACTAACCCCTTCATCAGCTCTGCTGAGTGACCAACTCTACCAGGCTTCTCCTCCGGCTGTCTTCTAGCAGTGGCTCTTCCACCAGGCTACAGGCAAGGGAGAGTTATGTAACTTTAATGATTGTTTCCTGAATTTGCTTGTTTATTTCTTCCCTTTGGTTCTCTTTTTTCAGTTATTTCATGTCTTCCAGGTTATAAGCCTGCAGGCAGGGCCTACGTTGTTTGATTTTATTTATTTATTTATTTATTTATTTATTTAGGAAGTTTCTATGCCGCCCCATTCGCCGAAGCCTCAGGGTGGCTCACATCAATAAATAAATAATCACAATATAAAAACAATATAATTTGAGTCCACCTGGCCAATGATGATCTTATGTATGCTATTCTGGGATCCTTACAGGGCAAAGAGTAGGGTTAAAATAGGAAGGAAGGAAGGAAGGAAGGAAGGAAGGAAGGAAGGAAGGATACATAGAAAGATGATAGAGGATGGGTGGATGGATGAGGTGAACCCCTATTAGCACCAGGTGACACCTGATCCCTGCTGAGTTGGAAGTCACCACACCACTCTCTAGCCAAGTCCAACCACCATGGTGGTTAGGTTCTTGGTGCTAGAATCCCTGGTTTAAACTTCCTGGTGCCTATATCAGTATGGCCCGACTTGGTGCCTTCAAGATGTGTTGGATCACAGTTCTCAACATTCTTGACCTTTGGCCATGCTGGCTGGGGCTGATGAGAGTTGAAGTCTAAAATATCTAGAGGACACCAAGTTAGGGAAGACTATCATGTCACTGACTTCCCATCTGACTTAAAGTAATCCTAGACCTGTGCTGATATCCATGAAAATTGTCTGAAAGCTGAAATGCACAATCCAGTTCACAAAACACTCTGTGACTTCACAAGTCTCAGTCACTGTAATAGGGCTTTAGAAAGACAAACTCTTTGAGAAATGGGCCCAGTTTCAGAAGTGACTTTGGCACACAGACTCAAAAGTGGACTTTCAGTGAGGCGTACTGCCTCTAAAAGCCATTCTAATTAGTCACAATTGGTGCTATTATTCTTATTAAGACAGACTTGCTGTGGTATATCTTTTCCAAGCTGATTTATTACATTACTTATAGAACACATTAGTGTGGCAGAGACTTAAGGTCCAGTTCTGTGGAGGTCCTTGGACTTTCTGCAACAGTGACAGGAAGTTTGAAGTGCTCACTAGAGGACAACACTACACACACAGAAGACTTTGCTCTGCAGAAAGACACAGTGGCTGGCAGATTTCTCTTCCCCCATTCCTAGGACCCTGCAATACTGAAGCTCTTCCTGCTATCCAAGGACCTCAGGTACTGTTTAGCTGAATCAGGTTCTACACCTTCCCAGTAAAATTGCCTGGCTAAATCAAAACCAAAACAGTTATTTCTTTAATGATTCTTAAGTAGTAATTATTGCAAATCACCTTGGGAAGATCTTTTAAATTCCTCCAAATTCCTTTGTCCTTACGTGACATGTTTTTTTTTCCCCAATAATAAGCTTGCAAGTGGAGGCTGTCTTGTTTTGTTGTCTAAAATAAGCTGCCCCAGGAGTCTTTGTGGTTGAAGAGCAGGGTGGAAAAATGCTTTACATTAAATACTGAAGGAGGGTTAAAATGCATTGAATATCAAAAATAGTAGCAATAACCTCCTCCTCATCTTGATCCTCATCATGATACCTAGAGAAGCTCAAAAGCAAGCCAAGGGCCAGACCAGACATAACACAAGCAGCATTCCTTTGCTGTGCCTAACAGGCAAAAGGGGATCACTTTTGTTTGGGGGAATCAATTCATGGCAGGAGCAAATGGGCTAGTCCCACTTCCAACTACAGCACCAGCAGCTATTTGTGAAATGAAAACCAGCTGTGTCACATCTAGTGCTCAGAGGTTTACTGCCTCTAATGATGGAGACCTACCTCTATCAACACCTCTCACCCAGATCATAGGTTTCTAAGATGCTGGCCAGCCAAGGTCGAGGTGGGCAGGGCCAGGTTATAGTAGTGACTTTTGTATGTTAGCTACGCACTGTATGGATAGGAGAACTGTCATGAGAGCAGAAGGAGAGAAGAACAGCAGTGCTGGATCTGACCAAAGGCTTACCTAGTTTGGTATTGTTTCCACAGTGGCCAACAGATGCCTATGAGAAGCTAACAGCACCTTCCCCTCATGGTATACCAGCAACTGGCATACAGAGACATAACATTTCAGATACTGGAAGTAATGCAGAGCTGCCATAGCTGGTAGTAGCTGGTACAGACAACATGGCAAGCCATGGTGGATTTTTACCTTTGTTGGTCTGTTGTGTTGTCTGAACCCATGCTAAGTTTGATCTTTAGCAATCACAATATGAAACAATGGTTTCTTCTACAGTTTCTCCATATGGTTTGCCATGTTGTCTGAACTCAGGATCACAGCTTCAATGTTCTTGATATACAACTACCACAGAGTCCCCTGGATAGAGCAGCAAATGAAGGCCCCCCTGCAACCATCTAGCCTCTATATGTGGACCAATGAGGAAGAGGCAAGCAGCATAGACAGGAAGCAATGCACCATGGGATTGAATTTCAGGCATGGTGGCTAATGAGATGCCTGCCATCAGTGGAAGTACTAAGTGGAGAAGATGGAAGTCATGATAACGTAGATATCACTTGATTGTCTGTCAGGTAGAGAATGGTAAAAAACCGTAAATCATAGAAACCATGCAGGTTGCTTGTTGTGTTGTGTGAACACAATCATTGATAAACTTATCTCCATGCATTTGTCTAATCCCCTTTTCAAGCCAAGTTGGTGGCCATCATTAGTTCTTATAAGAAAAGACTCCATTGTGTAATTATGCTCTGTGTAACTACTGCTTTCTTTTATCTGCCCAGAGTCTCAACTGCAAGCCAAGTATCCTCAGGGAGAGAGAAAGAGAATCTGAGCTCTTTTCCCACTTTTCATAATTGTATGGATGTTTATCATGTTTCTCATTATTTGCATGTGTTTCTATTTTTGGAATCGCCTTTTTGTTGTCAAGCAACCTATATCCAAACTTAAATGCATGTGATCAGTCAGAGTGCAAAGCAAATAACTGTTTCCCAAGGGTACAGCTCAAAATTCACATGTTCAGTGCCGTGAAACTACAGTAGCCCAGCAGACACCTTGTTGGTTGAACTAGAAACTATCTGGCAGACAACCCCAAGACCATCCAAGGAGCCTTATGGTTGTTTTTGATTCAAAACCTGATGTCCCAAATCCACACCTGATTTGAGTTGAAGTCCAAAATATCTAGAGGGCACCCAGCTGGGGAAGACTACTGCATAACTAGCTATCCATCGGACTTCAAGTAACTGTAGACTTCTTGTGCTACCGTCCATGAAAATCATCTAGAAGCGGAACTGAGCAATGCAATTGTGATCCACCCAGGGCAGGCTTCAGGAGTACATATGCTTAGGAACCTACCAAGGGCCCCCATCCCAGCAGGGGCAATTGCCCTGGACTCCCTGACAAGTGCCTCTCCTCCTATTCATTGCAGCCTGCTTGATCACATACCTCTCACCTCCAAACCATGGAGGTGGTGAGGACAAGCACCAGCCATGGATGCCTCCTCGCTCTCGGGACCTCAGCCTATCAAGCAAGCGAAAGTAAAATGGCTACTGGAGACTATGACAGTGAGAAAGCAGATTCGTGGAGAGGAGGGCAGCTCGACTGCGAACTCTCAAAAACCCAGAGCCAGATTTCTATTCACACCTTGAGGACTCGTGAAAATGTTGCAGTGGTGGAGAAGGAAGGGTTGCCTGGCTGCTTGCTCTTATTCAAAAGGTTCTTTCTACTGGGTTGTTTGCCTCCATGGCTATACATCAAGCTAAGCTAGAAAGATGAGGGCCGGCAGCCGGATGGGTGACCACATGTGGAAGCAGAACAGCATGCTGGACTCCATGGTCTTATAGGCCCCTTCCAAGTCTACTACTATTTATTCACAGCCCTTATCATTTTATTTATTTATTTATTTAATTTATTTATTTAAACCTTTTGTATGCCATCCTCCATGCAAAGCATCTCGGGACAGCTCACAGTCAAAACATTAAAACAATAAAATTACATATATTAAAACAATCCAGAGGTAAAAGCAATACAACATGACTGTTACAATTAATACTAGTTTTTAAAATACTGGTTAAATAAAATGGTTTTAACCTGGCGCCAAAAAGAGTATAAGCCCAGCCAGAGCTTTTTTTGTCTTAGAATGCACCGGAATGGTGTTCCGGCACCATTTTTTTTGACAGATTTTTCCAAGTGATTGTGAATTGCCCTGTTGGACATAGCAGATTGGCAGCAAAAATCATTAACATAGTGCCTGCGGGCTGCTTGTGTGTCAGCGCTGATTGTCAGTGCTGCCCTGGTCTCTCCCCTTCTCCTCCCGAAGCTTTTCCCATTCGGCGTTCCATCTCCCGCCTCAGTGGGGCCCAGACCTCTTCTCCAATAAACAGCCACCTCCCCTCCTCCCCTACTCTCTGCTTTCCATGCCTTGCGATCTCCCTGCCGGGACCGCCCACCTGCTCTGCCCAGGCCTGCTTCCAGCCCGGTTGTCTGTGGACGAGGGCCACCTCCTCACCTTCCCCCATCCTGGTGGCTTGGGCCTTGCAGGCTGCATCCAGATGGCCAGTCACTGGGAAGTGCCCGCAGCCCTCCCGGGCCACCTTTCCTTTGCAGGAGGTGAAATCATTTCACCCCCAGAGAGAACCATAATGCGGGGAGGCCACACTGAGAAGATCTTGCCCATGCTGGGGAACTTGCAGCCCTCCAGATCTGGGGAATTGCTACTCCCATCTTACTTTGCCAGCGGGTAGGCTGGTTGTGGCTGATGGAAATTATAGGCCAGCAATGTCCGAGAGTGTGTGTGGGGGAGGCTGCAGGTGCTTCTGCTGTACTCTGAGCTTGAGAATGATGCAAGGGAACAGCCATACATTCACTTTCTTGCATGCGCGCACACAAACCCCCCTGCAGTCTGAAATGTTAGAGCCCAGCCAATTGAGAGACTCTGCAATGGGGGCGGTTTGCTTGTGGCCATCCAGATGTTGCTGGGCTCCATTAGTTTGAGACAAGTTTGCTAATGGAGGGGGAAGATGAGAACTGTAGTCCAGCATCACCTGGAAAGCCGCAGCCTTCCCTCCTTTGGTCCACCACCTCCACCATTTTGCCCTGTTACAAGAGGGCATACAGCCGATAAGAGCACTCGGCTGCCCATTTGCCCTCGCTCACCCCCCCCCTTTTGTTTACACAATCAAGGTGATTTTCAGAGAGTGGCACAGGGCTTGTTTATGCCTCTAAAGCACAGGAGGGCACCCTCCAGTCTGGACCTCAGGTGGCCCATGGAAGTGGCTTGTTCAGCCCACACTCGCGTGAGTGCTTACTGCCTGCGGCTACCATTGTGTAAAAGTGTGACCCCAAGACATGAGTTCCGGCACCTTTTTTTTTTTTTTTTTACAAAAAAAGCACTGAGCCCGGCACCAGGCAAACGTCTCCAGGAAGCGCATTCCATAATCTGGGCACCACTGCAGAGAAGGCCCTACTCTGAGTAGATGCCCTTTTTACCTCCTTCAGGGAGAGTTCTGAGAGCAGGGCCTCTCTCACAGATCCTAAGGGACGTGAGGGCATAGAAGGAATGAGACGTTCCTTCAGGTATCCTGGTCCCAAGCTGTTCATCTGCTTCAGACAATTTGGGATTGGATGGGGCATTTGCTTCCCTTTGTTTTTGAACAGAATTAATCCAGCTTGCATCTCTTTGAACCAAACAAAGAAATGAATGCAATCTATGGCCTGAAGTATGTGCATGAGAACAAGATGTAGTTTTTACAAATGTATGCAAACATGCTTTAGCCAGTGAGAGCAAAATCCTTACTTTTTTAAATGTCCACAACTGGTATGTACAATTTGAAAAAAGAAAATGAGAGTAAGCATGAATTTTCATGTGAATACTCCCAAGGCAAGCAATCTGATGAAGATGTGAGTCACAATGGGCTTTGAAGCAGAAATCAGAAAACGTTGATGAGCTTGGGTTTTGCTGATTTGCACATTCCTCCTACCAATCATCAGAGGAGGAAGAAAGCAGAATTGAACAAGGAGGTATTCTAAGGCTACAAACCTGAACATAGTTATGCATACCTCAGCTCCATGGATAGGATTTTTAAGCACTCATAACCACCTACAAAAGGGACTGCAGGTGGCACAGTGGTTTAAACCGCTGTGCTGCTGGGCTGGTTGATCAAAAGGTCGCCAGTTTGAATCTGCACACGGGGTGAGCTCCCGTGCGCCGTCCCAGCTCCTGCCAACCTTGCAGTTCGAAAGCATGCAAATGCAAGTAGATGAAAAGGTACCACTTTGGTGGGCAGGTAACAGCGTTCCGTGCACCTCGGTGTTTAGTCATGCCGGCCACATGACCATGGAGACTGTCTGCAGACAAACGCTGGCTCCCTCGGCCAGGAAACGGAGATGAGCACCGCCCCCTAGAGTCAGGCATGACTGGACATAACATCAAGGGGAAAGCTTTACCTTTAACCACCTACAAATTGCCCTAGTCTGCCAGTTCTTTTATGGACACAGGAGCGCTCATGCAATTCCCCTCCCTGATGCAACAGCTTTACCATTCACTTCTATGGAGAGGAACAATTCTGTGTGAACAAAGGGATGCGTGTACATGGAAGGGTCTAGGTTAGCCCAAAGAAGCTGTAGCTCTGGATGTCCATCAGAGCATTCACAAGGCCTTGCAAAATGCCATGTTAATTGCATAGCCTACAGCGGCATAATGGGACATAAAATATTTAATCCCAAGAGTCTGGATGGGACTTTCCATTAGAATTGAAGTATGCAAGGAAAGATGTTTAATCCCCTGCCCCATGTTACAATCCCAATGGAAATTGCTTTCCCGACTTGCCATCACTGTGCAGTTAGCTATAGAAATAAAGCTCCCATTGTCGCTAATGGAGCTGCTCCTGCTGCTGCTTCTTTTAATGCACATGTGGAGGGAGCAATTTTCATTAGGATCTCAGCTGGGAAGGAAGTCTTAAATCTCCCCTCCCTGCAAGCTGCAATCCTGATCAAAATTAGAGGAGGATTTCCCAAGATTAAATGTTTAACTTTCCTTGGTGTGATTATGTCAGGCGATTAACACAGCGTTTACTTAGGCTGGTAAATTTTTGAAATGGTTTATCCAAATCATGCAAAGAGATCATTCCAAAAAGTGCAAATAAAAGGTGGGACAGTTAGAAAGCAGGAAAATGGGAATGTTTTTCATCTAATATACTTTAATAAAAGGAAAATGACTGACTGGGGCTTCAGTCCTAAACCCTGAGCACTTACTTGGGAGTAGGTCCCATTTAAATCAAAAGATCTGATGTCTGGGTAAACCACTTCAGGATTGAGAGCGCATTGCAAATAATCCCAATAAGCAAAACAGGAACTCATTTCCTTTTTTATGTAACCATCCACTGACCAATTATTTGTAATAATAACTATGCCTTTTTAAATTTCAGGAAGCAGACTCGGAAAATGAAGCAAATGATTGCAACAACCCAGCTAATCAGAGAATTGCATTTTCTTTTTGTACGGATAAATGAGTATTTTCTCATTCCCAAAAAGAGCCAAATTAGGGTCTTTTGTAGCCCCTGCAATTGGGCACTTCCAAATAATGCGCCCTTCATGACTGATCCACTTGAGGGCTTGTAAGAAGGGGCTCACTTTCATTGCTTATCACAGGCCTGGGGAAGGCAGTCATGGTGGAACAGATTGCAGGGTGCTGGGATGAAACTGGAAGACTTCCACACCTGTCATCCCCAGTGCGGAAATCGTACCACTTGCATCATTTAAAAAGGGCATTTTGCTGAAACAGCAGAAGCTGCCTTATACCCAGTCCATCGAGTTCAGCACTGATGACAGATACTGACTGGCAGCTCTCCCAAGATTCCAGTCAAGCTTCCTTCCCAGGAATCAGTCAGAGTTTTCCTACCTGGTAATGGTGGAAATTGAACCTGGAAACTTTTGCGTGCAACACACTTTGGAGTTGCACCCCGTTCCATGCTGAAGGTGACTGGGCTGGGCCCAGAGCCACGACTGAGCCCCAGGACTGCCAGGATGCCTTTCACCATTGCCCTTGTCTCCTTCTCCTGCCCCTGGAAGGGGAAGGCATGGCGGCGGCAGCAGCAGCAGCAACTGGCACTTGCAGAGTCAAGTGGGCTGGAGCCCTCCAGACAATGCTCAGCTTGTCCCTGCCCATGAACATTCAGAAAGGGATATACGCCTTTCCTCCTATTTGAATGTTTGTCAAGACCTCAATTCTCAGCATCTTCTCTGACATAATGGAATTACTGCTGTTATCCAAAGGATAATTAAGGATATAGGTAAGTGCACTGAATTAGCATGTAGATTAGTATGGTTAATAGGGGTATCATCAGAATTCATGTTTTCCAAATGGGAACAGATTGCCGAGGATGTGAGCCTTCTGGTAAGCTTTCCACATGAACTCGCCAGGGGAACTGATGTTCCAGAAATGTGTTAGCTTTCTAGCACCACAGTGTGGTTCTTTTCTGATGAATGTGTTTTTGCATTTCTCACATTTCAGTTTTTTTGTACACCTTTGTTGCAGAGTTGGGGAGCAGGAACCCACTAGATTCCATGATTCACTGGGTCCATCATGGCCAAAGGATAATGGCCAATTTGTAAGAACATCTTGTGCTAATTGCTTGTCACTAGGGTCCGCTTGAAGATATGGCTGGTTCATAGCCTGCTCTGGTGCCATTCCAGGACAATGGTTCTGATAATGCCATGGGGGTGGCTTGGGTCTCAGGATTCTACTATGGGTTAGATTTCTCAGGAACCAGAATGAAACCAGATCAGCACCATGGACAGTTCTGGGTAGTACTTGGGCTGGAACCTAGAAAGGATTGTCAGGCATCTTTGCCAGTATTGGCTAAAACTGCCTCTATTTCCAGGCATCTCATGGCATTTAATGACACGTGATGGGTTATGTCAGTTTTTTTAATTAGATCTAGTTTTACTGAAAATATTTTAATGTTGAACTTTTTTATATTTTTATCTTGGAATTGTTTTATTTTTGTATTCTGGAATTTTGCATTGTGTTTTATTCTATTAGTATTTTTGTTCTGTCCTTTTGTACTTTGATTAATTGTTGTAAACCACCCAAAGAACTTCAGCTACAGGGCAGTATATTACTTAAACAAAATAAATGCTTAACTAAATAGTAGGCAGGTTTGCTTGCCATTGAGGTAAATTACCACAGTGGATTTCCCTGGAGTTTCAAGCAGCCATGATGGCCTGCCAGATGATCAGGCTCATCATGGTTCCTCTCCTCCTTCCCCTGCCCTCTGTCCCTCTCGGTCCTTCAGGTAGAACCCCTGGAGACACAATGGGGAAGAATGAAGTTGCAGCCAATCACAAACTGCATTCATCTCCCCGCAGCCACCAACCAGTCTCCACTGTGCAATCGGGGCTCATGCCCTGAAGCACAGCAGGGTTGCAGACACACCCACAGACAAAGGGGGTGGCAATCAGTGGGCGGCACTGCAGAAAGGAACAGCGCCATTCAGCTGATTTCCCTATTCCAGCCTGAGAGGCGCTCTCTCAAGCAGGGAAGGGAGAACCTGGTTTGGTGGGGATGGTCCCATCTCAGGAATTCCACTTGAACCAGGCCACCTCTTCCCCACTGGCTGGGGAGCCTGGCTGGATGGGATGTGACAAGACTAGAGCACCCCTGCCCAGCCCAGGCTCTCTCTTCCCCGCCCTTGCTTGAGCAGCTTTCTTTCCAGCAGGAACAAGAAAGAGGGGGAGCCCACCCTGTCCCACTCGTGCTCGGGGGAAAGGCATTTTGGTGGGCATCAGGGTGGGGAGGCACATGATGAGTGCTTCTCTCACAAGCAGGAATTAGGCGGGAGGAGAGCATGAGCCCCTTCCTCTCTCCTGCTTGGAAGAAAGCCTTCCAGGCAAGAGTGGGGATTCTGCAGCACAGTGTTGTCTGCAAGGCAGGGCTGATTGCCCAGCTCCTTCTGGGCCAGGAGCAGCCGGGGTGCCTCTGACAGCTGTGCCAAACTAGGGCAGCTGTCAGTGATGCTCTCTGCCTAACAAGCAGCTCTCTTGCTCTGGGCTTCATACCCTGGTGGGTTCTATTATCTGCTTTCAGACAACACAGCAAGACACTGCAGCAAGTAGAAACCCTAGAACAACCCAGTCTTTTTCATCATGATTTCCAAGGACCAGTCTTACCCCACTGAAATATCCCAATGGATTCAGATCGCCCAACAAACAAAAGTGTTTTACCCACCGTTGCTTCTCATGTCATGTGAACGCAGTCAGTGTGTTGCTCCCACAAAATCCAGAGCAAGACCAGGTTTCAGCAAAAGTCTTGCTGGAGTTAGGTTTGTTGGCCACACCTCTTACACTTTTAAGGTGACCTGTGCAGCTCAGATTTCTCCATCATCCTACCATGGAGCCTTCTCGCCCAAAGGACAAGGAGTCAGAATCTTCCAAGGATGAACATTCAGGGTCCTGCAGATGGACAAATCAGCCTGTTTCATTTTCTGCAATGCTCAGATTTTTCATAAACAGGTTTGTTCATCCCGTTTCTGCATTGGCCTGCAATTGTTGTTAAAGTTTATGCAAAAGCCTACTGTACATGCATGTGAAAACTTGTACTCATTTTTATACACTTCCCCTCAATATGCTAAGAAGCATGGTGGCCAGAAATTATGGATTTTTTCTAAATCAGAGAGCTGAACGGCAAAATTCAGAGACAAAAGATACTGAATTTGTTTGGGAAGTGTACATGAGATTTGTCTGTATCAAAACAAATGAATTTCAACCCCATCCCTCCCTGCAACAGCAGCAAAATGTGACCAAGGGATACCATTTTATAATTAATTAAGTTAATTAGCACACCTGAGCCACTGTGTTTGCAGTTTCCTTTGTTTGCTGCACCACTCTATTTGCTAAATCAGTTTAAAAAGCAGGATGCAGAGTCACCTGTTTCTCCCGCTCATCTCTGGCACAGCCCTTAATCTCATGGGAGAAAAGAAAAAAAAAAGATGCCTCTTTCAAGAAGTTGGATCTCATTTTTCTTCTTTAAAGGGAGTAGTCTGCTGTATCACACAATGGCAAGATGCATGTGGTACGTTACCATAGTGATCGAAGGCCTTCGGTCAGGGAGTGATGTAACTATGCAACTCACCCTTCCACTGTACCTGTGAGAAGAAAATTTTATCTGTACAGAGGAGAGCCAGGGGGTGCGGGGGGGGGGGTGGAAGAAACTGTAAACGGCATAGTACAGAGATGAAGCACAGCTTTAAAAAAAAAGAAAAAAGGAAGAGGAGCTTGGTTAAAAAAAGAAAAAGAAAAAAGGTTGTGGGGAGGCATAAAAGTAACATGAAAAATCATTCAGGTCAAAGGCCATCCCTGATATGCTAGATCAGAGACCCATATTTCCTCAGGGGGGCAAAATGATGCAGTGATTCATCTAACGAAAATGAAACAAGAGAAATAAGCAGTATTTCAGTCACACTTGGAATATTGTGTACAGTTCTGGTCACCGTTTTTTTAAGCCACTGTAGTGTTGGAAAAGATGCAGAAAGGGCAACCAAAATGATCAAGGAGCTATAGCAACTTCCCTATTGAGGAATGTTTAGCTTAGAAGAAAAACAGTGAATAAAGCATGATAGAGGGGAGCAAAATTACAGAAGGATGGAGAAAGTTCTTCTCACAGCCCACAGTTGAACTATGGGATTCACCTTCACAAAAGTGAGTGACTGCCAGTTTGGATTGTTTTTAAAGGGGATTAAATGGATTTTTGGAGGCTAAAGCCACCAGCAGCTACCAATCTTAACAGCTACATGCTATCTCCAGTACTCCTCTCTATAGACCTTATTGGAAAGCATGGGGCATGCCCTTGCTCTCAGGTTCTTGCAAGCCTCAAAACACATCTGGTTGGCCACTGTGGGCCTTTGGTCTGCACTGGCATGGCTCTCCTTATGTTTTTGACCAAGAGTGAGAGTTATTAGGCCCTCTGGTCATCTGTCCCACAAGCAAAAATACTGGTTTGCATAACTTCTGATTTGCCAGGCCAGATTCTGCAGGACAGAAGGGTTAAGCACACCATTCACTTCCTCCCATTCTGACAAGCCAGGAGGGCTTGACAGCAAAGGAGGGCCCAGTGGCTGCCATGTAGGTGGCACTTGTCACTAAAGCTCCAACTATGAAATTTATAGCAACTATGAAATATATGGAAGTTACATTTGAACCGGAGACTTCTTAACTCTTATTCTTCTCCCACTGTAGACCAGCATTTAGGGAGAAATTCTTCTGGTTCAGAAGTTACGACTTTGTGTAGCAGCCTCTCAGGAATACCTGAAACACCAAGAACTTGGCTGTGGAAGTATTTGTTTATTTCTACACTGCCCAAGAGCCAAAAATCTCTGAGTAGTCTGCGGCAGTGCAATAGTTTAGATCCTGGCCAACCTCATCTGCATTCATTCCTAACTAGGATAATGTAATCTATAATGTGATATTCCTAACATAGGATGATGTAATCTATCCCTGTGTGTTTAGTTAAGACTGCCCCTTCTTGTCCACTAAATTGAATGCATGCATACGCCACCCTTCCTTCATCATGGGACTCCAGGCAAGGGTACCTGGTGCCCAGAAGGTCTCCCATTCAAACACTGACCAGACCCAGATTAGCTTAGCTATGGCAAGGTGACTGCATCACAAACCCCCAGCCCATGCTGCAGGATTGAAGGCAGTGCCATCAGTCACACTGCCATTAGCCCCATGAAGGAAACACAGGGCACAAAGGCAGTTTTTCACATAATCCATACGCCATGGGAAAGTATGGCCAAGATTTTAAAAAGCAAACACAGTTTGGTCAAACTACTTTACCTTGACAACTCTTGCTGCTGTCAGAAAGAACTAAAAGAGTGTGGGTGGGGGGTAGGACAAATTCAGAGGCATCAGAGCGCATAGAAACACCTTACTAGGTGGCAAAACAACTTTCATGTCAAGAAAGGTGTTTTTAGAAAAAGGCTTCCATGGAAATGTGATGTTCTGAACAAATCTTTGTGATCAATCATTTATAATCTTCACCCCATTTTTCCTAGAATGATGATGTTACCAGTAAAGGGCCATGTACATCCAGTCTTGTTCACTTACTTAGCTTAGAAGAGCAAAGAATGAAATTATATTCACTGTGTCTTAAATTATCTGAAGAAGAGGTTTGATGCCTGTAAGAGTACTGGGATTTTAATCATCAGGCAGTCCTTCTTAACACAGAGCACCTTTTTATGAGGTGATGAAACAGAGAGCATATTTACCCTGCTGGCCAAATCTGGCTTAATAATTTTCTTTTTGCAATAAACTCTGGAAACTGTAGTTCTTTGAGAATGACTCCAGATCTCTGACAGGTAATTTTTCCCCACTCTCACCAAACTCCAGTTCCCACAATTCCTTGGGGGAAGCTACAGCAATTGAAACAGTTATAAAATCAATACAGATTTGTTGGCTAGCTGTGCATTTATGGCAGATCATATTCACATTCAATACATGCACATGTGTGCATAAATTGATCATATACATGTCCACTCCCCATTTTTTTGTCCATGTATTTCAGAGAGCTAGTTAAGGATGTAAATACCATATTAATGCACCACATCTCAATCTAGATTAGTCTTCATTAATCATATTTTGATTAATCACAGACTGGCTCGGACAGCAGCTCAGAGAATGCCAACTTCCCCTTAAACCTACACAGCTAGTATGAAATTTGTACACAGTGGGCAGTTTAATTTCCAGCCTGCTCAAACAATTATTTTGTGTTCCACACCATGGGATCTTTGCGCAGTCTTCCTTTTCTTGATGCCTTGGACCAGCTGCAGATATTATTGTTCATAAAACTATCCAATCATTTTACAAATCCCATTGCCAGCTCATCTGGGCAGGCTTCAACTGTTAACCAGTGAAAATGGACTGCAAGAACAGCCAAGGATTTTGCATGCTTGGCTGGAGAGGAGTTGACATTCCGCTGAGGCTGAGCTACATCTGCGAGCCAGTGAGGGCCAGTTTCTACAAGCAAGCTTCTTGATGGGGCGCTTCCACATGGGCATCCTTCCTGATTGACACACGAGTCTTCTATGTGTAGGGAGGTGTGTGTGCTTTTTCTCCCATGTGGAAAGCATTTAAATAGGGTTGGCCCCAGAGAGTTTGCTGTATGAGGGGAAGGTAATATGGCATCAACCTTGCTGAATGTCATTGGAATCTGGCCTCCACATTGGTGGTGGTGCTACAGCATCTTTCGCTACCCCTGAAAGCAAAAGGCTTACTTAGGAGGATGAGGCAAGCTGCATGGCGCATAAAGGCTCCATTTCTGGCCTTCAGCAACGGCCACTGGTGACAGCTGCCTCACGCAGCCTACGGGCAGGGTTGGCAACCCAAACACAACAACTTCCAATGCCCATTGGAGCCAATACAATAAGAATTGCCAAAATCCTGGGCAAAGCCATCCATGCATCCATCCCGGTACTGTCTTTATTCCAACTCACAGCTGCTCTCCGGAGTCTAAGGTGGGGCAGGCAACATCAGGGGTTTTGGGGGCCCATTCTTTTATACCAACATCTTCCCCATGGATTGCACTTCCCTCTGCATGCTGGAGAAAAGTTTAATAGCATCTGCACCCACTACGAAACACCAAAAGTATGAGATAGTTTTCACGCAAAGCATCAAAAAGGCTTCCATATATGGCTGCAGATGCCTGTTTGTTTGCTTCACTTTTTCTAACAATTTTTGGAATATCTAAACATTCAGGAATATTCAGTTTGAATTAGTGATACAGTTACCACCAATGGGATACACATTATTTTCGTATTCACCAGACCAGTTTTAAAGAGCTCCGTGAAGTCTGCTTGTCTGCATCTGAAAGTGCCTCCCTTTCACTGAAAGCAAATTTGATTAGATCAACAAAAACTAGCCAAGTGATTCCACAAAGCCAAAAAGAAGAGGGGGAATTTATTGGCCCCTCTAGAAGGGTACCTTTGCTAAGTCTAACTGGACTTTACTAACCTAATTGGCTAGCTAGGGAATGATCTCTCAGCGGTTAGGTCTTATTCTGTTACAGAAACCAGAAAGCCAGAGGTAGGATCTTATTTGCTGTTTTTACGATAGACATTATACGCCACTGAGCTAATGAAGTTCAGAGCTCAGTGAACCTTGTTGACTAGAAATGCTGTGACTTCAGACACCGCGTCTGCCCTATGAGAACTGCTAAAATTCTGATCATGTGTATTTGCAACCTTATAGGAAAGAAGCTTAATGAGACTTTGAATTAGAGCCCCATCAATTAGAGCCCCATTTGCCTAGAAATGACAATCAATTACCCGAATGCTTCTTCAGTGGAAGAATTCCCAGTTTATTAGCTCTTCAGATGCTCATAAAGTCTGTGGGCATCTAATCAGTAATTCTAGGGAAAGATCCAGCAGTGTGGGATGTTACAACGTCCAGCTTCTTTGGGCCCTTGGGCAAGACCTGCTGCATAAGCTCACTGAGGGATGGTGCTCATCTTCTCACTGCCTTTGCCATGAGCCTCTTCAGCCTCTTCCTCACCCTTGCTGCCCCTTGCTTGAAAAGCAGAGAGCCAGAGGGCAGGTAGGCAGAGGCCGTATCTGCTTTCCCTTCTCTCCACCGCTTTTGTCCAGTCATCGTGAAGTACAAGCGAACCAACAGTGTGTAATGGTGCGAAGGAGGAACAAGCTGGAGGAGCCATAATCAGTGGGGCTCACCGGGTTGGGCCCTCCACATGTGCTGACCAGGCCTATTCTTGATGCCACACACATGCACGCACATGTGCGTGGGTGTGTGTGTGTGTATGAGAGAGAGAGAGAGAGAGAGAGAGAGAGAGAGAGAGAGAGAGAGATTGATTCTGTAGCGGTTTCTACTCCTGTGTGAATGTGTTAATGACTGAACTTAAAGGAGATTTCAGCTCAGTGTGATAAGGAGTAGTATTGAATGAAGTTGCAAGAAAAAAAAAAGATACCCCCAAGCCTTTTGTTTCATCTTGCCACCATGTGGATGCTGAGGTCATTTTCTTCCCCTGTCCTACCATGTCATGCCATGACAACAGGGCCAGCTCAAGGTATCCCCCTGCCCAAGGCAAAGGCACCTTCCCATTCCTTGTGCAAATGCTGATTGGTTGGCAGATGAATCTGCCTTCAACACGGATGCTGGGAGAGTGTCCTCTGTGGCACCTGAAGGCAGCAGACTAACCTCAGGGGTGCAAGGCAGATCACACAGGTGGCCCTCCAACACTTTGCTACCACCATCAGGATCTTCTACCCACAGGGATAGCTTCGTTCTACCTGATGCCGGGCTGGCCTGGCATGCGGTGTCTCAGCAGTTCAAATCTGTGCTTTTGGGGTAACCATGTGTCCAATTTTATAAAGGATAGTCCTCTGTTTCAAGGGGTGCCAGAGGTTAGCACTTTTTGAAGTCACCCTCTCTTTGAAGGGCTACCCAAGTCTAATATAAATATGAAGAACCATAAGGAACCAGAAGAAGCCTGAAACTGGACATCAACACTTAGCATTTGGACAGCAGAGTGAGCCCACAGGCCCTGACGAGAGGGGCTGCATTTCTATTCAAGTTATAGCGCTTCATTCTGAATGTGCATCTATACAAATCAAACAGGAGATGCACATTCTGTATAAACTGACATCCTCTTTTGTTCCTTTTTTGGAGGGTGGGTGGTGTCTGAGCCTCTTTACTAATGGTGAGAATGAATTACCATATTTTTCGCTCTAGAAGACGCACCTGACCATAAGACGCACCTAGTTTTTAGAGGAGGAAAACAAGAAAAAAATATTCTGAATCAAACGGTTTACTAAACTATTTAATAAACTATAACAGAATGGGATGTGTTGGGATGTCTTAATCCCAGTTGCTTTACTCTCATGTGCCTCTAGCATACTGTATACATGACCCTCCAATCCCTCGCAGACTGCATGTAACTGTTAGGGGATGAAAACATCTTGTATAGAGATGAAAACATCTCTGCCGTCCCTTCAATGCCACATGTATTTCCTGTAGGTCTGAATAAACTGTAAATATTCTTTTGATTGCACACCCCCAGCATACCTGCTCTCTCTGGTTTTTCTTGCCTCTATCTTAGACAGAGAAGGTGAGCAATGAGGAGAGACCTAAATTCAATCCTCCAACTTTTCTCTCTCTTTTTTTTCATATTTAAAAATGATGCTTAAGAAACTTGGACTGCATCTACGCATCCTTTTGAGTCAAGAGAAATGCTCACTCAGTGGTTTCTTGTGTGTCATTTCTTCCTCTGGGCCAAGGGCATGAAAATCTAACATTTGCACAGTTGCAGAGATCACTATAATAATTGTGTTTCTTGTATCCTCAATTGGGAAGGGAATATCCACATTGTTTTTGTTAAGCATTTAGAAGTCCCAGTTAATTATCCATGAGGTATTAAAAGGCCCTACCCTTGAAAGACAAAGCTGAATTGTGGGGAACTTCCCTTCCATTCCCAAAAGGTATTTCAAGCTCACTACACTTCTGCTGTTGAATCTTTTTTTTTTTTTCAGAACAAAGGAGTGATGGGTGTTTTCATGGGGATTAACCCCCCCTTTTTTTTCAGAGAGGAGGAAAATGTCCCACTTTCCACTTTTTCACACCATGCATAATTTTGAACATCTTTGCCATGCTTCCCATTACTCATCATTTTCCTAAGAGAAGCAATCCTGGTTGTTGTAACAAAGTCTGATAGGGGAGCTGCTCCAATCCCTTGATTGTTTTAGTTGCCCTTCTTTGCACTTTTTCCAACAATGTCATTTTTCAGGTGTGGTGGCCAGCACTGTACACAATACTTTAAGTATGGTCATATTAAAGATTTGTATAAGAGGAATATGATCTTGGAAATTTGATTTTCAATTCCTTTCCTAATTATGGCATTCCCTCCTAACATTTGACATTTTCATCAAGCTGTCCCCCACATTCTCAAGACCCTTTCTTGGTCTGTCAGCACTAGTTCAGATTCCATCAGCTTATACTTGAAGATGAGATTCTTTCCCCCCAGCATGCTAACTTTACACTTGCTTACACTGAACAGCATTTGCCATTCTGATGCCCTTTTTCCCAGCTCAGAGAGATCCCACTGGAATTCCTCACAATCCCTTTTAAATGTTTTATTTTAGTATCATGAGCAAACTTGGCTACTTTGTTGCTCACTTCTAATTCCAGATCATTTATGAACAGGTTGAAAAGCACTGATCCTAATGCAGAATCTTGTGAGAATACCATGCATTCTCAATGTTGGCTTTCAATTCTTTAATCAGTTACTGATCCATAGGACAACATGTGTGTGCACACACAGCCCTTATTCCATCACTGCCAGGTTTTCTCAAGAGTCTGTTGATGGATTTTATCAAAAGGCTTTTGGAAGAAAACAATGTCTGTTTGATTGCTCTGTCCATGTGTAGTAGTGACACTCTCAAAGAATTCTTTTAAAGCAGGGCTAGTTCTTCTATATGTTAACTGAATCTATCCTAAATAACACTTTCAACCAATTTACGCAGAACCAACAGAAAGCAAAGCAGCATATAATTTTCCAGATCCCTTTTAAAAAATTGTCCTAGAGTGCTGGTACATGGCTAGAGAGTGATCTTAGGGCCATGATGTACATATTGTATAAGAAAGTCATCAATTGATTCTGAGGAGGAAGAGGCAGAGCTGAGTAGATGAGTTGGCGATTTATAGGTTATTTACTGAAGATGCTCAGGGCAATGAGAGAGAACCAGCCCTCTTTGGAAAAGGAGGGAGACATTTCAGAGTGGTGGGGAGGAGATGGAAGGGGTGTTCTTGGCACCAACAGGATATGACAGGCTAAACAAGTGGACCAATTCAGAAGTGTCCAGCATTCCTGCTGTCTAGCCCTCAAGCAGCAGGGGCCACCTTCAGGGCTGAAGTCTTTCTGAAAGGAATGGAAGGAGGGGAAGCTTAAGTTTGGATCCAGCTCTTTACATTGTCAATTGCTTCTCTCACATCTCAAAAAGAACACTGCTTCAATGTATGCTGTTTCTTAACCTGTTAAACTTTAATAAAAGGATTGTGCTTCTAAAGTGTCATCTGTGCTGGCGCGGGATGGCAGCGTGGGGGGGCAGGGTGGCGGTGCAGGGCTGCATTGGCCTGGCGCAGGATGGCAGTGCAGGGGGGCGGTGGCGGCGGCTTTAGAAGGATTGTGCTTCTAAAGTGTCATCTGTGCTTGCATCTGCGCCAGCGTGGGTGGTCACACGGGGTGGCGGTGCGTGGCGGCAGTGGCACAGGGTGGCACAGAGCAATGGCGCTGGGCGGCGGTGCGCGGTGGCGGAGGCGCGGAGCTTCCCGGTGGGGGTGATCAGTTCCCGGAGTGTGGGGCAGAGCAGGGCGCGCCAAGCACATGCCAGCCTGGTGGTGCAGGCGGGCCGGCAGCATCCCGGGCGTCAGGCACACACACATTCGCTCTATAAGACGCACAGATATTTCCCCTTACTTTTGAGGGGGGGAAAAGTGCATCTTATAGAGCGAAAAATACGGTACCAGGAGTTGCAGGGAAGATTGAATGCCCTTGAACCCCAGCATTTTTATTGGCAAGATCAACCAGGCCCCCCGCAGTTACTTACACCAAGATGCTACTGGGTAGTGGTCTGCACCTCCAACTATAAGCTTTTAGGACAGGTACAGAGTGTTTTATAGATTCTGAGTCAGGTGGACCCAGCAGTTGGGCAGTTGATGATGAAACAGGGTGAACACAGTCAGAGGAAGGTGAGAGGTCTGCACAGGGGCTCAAAATACAACAGCATTTGATTGCAGGATATTAACATAACAATCCAGCAAGACTTGGCATGTAAATGAGGGTGATTGTGATGCTGTTAACCTGGCAGCCTGACCAGTTCTTATCAATCAGCAAAACAATAGCCCTGGCAGCTTCTTGGGGGAAGCTATCAAGTCCCACTTCTCTTAAAGAAACAGCAAATGCCAAACAGCAACCTCGCTTGGAATTTTGAGGTGCTTCCTTGAGAAAGGGGTGCAGGCATTTTATAACACAAAGAAACTCTTTTCTGCCAGGATTTAGCTGAATTTTCCCAGCAGTGGATATATGCATCCTTTTGTCCCCTTACTCATGTAACAAACCAACCTAGACTTATGGGCACTGGATGCGAGCCAGCTGGAGAAATTCTGAGACAGTTGAACATGAAACAAACCAAGTTGCTAGTCATTCAGATCCCAAAGCAGACAAACCTTACAGTAACTCTGAAATCCACTCAACTCAGCGGGACTTCTTTACTTCTTCTGATTAGTTGTGTACAAGATCTTGCTCTCAGGCAACAATTCTGTGCATACTTTCCTGGAAGTAAATCCCATTGAACACAATGGAATT
Source organism: Varanus salvator macromaculatus (assembly GCA_023646645.1). Lineage (NCBI taxonomy): Eukaryota > Metazoa > Chordata > Lepidosauria > Squamata > Varanidae > Varanus > Varanus salvator. Next base: position 5,140,724 of record JAIXND010000001.1, on the reverse strand, counting down.
TACTTTTGAGTAGTGGGTGTACATAGAGCTGGATTTCTAAGTTGTTTGGATGCTGAACAATCAGTTCTATGGATGAAGCTGAACAAGCTTTTTAAAACATTTTAAACAGGGATGGGGATTGATAGGTGTGAAAAGGATGATTTGAAACAAGGAAGTAGAGAGATTTAAAAAGTAACAAAGAAAATTACTTAGCCCAAAGGAGGGGAGGGGCTAAAATCAGATAGCACAAGGTATCAGGAAGGAGGGCCAAATACTTCTTGATTGTTTATTGACAAGCTGGGCAGAACAAAATGAGCCTATTGTAGCCCACGGGGGGGGGGGGGGGGGGGGG
>JAIXND010000001.1:5012390-5140155 GCA_023646645.1 Varanus salvator macromaculatus | reverse complement strand
CACAAGTTATTTTAATTTCATCTCATTCTTGAAGGGATGAATCAGGAACTTTTTCTCACATTATCAAGTGGCTATTAAAGGTACTGATTAGATCCATACTTAAGAGTAGACCCACTGAAATCAACAGAGCTTAAACTAGTCATGACTAGCTTGACTACCTGTTGGGTCTACTCTAAGGATATCTAAGTGTGGATCCAACCTACTATATTTACCCAGGATCAGGCTCTGGCTTTTCAATCCAGAAATGATTTATGCTCTAAATTCTTCAGGTACAGACAACCATACAAAAGAAAGATAAATAACCACAGGCCACTGATGCTAGGAGCCCAATTCAAAGGGAGTTTCAACCAGCTGCACAACCAACAAACCTAAGCATATCCCCTTATTTGCATATCCATTTTCTACAGCCAAGATATGATGGAATAGCTCTTTAAATCTTTCTTCTCCAGAGTGAATAGTTACAGAGGTTTCATCAGGTGTATCAGGAGAAAACTCTGGGAATTAACCTGCAATGCTTAAGGGGTGAAATCTTCTATTGCTTCTAATTGAGCTGTGTTAAAGGTGCATAAACAGTGCTAATTTTTTTAAAGGAGGGGAAGAAAGTCCATCCTCTTTTTTAAATAGTTGCATGTAGAAGAGGGGCAATAGGTATGCAAGCTGCAGATGCAGGGAAAAGAAAATCAGGCACCTCCATTTATGATACGGGTCAAAATTTGATCTCCTCTGTGCATGTAGTCGCCTCAGAATACAGTCTGTCAATCCATTAGAGTTTTCTTGCGTAGTTAAACTTTATTTTCACTTCAAAACAGTAGCTTGGTTTTGCAGGCAGAACACACCATGCCTGAAATCTACACCAGACATTTCACACATCAGCAGCCAGGGCCTTCGCTTGTTTGCTTGGAAGTAAATCCTCCTCCTTTCAATGGGATTTACTCCCAAGAAAGTCTGCATGGGATTGCAGCCCTGTACACAGACTGATCCCTAAAGCCAAATCCAATGCATGGATAAGCATGCTCAGATCTATTGAAACGAATGGCCAAAGGACTCAGTCCTAGGCAGACTTGCTTGAGAAGGCACCCCATTAGATTTAGGACACATGTTGACCTCCAAGTAAACATGGAAGAGTGCTTCACTCCTAGGAAAATGTGTTGAACAGTGTTGACTCATTTATTATTTCTTTACCTGTTACATTCATAGCCCACCTTTCCTGCAATGAACCCAAGACAGCATACTTGATCCTCCTCTTCCGCATTTTATCCTCACAACAACCCTGTATGGTAGGCTAGGTTGAGATTTAGTGACTGGGGCAAAGTCACGAAGGGAACTTCATGACTGAGTGAGGACCAGAACCTGAACTCCTCTAGTCTGGCACTCTGACCATTTATACCACACTGGGCCTCCTCAGATATTGACAGACTACAACACCCATCAGCCCTGATCTTGATGGGAATGATTGAAGCTGAAGTCCAACAACTTCTGGGGAGTAAAGATTCCCCACTCCTGCATGTTAGTTCAGAAGTCAGTCACACTGACGTTGCCCTGAGTCTTACCTACATGTAAAGCCTATTAAACTCACTGAGAATTGATTTTGAGTAAAGCTGTCTCAGGTAGTGTTGACAGTTCTAGATGTTCTTTCTTCTAAAATTCCTTAGGATTGCAAAGATACCAAGCAATCAATTGAATTTTCACTCAGAAGTAAAGGCAAGGGTGCTTGGAAGTAGTTGTTCTTCCATCACTTTGCTGCCCGCATGTGTGTATTCTGCCTATCCCAGTACTGAGACTTAAGGCCATTTCCATCATTAAAAACATGCATAGTCAACACATAGCTAGACATTTACGATAGTTAAAAGATAATTAAATCTGCAGAACATTAAAAGTATATAAAATGCCAAAATTAAAAGTGCTAAAAATATATAGAATAGACCTAGTCCAGTATAGTCTAACTGGTCTGAATTATTCCCAAAGGCCTCTCAGAAGAAAAACACAACAGGAAGGGTGCCAACCCAGCCTTCCTGGAGAAGGAGATTCAGAACCTTTGGTGTTTCGGTACTCAACAAGTACCCCTCAATAGGAAAAGAGAAATCATGGCCATTATTAACCCCTGAGATCTTGCCGTTCTAAATCCATCTAACAAATCCTACTATTAGACTACTCTGAAGAAACTTGCTACAAAGCTGTGGGTCTTCAACCACCTTCTTTTATGAATGCCTAAGTATTGCATCTTGTGGAACAGAGTTTCATGGCAAGGTTATGAAAATATATTTGACATGCTAAACACACACATAAAACAAGCTCGCCCACCTGCCCTGACAAGCGTGACTCTTAGAATAGGTCAACAACTGAGAGCAGCTTTCTGTATCCCTTCTAGTAAAAGTGCATGTCCATCTAAGGTGAGTTGCACCCAGTCATGGCATCTGTTGGGAGAAAGAGCACAGAGAAACTAGAATGCGCTGTGACCAGGCAGGGGCATTTATGAAAGCTGCAATCCCAAACACCCTTCCACAGGAGTAAATCCCATTGGACTCAGTGGGATTGACTTTGGATAGACATATACACATTTGCACTGTAAGAAAATGTTTTGGAACCCTTAAATCAGGGCTGAGGATCCTCTGGATAAAGTTGAACTCCTAATGGTGGGGAGGGGGTGATAAAAGTGGGGATCCAGCAACAGCTGAAAGATCACAGTCATAAGAAAGAAGTACTACCATTAAACAATTACAGTATTTTCCATTTTAAAAGAACCTCTCCCCTCTTCCTGCACTGCCAAGGGAATTTTCCGCTCTCCCTACTGGCATCGTTGATGACATCATGAGGTGATTCAGCCCAGAAACCAATCCCAAGCTTTTTGAAATTTAAACTAGGGAATTCTGTTTTCTGATTGCCTTCCCAAAGTGCTGGCTTCATTGGGTATCCAATAGGAGTACTTTGCACCATCTTATATAAAGGCAGAGAAGCAGTTGTGCAGAGCATTTGTAAACTCTACTGAAGTAAAGGGTAAGTTGGAAGTGCTGTAAGAGACTAGGTAATGTAGTACTGTGCTTTGTGTAAGGTAGTTTTATAGAAACTAAGGAGCTAGTGTTTCTGTGTATGACCATGACCTAGTTTTTCCCTGTTGACTTTGTTATACTGTTGAAGGTATTTTTGCTCATGTATATACCAGTTCATGTCTTGATACTGTTAAGTGTAAAAAAAAGAAATTTCCAGTACACTGAAATAAGTTATAAGATAAGAAGCAACTGATATTTACTTAAAGGCAAGCAATAACCTGCAGGCTAGGGTAGTGTAATTTTCTTTAGCAGGTCTCCTTTTAAATGAAAAATGACTACCAAAGACTTTAAAAAACATCCAGAACTATTAACAACAATGGAAAGAAGCTGTTGGTTTTGCAGCAGCTGTTCTCTATGGGGTGTCCAAAACTACGGAGTTTAACATTCTAGCTAGGCATCTACAAAGTATCTAGAAAGGTGATTCTCTACTACTTCAAATAGATTACTACAGGCATTTACAGTGAGTTGAAGGGGTGGGGAAAAGCTCCCCCTGCCCTGCCCCAGCTTTCTTACTCTTGGGCCCAGCACTGTTGGAAAATAAGTTATTTTCAATCCACTAGCCACAAGCTAGTCTCTCTAGATGCTGAGAGTCTTTTGTGGGAATGCTAGTCTATTGTGGGGAAAGCATTTCAGTTAAGGCTTTATTGGGTTTGGGGAAACTTCTTGGTGTGAAGCCAAAGACCGACCTTTGGTTACTCTATGGGACCCCTTAAGAGTTTACTAGATCAGTTCATTTTCAAAAGCATGAAGAAAACAAAAGGAAGATTAGTTGTACTACCTTTTCTTGTGGGGAAAGGCCCTTTAGCTGCTTAAATGCTTTGTTAGCCTGGAGTGAAATGGTAGTTTTTGCCAATTGATGGAAAGACAATATTTCCAGGTGCTTATGAAAAGCTTCCACTCAGACTTTAATTATCCCAGAGAATATGGTAACACTTCTAATCTTATGACTGTTCTATTTAGAATTTAAGCCCCATTGGGAGCAGGAGTCACATGTCCTTAACAAGTTGCAAGGTCATAATCATGAATATTTTAATAGACCGCAAGGCTAACAAATGGTTCTTCAATCATAACTGAGTGGTCAGGTTGGGTATAGCTGTGGTGGCACTGTAGCACCTCACAATACTTGTGACACTGGTAACATCAGAGCTCAGATGCTAACACATGAATGTCCCTTTAGCATCCACAGGTATCACTATGTATTGTGATAACAGAAAATTACATGCAATGTGCATTGATATCCCAACTTATTTTAATCATGTTGGGCTTAATCCATGTAGTCCCCAGTTTCTAGACCAGCTTTTCCCAACCTGGTGCCTTCCAGACACATTTGGACTACAACACCCAGAATTCCCAGTCAGTGGCCCTGCTGGATGGGAATTCTGGGAGTTGGGATCCAAAGGCCACCAGGTTGGGAAAGGCTAGTCTAGATGAACTGAAGTGAGAGATGACTGAACAGACTCCAAGGATGATGGAGGTGTTTCCCAGCCCTGAACCAGGCACTACATAGCCCCATGCACTACATGCACAAGTATGCATTACATGGCCCCATCACTGAGCTATGGCCCATTCTTACCTGCAGACAGGTGTTTTGTGTTCCTGTAGCTGCTGAAGAGCTGTTATCTGAAGAGCAGCAGTGCCACCACGTAGCAAGACTATCTGTAGACCTCTGCCCACATAAACTGTAACATAAGGGATTTCAGGAGAAGCTTTAATGAATGTTCAGGCACTTGTTTTAATAGCAATGCAAGTCTTTGGTATCCCATGGTTACAATGCAAGAAAATCTGCAAAAACATGTAATATGTGAACCTATGGGCACAGATGGTAAAAGCTGCCCATCTCATCTAATGCATCAGTAAAGAATGTGTAGGTTTTAGCCAAACCTTAGCAAAGGCCTTCTGGTGAGCTATGTTGCAGTCTGGCACAGTTAACCACAGTCCTGCTTGATGGAGCTTTTATGCCACCTGAGGTCTACTTGGAATTGGAAGGGGCTGGGGCAAGTCCTCCAGCTGTGTTGAATTCAGCTGTAAACTCTGCACTTGGTGCTTTGATTCTTCCTTGACAGTGAGGATGTATCTCCTACTCACCTGCAGAGAGAGGGATCTTGAGGATGGGATGACCTGGCCAAGTAGGTCAGAATGACCCATGGTCTCACAGGTTCCCTATTCTTGGTGCATAAGGCATTAGAAAAATAGTGAAGTCCAGGTGAGATGGACCTTGTTCTTTCAAACCTGAACTACTTTTGTATGTTGTCCTCCCATTTTCCAGCAGCACCTGTGTTCATCATGGCTTTCACAGAAAAAACATATTCTCCAGAAATCAGCAAGCAGAGCTGCCAGGTAAAATAACTTCATGTTGTTTGGGCACAAGTTTTAGTTAGTCTTATTAGACTCCTTTTAAAGTGTATGATTTACTAATTAACTGGATTTCTTTTAAACGGCCCTAAATGGCTTGGGACCTGGATACCTAATGGAGCGCCTACGCCCATTTATGTCCTCCCGCCCCTTGAGATCAGCAACAGAGGCCCTCCTCTGGGAACCCTCAGTGAATGAGATTAAGAGGGTGAGTACCCGGAGGAGGACTTTCTCTGTGGTGGCGCCCTGTCTATGGAATGTGCTCCCCAGAGAGGTCCACCTGGCGCTGTTGTTATTTGTTTTTTGGTGCCAGGCGAAGACCTTTTTATTTAAATCATATTTTAATTGTTAATTTGGTTTTCATGTCCATGGGGTTTTCATGGAGAAAGCCAGGGAGTTCCAGAAAAACATCTACTTCTGCTTCATTGACTATGCTAAAGCCTTTGATTGTGTGGATCACAACAAATTGTGGCAAGTTCTTAAAGAGATGGGAGTACCAGACCATCTTATTTGTCTCTTGAGAAACCTATATGCAGGTCAAGAAGCAACAGTGAGAACTGGACACGGAACCACTGATTGGTTCAAAATTGAGAAAGGAGTTCGGCAAGGTTGTATACTGTCACCCTGCCTATTTAACTTATATGCAGAGCACATCATGAGAAAGGCAGGGCTAGATGAATCACCAGTTGGAATCAAGATTGCTGGGAGAAATATCAACAACCACAGATATGCAGATGATACCACTCTCATGGCAGAAAGTGAAGAGGAACTAAAGAGCCTCTTGATGCGGGTGAAGGGGGAGAGCGCAAAAGTTGGCTTGAAACTCAACATTAAGAAAACTAAGATAATGGCATCCGGTCCTCTCACTTCCTGGCAAATAGATGGGGAAGAAATGGAGGTAGTGACAGATTTTATTTTCCTGGGCTCTAAGATCACCGCAGATGGGGACTGCAGCCAAGAAATTAAAAGACGCTTGCTTCTGGGGAGGAAAGCTATGGCAAATCTAGATAGCATACTAAAAAGCAGAGACATCACCCTGCCAACAAAAGTGCGTATAATCAAGGCTATGGTTTTCCCAATTGCAATGTATGGCTGTGAAAGCTGGACAATAAGGAAGGCTGAGCGCAAAAGGATTGAGGCCTTTGAGTTGTGGTGCTGGAGAAGACTCCCGCGAGTCCCTTGGACCGCAAGGCGATCAAACCGGTCAGTCCTAGAAGAGATCAACCCTGACTGCTCTTTAGAAGGCCAGATGCTGAAGATGAAACTCAAATACTTTGGCCACCTAATGAGAAGGAAGGACTCCCTGGAGAAGAGTCTAATGCTGGGAACAATAGAAGGCAAAAGAAGGGGATGGCAGAGGATGAGGTGGCTGGATGGAGTCACTGAGGTGGTTGGTGTGAGCTTGAGTGGACTCCGGGGGATGGTGGAGGACAGGAGGGCCTGGAGGAATGTTGTCCGTGGGGTCGCGATGGGTCGGACTCGACTTCGTGACTAACAGCAACAATTGTTAATTTGTTTAATATTCATATTTGCTAATTTAGATTGTATTTTAATGGGGTTTGGCCGAGATGCACGGGGGAGGGGGAGGGGGAGGGGGGTTTGTAACTGAAGTTACTTGTTTAAAATTTTTATTGTTAACCACCCCGAGGCTTTACTGCGATGGGGCAGCATAGAAATGTTTTAATAAATAACTAAATAATAAATAGAAAATTCCATAGTCAGGCAATATATGTATTAGGAACAGCCAAATATGCAAAACAGACAAATTGTGGGCAAGATTTTGAAGTCTCTGAATTGAGCAAGAAGCTCCAAAAGGCAGAGGGAAAAGGAGGGAAAACAAGGCTGGGGTGATGCTGAAGACTTGATGTTTATGTTGCCAGATTCTTCCTCCATTCTGCTTCTAGGGAATGGAAAACTTCCAACATAAGGCATGCTGGCTTTTCTGTCTAAATATGCATAGGATTGGGCCCTTTATGTCTGAGCCTGGTTACCCCAAGGACTGTTGAGACAAGCACTTCTAGGCTAAGGGCAATTACCAATATTTAGGATGATGGTATTTGCCACATCGTAAATGGGTACCCAAGCCTATCTGGGAGGAAATCAATGGGTTTTCTGAGCAGACATCAGACTGTAAATATCCCATTGTTTATGGGGCTTGGAGACATCAGTGCAAAACCATCTGATTTATAGCCTGGTAATGCCTCTTAAGTCTCGTTTCAAGCAGGTGGAGGGGAAAGATGCCCTATCATGTGCATACTTTTAAAATGGGTGTGCGGAATCTCAGCTCTCCAAAAGAGGTCTTATTGTGCTCAGTTGTAAAAAGCCTCCATGCGCAGTGATCACTTTACATCCTCTGTGTGGTTGATGTGAAATGCTTTCATTCCACATACCATAGGAGTAAGTTGGGACTTACTATGATAATCAACAAAGAGTGATTTAAATCCTATTTGATAATCCCATTGTCTCGAATGTTCTGTAAAGGAGTGACAGTGAAGAAAAAATTAGTATATTCCTTTGTTTTATGCAGTTCAGAGTTACCTTAGAGTGCTAAAATTCCAGTAGAAGGTTCATTATCTTGCAGGTCTGGTCCTTTTCAAACATTTGCAGGCTGATAACCTGTGTGTGTTTACTGGGAAATGCCACTGAGTTGAGTGGGATTGAGTTGGTTTGCACACAAGGAGTTTTACAGCTATGCTCAGATAATGACTTGCGATTCCCCACCTTCTGTGTGGGCAGAGAGACTGGGGAGGTCAGACTGGAGGAACCATTTTACTACATTTCTCCAAACTGTATGGCCATTTCTTTGAGGTGGGGATTGCCATTAGCAGGTGGTGGTGGTTTTTGCTGCATCCCCCATTAAGCATCCTCCAGAATGTCTCAGACCTAATGTTCTTTTTTCAAGGTATTGCACAGGGGAGGAAGCAGCTGCCACTAAAACAGTGAAGAATATTTGAAGAAATTTCTTTCTCTAGTGGCTGATAGTAAAGGCTGTTTGGCAAAAAGGGGAAAAAACCCCTAGGGGGTGAGAAAAGAAAGATGAAGTTGAGGTGTATCAGAAATTTTGGCTCAGTTACATTATCCCTGCTACACTTGATGATGAGCAGCTGGGTCAAAATGGGGATGCCATCCAAAATGGTGTGTCTCTGTTGTTCTCAAAATGTGTTGGGGATGAGAGGCAGTTATTCTTGAGTGTTTCAGGGCCAGGGAGACAGATTCTTCTGATGGGGAGAAGAAATGGAGCCTTCAGATATCGAGATGGAAGAGGCACAAGGGTTTATCTCAAGGTTGCCCTCTCTGGGTGTTCAGGAAGACCCTGAGAATAGCCAGAGTCTACAGCTGCTGGGAGGGGGCATGGAGCCAGATGAGCCTGGTGCAATCCTTGATCCCATGACATTGGGAGAGAAGGACTGGCCAACCTGAGGGATAGTGCCCAACTTGGAAGCTGGCCCACCTCCAGAAGGTCTCTCCCAGGGGTGGGGTCCAGGGTTCCTCAAAAGGAAGTTTCTGAGAAATAGCCTCTCCTTTGTGTTCAACTCATCGCTCAAGTGCGTGCTCGGAGACTCTTTCTTTGCTGGATGTACACTGAAAAATAAAGAGCTTTTTCCAAAGAACAGTCTGTTGATTTCAGGTAAGAAGGTGGAAAGCTAGCTCCCAGCCCTCTGAAGCAACATCAACAGGAAATCACTCTGCTGAACAAAGTGTCCATGTACTTCACTAACATGTATTTCCCCCCTCCTGCAGCTTTTCCAGTGATGTAATAGTTTGCCTTTCTCTGCTCCTGTACATTGGCTGCAACAGGCCTAGACCGGAAATGCCCCATGTCATGACAGGGTTGTGGAAGGAGGCATCTAATCTAGTTGGACCATTCCTGCCTTGTGTCTAAGGGGAAGAATGGAGGTCTCGGAGGGAAGTAGCAAGGAGGAGGACCTTCTCAGTGTGGTCTCCCGATTATGGAGAGATCTTCCCACTGAGGCCTGCTTGGTGCCAGGTTAAGACTGTCCTTTATACCTGGGCATTAAATGGTCTTTGATGGGTCATGCCTGTTGTCTTGATAGATCCAGTAAGTGAAATTGGTCTAGTTTAAAGGTCTATATTTTGTATACTGGGATTTTATGTTTTTTAAATAGTGGATGAAAATATAAATACAATTGCATCTATTTTTATGTATTGTTCCAAACCCCTCAGAGGGCTCCAGCTATTAATGGTAATAGTGATATCTCAGGGAATATTTCTCTCCATCAAAAGCATTGCACTTGAGAATAATGGTGAGATCTTGGAGTAGCTCTGACAGCTCAAAACAGGTAAGACTGCTTGATGCCAAGCCTGCATTTGTTGAAACAGCTCTTGCTTCCTAACGTGCATTGGTGTCTCTTGTCTTGCTACAAACCTATGGGCTGATACGATGCTAACCCAAATTTCTTTGCTTAGGATGTGGTCATCCGTATAGCAGAAATGCCACTAGTGAGCTCTGCCTATGATAAGGTCTCAGCAACCTATGCCGAAACAAAAGATGCCCATCCTCTTGTTAAATCCATTTTGGATACAGCAGAGACGGGCATCAAGAAGGCAGCAACTGTTGCAGCTATTGGTGTGCAACCTGTTCTGACTCACCTGGAGCATCAAAGTAAGTCGCTCTGCATTTATGAGTAATGACATGGAGTTATGCTAATGAAGATGCAGTCTAGTTGATTAGATGTAACTATTTTAAACTATCCAGATACATAATTAAACATTAAGAGTTGCTTTGAAGAGAAGCTGCCAATACAGGGAAGGACCCTTGGTTGAGTTGATGAATGTGTACTGCACACAGGTGGTCATCTCCATTGAAAGGACTAGTATGGCCAGCTGTGGTCTCCCTTTGAGAACATCCAATGCTACTGCCAATTGGAATAGGTGGCCCAATAGTGGTGACTTCGTATAAAGCAAGGGTGGAGGACTTCTGTCTTATCATGTGTTGCTGAATGCCATCACTCTTGGCCAGTGTGGCCAATGGTGTGGAATGGTAGGAGTTGTATCCCAGTGACTGTCCAGGGCTATAGGGTTCCTTGTTCCTCTTATAAGGCAACTTCAGTGTTTGATTGTCCCCTCTAACCAGGAGTAGTCACAGTCTCCTTGGAGTCACAGCCCTGCTCAGAAGATTCTCTTAAAGTTGCCTGCAAGAACCTGCAATGCTTCTGATGTGGACCATGTTGTGTTAAATTAACACACCTCTGAGGCAGCCCTGGGGAGCATTGCAACTCCCATTATCTCTTACCGTTGGCCATGCTGGTTGGAACTGATGCAACCTGCAGTCCGGCAACAGTTGGAGACCAAATCATTCCCCACTCCTGCTCTAAGGCCTACAAGAACATGGGCAGTGCATCACTATGATGAAATCTCATGTCCCTTGTGTAATAATTGGTAGCAAGGAACAATGTGGCTCCCACACCTTTATTCCTGTATGAAAAGGGTCTTGATTTCCATGGTTCTTTTGGGTTACTGTAGCAGTGTAGATTCAGGCCTAAACTACTCCAGTAAAGGTCCCTGTAGGAGTAAAATATTTGGCTTGATGAATCCGAGGATCCGTATTCTACTGCTGTTAACTAAATATGAAGTTAATAGATCTAAGAAGCTATGGTTTTATCCCAGCACACCGAACATCAAATTCAAGTAGATATTTTCTCAATTACTTTTCTTGCAATTTTCCACCTCTAAAAAAATTAAGGAAAATTGCCTGCTTATCAGCAAGGTGCATTATTGTAAAGTTGCATGCAAAGGAAGGACATTAAACATGTCGTCTTCACGCTTGCATAATCAGTGCTTGTAAATGTAGCAAACTAATGCCCATCCTCAGAACCAACATTAGCACAGGGAAGTGAGTAGCATAAGTGTGTTCCAATAGAGAAACTAATTTCTAGCTCCAAGAAGCTGGGAACAGATGTTGCTACCATGTCGAACCCCAGCCAAGTAATTAGTCATCTCTACCATTCTTGCAACAGTTGCAGTAGTGAATGAATTTGCCTGCCAAGGATTAAACAAGCTGGAAGAGCAACTGCCAATTCTTAAACAGCCAGTGGATAAGGTAATTTGACTTCTTTCAGAGGGGTGGCAAGGGGAAAGAGGAGAACTTTCTTCCAAGGACTTGATTTGGCTACAGCACAGACATGGTGGAATTACCCATGTTCAATATGAAGAACTTCACTATTGCTCTGACTCAGATCTTGCATCCCATCCCAGAGTTGAAATGGAATCTCAGATCTCAATCTCCAAAGTTCAGGTCAATTATCCCAGGTTAAACAAGTTTCCAAACTGGAGCAGGTTGATTTTTTTTTTTTTTTAATTAAGCCTCTAAAAATGACTGGTGCCTCTTTAAACTGGATTGAAGGTGCACATGAAGATCTATTATGGGTTGAACAAGGGCACAACTTCATTTACAGAAGGCTGACCTGCTTCTTCATAATCTACTGTATGTAACTGGCTGTGTGTGAGCACCCTTCTACCAAGTGATGAAAACAGAGGCAAGTTTTCCTACCTTTGCCTGCCTTGGTTGGGCAACCTCACCATGGCTTCAGGCATGTTGCCAGTTGAGGAGAAGTTCTTTGCAGAATAGTTAGGTGTGTGATGGATGCTTTATGGGTACTGTCAGGGTTTAGGGATGCATGCAGTTCATTCTATCCAAATGTGGGTGCAAATCTTTTGGATTTGTATGTCCCAAATCAGTGATCAAACTGGAACCACCAAAATTCGTTGAACCAGGATGGAGTTCTCGACTCCAAAAACAAATTGCACACTGGGGAAAAATGCACACACAAGTAGTGATGGTCCTGCACAAATGTATTACAATATGGGAAACAGTTTGGAAAAATGTATTGGCAAAAAAGCACATGCAGCCACTTATGAGCAGCAAAGCACCTGCCGCCTTGTGTTCAGACTCTCACAGAAGTTGTTCTGGGCTGAAAGAGTTAGGAAGAATGAGAAACTGGAATGGATATTGCTGGAGTCACCCAGGTACCCTCTGCTGGCTCACAGTGCTTTGGCAAAGGAGTTTTTCTGCCTAATACAGCTAGTCTGGTGTAGTGGTTAGAGTCTGAGACTGAGATGCAGGTGATCTGGGTCTTCCCTCAGTCATTGTGCTCACTGGGTGACTTCGGGCTAGATCCAGACTCTCGGCCTACTCTACCTCACAGGGTTGTAGTGTGAATAAAATGGAGAGGGGACTAATATATGGTGCTCAGGTCCCTTGCAGGAAAAAGGCAGAATATTAATATAGTAAATAGGAATAAAAGATGTATCATGCCAAAGAGCTTTTTAGAGAAGATGAACTGTGGCTTCTTTAATTTAGCAATCCACCTTTCAGCATACAGGTGCTTCTGTTTGCTTCTGTGCTTAGCATAACCCTTCCTATCTCCCACCTGCAATGAGCTTTCCAAAAAATCCAAATTCTAAAAAGGAAACCAAATCTTTTTCTTGAACACTGCAAAGCAGGTAAAATCTCATTCCAAGGCCAGCTGAAATGGGCTGAAAAGTTCCAACTCTGACTTCAAACTGAGCAGCCATTGTGTATCACCAAAAACTTAAAGTGCATCTCCAAAGAGACTCTGCATTTATATACATTAGTAAATGAAAGCTTTCTATGTACAGGTGCAAATCTAGAAATTCTGCTAACCCTCAGTTCTTCAGCATTCAGAGGCTGCTTGTGCATGTCTTTAAAAGCTGTCTAAATTGTCTTTCCTCTTTCCCCCAGGTTATTTTGGACACCAAAAAGCGTCTGACTTTAATGCTGGCAATGGCTGAAGATGCTGTTAAGGGGGCAAAGGATGCAGTGACTGGCATGGCAGGTATGGCCAAACAAGCTGTGCGAGGAAGGATGGAAGCAACCAAATTTGTGGTCATCAGTGGTGTGAGTGCTATCATGGGCTCTGCTTTGGGTGACCAAATGGCCAATATCCTGGATGCCTTACTGGGAATATCTGAGGACTGGATGGATCATTTCCTCCCAATAACAGATGAAGAACTGGGTGAGTACAGTACATGAAAATGCTTCCAGTGCATTTTGCTGAAACTGTTTCTAGCTGTTCCCTTTTTAAAAATCTTGCATATTGGAATCTTATGCTATTTCTTGCATTTGTGGATCATGATCTTGTGAATTACCGAACAAGTTTCAAGTATCCGGGAATGAGAAATGCAATGAGATGCTACTATGGTGTATGCAGTCCAGGTTGTGGATGACTCTCCTTTCCTCACCCCCTCCCCCGATATTTTAGATATCAACTCCCATCAGCCCCAGCCAGAATGCATAACATTGAGAAACGCTGAGAATTGTTCTCAAACATCTAGCTGGCTCCATGTCAGTGGAGGTTGGTCTCCACATTTTGCTACAAAGGTTCTGAAGAACATTCTTGTTGGAATAATTATCTCCCATGCTGCTGTGTTTCTCAACATTCAGTCTTCCACTGGCTGAAAATACAAAGGTTTTGGGTTTCTGCAGGAAGAAGTGACTTGGAGTAAGTGAGTCGGCTTCTCTAAAGATGGTCCGGAATCAGTGAATAGTGTAGGTGCAATAATGCAATAGTGCAATAATGAGGATATCTGTAGAAGCTGGAGATTCAGACTATATTGTGCTTGTTCTGCACCAGCTATGCTAAATGGCGATTTGTTTTCTGGGCCTACTTGTCCTTCAGAGCCCTAAAAGGGTTTTGGGCCATCTGAAGACCTGCCTGTAATGGTGTGAGTCTGCCTAAGGCCCTGCTCTCTTGTTCACCATTAAGAGCTGTGAGATTGAGGAGACAGGTCACAGAGACAGAGCCTCTTCTGTGGTGGCCCCACATCTCTGGATTTGAATATGCCCCCCTCCTTGCTAGTCTTTAGGAGAATTCTAAAAATTCATTTATTCCAATCAGTTTTGAGTGTCCTGAGAACTTTGAGGTGTTTATCTGCTGCTGCTATTTTATTTGTAGATATTTGGGCTGAATATCCTTCAGGTTTCTGTGTCCTATATTAACAGAGCTGTACACCTATTATCCTAAAACAGGTTAAAACTTGTGATATAAGTGGAATGCAACAGTGGAAAAGGTTTCTTCAGAAGGACCAAACTTGGAACCCACCAAAAATTTATTTTTTCTCTCCTTTTGGCTTTGCTGTGCTAATGCCCCAAATGTATAGGTTATCTGATTTGGATAAGTGCTTGAATTAACTCCATGCAACTCAATTTTACTATTCTGATGCAGTATATAGTTGCAAAAACACAACCTTAGCTCTTGGTCTGAGTAAACTGCAATATTTCCATTGTATCTTATGAGTTGTCTCATCTATGACTTGAACTGAATGCCTAATTCAAGTACGTGATCTCCTGATTCTTTCAGACATGTTATTTATTTGTATATGTCCAAGCCACCAAACAGCTCCAAATGAGCTCCCTGGGTAGCGTACAGGAGTAAGATTGAGATTATCACAATTTCCCACATTGAATATTAGGTCTTTTCATCCCCATAAATTCACATTGGGGGACTTATTGTCAGCATCATGGGGAGTGAGATAAACTTGCCACCCCAGAGGGAAGGGGGTCACCTAGCTAGTTAACCCCACCACCTTTTTGATCAGCTACTGCTAGTTAGTGCATGCACTTTCCTCCCTCCATCTGCTTTCCAGCCCTTCAATGGCGTATTTCTGCATTGTTGTTAGAATTGTCAAATACGCTCAGTGCCAAGTGCTCTGAAAAGGAGAGGGTAATATCTCCCCTTTCAGACTCGGGAATGTTGAAAAGGCAGAGGGCAATGAGAAGCGTTAATTCAGCACTTAAAATCAAGAGGATTACATTGTTCTTCCCCAAGCACTTTTCTGTACTGTTTTGCAATTCTTTCCCCTGTGCTGGTGCTTTTCAGTTGACAACTTGGCACGGGTAGCTAGCAACTGTGTGCAAATTAGCCTAAATGCAGCTTCACTGTTTTAATCTCCATGTGTGCTGCTCATTTTTCTTTGCTGCTGTGCTTGACTGCTCAGACTTATGAGGAAACTGACCAGGCAAGGCTACATGTCTCAAACAGCCATAGGCTCATTCTTGTAAAAGACTGACACAAATTAGTTTTAAAAATTAGAAATACAATTGTCCACAGGGCAAGTAGGTTCTTAATTGTACTTTTGATGCTCCAAAGATAAAGATATTTAAAAGACTGCAAATAAGAAGGAGTGATCAGAGTGGGAAGGGGGAGATGAGACGCTTGAATGAATATTGTCCCCCTCCATCTCCCAACTAGTTACAACCACCCATGGTAAGCCAAATTGTCTGCTGGCACACCGTGGGTTGTCCAACCGACCAACCTACTATGGCTTAATTGCAAGAGACTTAGCATGAAAATGTGCCTTTTGAGAAAGATCAAAAGATCTCAGGCTTGAATGTAAAGGAAAACTTCCACACTTGAAATGGAGTACAACAATGTAACACTTAGCAAATATCAAACTTATAATGTTGCAGTGCCAGAGTGGGTATACATGATACTGGAATATTCCCAGCACAACACTGCCAAATTTGTATGGATGGGAAAGGTTGAAGTTCATCAATTGAACAGCTTATTGCTGCAAACAGGCATTATCTGAAATGAAACATTGCCTGCCTTCCTTTTCAGCTAAGCTTGCAAGTTCCGTTGAAGGGCTTAATTCAGTTACTGTGGAAGAACAGAAACAGCAAAGGTCCTACTATGCACACTTGGGCTCGTTCCCACCCGAACTGCGCCGGCGTGCTTACCTGCATTCAGTGGCCAAAGTGAAGAAAGTGAACCAAACTATTCGAGATGGACTTTCCAAGATTCATCAAATGATTGATCTGGTAGGAAGATCCACTGCAGACAGGACCTAGTAGTGTAAAATTACTTGAGGTGTATTTGGAAGCTTGGGCCAAGCATATGAATAGGCATGTATGAGATAGGAGTTTCAATTTACAGCCATAATTTACCCTTTTTGCACCTATTGAGTGCAATCTGTGGTCAGAGTTCATATTTCCTTCATCTTGGTAGAGGGTGTTCGAAAATGCACCCAATCTCTTCAGGATTTTCCTGAGAAAAGCTCAGAAGTTGGCCTGAGCTTCAAAGTGGAACTCAAGCTGTTGATTTCTGCTTTCTGTTATATGAGGAACTGAAGCACAAAAATTGATCTTCTCCTGGAGTAAGCTGTTATTAATCAAACATGTTTGAACCAGGTTAAGGTTATTGCCTTAAATACATCTTTGTGTATTTAAACACTATGTGGATAGCCAGCAAAATAGTTCAGTCTTTGAACTGATTGTATTGGCTTAGCACTTAGCTCCTTGTGAGTGTGGCTGAAGACTCACTGGTACATACACACCTATGCAGTGCCTAGTAATGACTGATGCTCATGTCTGTGACTTCTCAAATCTTTCCTAGAATGGTTCTTAATTAGCAGGCCAACAGATAACAATTCTGAAGTTCAGTCTTTTGATGTCTTTCTAATTGTATTTTTGTCCTGTAGATCCAATATTCTAAGCAGGCGGCTGATCTAAAATGTGAGGATCTCCAGGAGCAGCTGAACAAGATGTGGCTGCAGTGGTACACACCAGACCAAGGAGAGGGTCAAGAGGAGAGCTTGGCAAATCCAGAGGTATCTTCTGAAGCTACTTGGAACCAACTACCGTATTTTTCGCTCTATAAGACACATCTGACCATAAGACGCACCTAGTTTTTAGAGGAGGAAAACAAGAAAAAAAAATATTCTGAATCAAATGGGCACATAATCACAGGCACATTCCCCATCACTTCCCCATGGGCTGCACATCTGACAGACTTACTGCACACACATATTCGCTCTATAAGACGCACAGACATGTCCCCTTACTTTGGAGGGGGAAAAAAGTGAGTCTTATAGAGCAAAAAATATGGTAATTTGTATGCAGAATTAGCATGCGGGTGCATCACAACATCGTAGGATCACAGAGGGGAATGTAGGATTCATTTAACCATTTTAAGGGCATGTAGTTGAGCAATAGATGCCTCTAACCCTAATTCTTGATGTCTCTGATTCTTCCTTGGCAGCAAATAGAATCTTCTGTGCTAGTGGGATTGCACAACATCACCAAGCAGCTGCAGGCCACCTGTTGTGACCTGGTTTCTAATACTCGGGGGCTACCGGACAATATCCTAGAACATGTCCTCCAGGTCCAGAATAGTGTTGTTGAACTTCATGCCTCCTTCAGCGCAGCAGCTTCCTTCCAGGATATTTCTGACAGCATGGTGTCTCAGAGCAAACAGGAAATACACAAAGCACAGGTGTCTCTGGATGGGTTACTTGATTATTTGGTTCACAATGTTCATCTTATTTGGCTTGTGGGTCCATTTACACCTGCTAAAGAACCAGCTGCAGATACCAAAACAGAAGAGGAAAATTAACCAACCTGTCAACCTCTAAAGGATTGGTATTTGAGGGTCTATTTTGGAGCTAGTATATTTATTCTGTTGCTGAAGCATTTCTTAAAGAGGGACCATGGTTATGATATTTTTAGTATAAAGTTGAACCTCTGCATAACTTGTCTTGTTGCCAAATCTGTGGCTGCTTCGAAGTTCTGTGTGAAATCCCTTGTCTCTAATAAAATGAACTGCATTCTTACATCAGTCTCTTGTGAAAATAGAATATAAGTTGGAGGGCTTGTGCCAGGAAACTGGCTGACATCTTGGTGGGAAGCAGGGGTGCAGGGCCCCATGGAGGCTTGATCACACAAGGTTGCTGCATGCATGCTGGCTCTTCTGGTGAATGTCACACGGACATCCTTGCCAGCCACTGCCCTCATCAGATGAACAGGAAAGCCACATGGTGTCAAGGGCTGAAAGTGAACTTGTTCACCTGAATTGCAGGGAGCCTGTTCAATGTGACTCATGCATGAAAGTGGCTATATTGGAGGTGGTGTTTCCTGCTGTTGTGTGCTCCTTAACAGCTTGTTGTTTGATGGGTATCCAATGAATATTCATCAGCCAGGCAACATGCAGTGGGCAGGGTTAACCCTGCAAATTTCTCCATGTGCATGAATGTGGAAATCAGCAGAGCAGCTTCTGTGCACTGCAGCACTAGAAGGATAACGGACTTAATCTCCACATTCTCCCTAATGCTATACCTACTCCTTCAGAAGTCAAGTTCTACTTAATCCATGAGGGAATATAGCATTTAGGTGTAATTTATTATGGGCTGGAATCCATCAAAATTCATTCAGAGTTCTTTGGAGCAGATTTCTCTTTCACATGCATTTTCCCTTGGAAATGTTATTGCTTGAACTTCTTGGATGGCACTCTTTCAGTTCCCACTGCCAAGAATGGCCACCTCCTGCCTTTCATGGAAGGAGTGAAGACACCTGGCCATTCAGTAGCCCCTCGGTGCTACTACATAGATCTCCATGGAAGCTGTCATTTGTATGTCTCTGAAATGATGCCACAGACTCATGAACTGTCTTCCAAAGGAGATGGTTTTGGAAAGGAGATTAGCATTGACATTGGGACCAATGCTTTTCAGCCTACTCAGATTATTTGGAATGAGGAGTAAACAGTGAAATGGCCAAGTTGGCAAATGGCATTAAACTTTGGTTTGGTGGTTAAAACCAACAGGGATTGTGAGGAACTCCAAAGGGATCTTGCCAAGCTGGGAGCATGGGCATCTAAATGGCAAATGCAGTTCAATGTTCTTATGCACCATCAGGTCATCTCCAATTTACGGTGATCCCATGAAAGCTCTCCAAAATGTTCTATTCATGACATGATTGATTTCCTGTTCGAAATTCAAGGCTTCCTTTCTGGACTCTACCTCATATTTGCTCTTCCTTTCCTTCTGCCTTCAACTTTTCTTGGCATGATTGTCTTCTCCAGGGAGTCTTGTGTTCTCATGATGTGTCCAAAGCATGACATCCTCAGTTTTGTCATTGTTGCTTCTAGGGAAAGCTCTGGCTTGATTTGATTTAGGACCCACAATGTTAAGTAAATGTAAAGCAATGCATCTGGGGCAAAAAAAATAAAATCCAACTTCAAGTTGAGGCTGATGGAATCAGAGCTAGCAGTGACTGATCAAGAAAGGGGTCTTGGGGTTGTGGTGGACAGCCCAATGTATAGCTGCTGTGAAAAGGGCAAAGTCCATGTTAGGCATAATTAGTAAAGGAATTGAAAATCTGTAAATTCCATACTTTCTTGTTACAAATCTGTAACACAACTCCACTTAGGATATTTCTGCTCACTGCATCTGATGAAAACAGACACTGAGTTCAGAAAAGTGCAAAGAAGGGTAACTAAAATGATCAAGGAGCTAGAGTCTCAAGTCCTGTATAATGAAACATTGCAACATTTGAGATTGTTCTGCTTAGGAAAAATGGTGAGTAAGGGAGTCATTGTAGAGGTATACAGAATTATGCCCCATGTGTCCGTGCAGGCATCCTACTCTATACAACAGTAATACTTAAAAAGTTGTCCAAAGCCCACGGAGTGGTCTGGCATAGGGCACTGTAAGTGGACTGCTTTTGTGCATTCAGGCCTTCCTGTACGATACTTAGCATAGGATTCATTTTCTGCTTTATGAAAGTGCTGAGAATTAGCTGAAGCTAAGGATGAAGAGCATTTGATCTTTTGACTTCAGGCATGAGCTGGTCTGATTCATCCTTTCTGGATTAATGTGTGTATTGGAATATAGCTATTTCTCTTTCCTTAATGTAGTGATGCAGACTTAGAGTGCCTGGAAAACTCTATTGTGAGCAAAAATGCATATACTGTATTTTTCGCTCTATAAGACGCGCCTGACCATAAGACGCACCTAGTTTTTAGAGGAGGAAAACAAGAAAAGAAATATTCTGAATCAAATGGGCAACATAATCACAGGCACATTCCCCATCATTCCCCATGGGCTGCACATCTGACAGACTTACTGCACACACATATTCGCTCTATGAGACGCACAGACATTTCCCCTTCCTTTTGAGGGGGAAAAAAGTGAGTCTTATAGAGCAAAAAATATGGTAAATATATTCTGTCACTACATAAGTGGAGTGGTACAGGGTCACACCAAAAATCCCAGCTCATCCAGGACTGCACTCCCACTGCAGCCAAATAGTGGCCCCTGGGTAGCCCACAGCCAGAACTGAACCAGGATCATGCTCCTCCATTGCCTGCTAAATGCAAAGAAGTCCTCCATCAGTTCCTCCCTTCCTGCAATTGGTCTTCTGGAGCTGCTCTTCCCAAAGGAAATTTGTCCCTCCCCTGCATCAGCTCACTAAATATAATTCCCATTCTTTAGCTCTTATGAATGTGGCACTGCAGTTGGAAACTATTTTAAGATTTCTGGGAATTGTGCTTTTGCACAAGGGTGCAAGGCCACCTGCCTGCTATTTCCCCCTCTCGTCCATGTCTGGTCAATGTTGTCTGCCTTTTTGGGGGCTTACCTTGCTACCAATCTCCTTTGCTTGAAAGGCTCCTTCATAGTTCCTTTTTTCCAGCAGCCACAGGCCACTTCAGGTCCCCCCCACCACACCGGATCACACAGAGGAAATATTTTGCACAGTCCTTGTGGATGTAGACATGCATTCCTCCTTGAAATAAAAATTCTGTTTGAAATTTGCACCCCTGTGCAAGACCACCTCTCTGATATTCAGCCAGACCTATTTCGATCCCATTCCTCTACATGTCCTCCACTTCAGCATGCTAGCAAATGCTTTTCCCTCCTCCTTTTCCTTCACCTTTCCCTTTTTTAAAGACTGCTTCACTTTACATAAACCTCTTTCTTTTCTTTCTCAGCTGGCCGCTTTCAGCTCCCCACCCCAATTCATGCTTTTGGATCCATCCACAGTTTCTTCTGCTGGCTGTCACATAGACATGTAGAAACCCCAGCAGGATCTCAAAACATACATAAATAGCAAAGCAGTAACGGAGATGGAAAACCTGTGCAAATCATAAGCAGAAGGAAAATTGAAACAGATTTCCTAGCAACTGATATTTGTGCCCACTCACTTGTGAAGGTCCAAAGTGAGATAAAAATATGTGAACCTCTTTGAGATATTCTCAGATGTCCTTTGTTTCTACTGCTAGGACCACCTGATGGAGGATGCTGAGAAGGGTCAAGTGAGGGTGGCATTAGCAAGGTTGTGAAGAGCGGCAGTAGGAGACCTTGCTTCTCTTAATGGGTTTTGGGGAATAGGTTTTTCCCTTCACACTTCTAGAACGACAGACAGTTCTTTGGCGAAAGCTCTTTATTTTCCAGTGTACATCCAGGAAAGTATCACCCGCAAAGAAAGACCCTCTGAGCATCCACAGAGCAGTTCGTTGAACCCAAATGAGAAACTAATTCCAAAAACCCTCCTTTTGAGGTTTCCTGGATCCCATCCCTCTGGGAGGGCCCCTCTGGAGGTTGGCCAGCCTCTCAGCTGTATGGTGCCCCTCTAGTTGGCCAGCCCTTCTCTCCCAATGCCACATCATGGGGTCAAGGTTCCTCCTTGAGATAAGCCCTCCCAGCTCTTCCATCTTGATATCTCAAGGCCCCATTTCCAAGGGCTGCTGCCTCCCCATCAGAAGAGTCTGTGTCTCCCTGGCCTGAATCACTCCCCAAGAACAACTACCTGTTTCATCCCCAACACCAGGTGGCTCTCTTTCCATTCCTAACAACCCGCAATAAACTTGCCTTGCTAGTTCTAGATGGCACCTCAGGCATCCATGGGTATGAACAACACTGAAATAAACTACAATTTCTCATAGTGGCTTGTTTGTGAAAAGTAAGCCACACTGCAAAAACCACACTGAGTTCACACAACACAACAACACTTCGATCAGCCAAGCTGAGTTGTTGTACCACATGAACCAGGTCACTCATTTCATCCCCACAAGTGACTTGCTCAAATAATTATTAGAATTTCCATAACTTCAGTCCCAGATCAATAACCTGCAATAACTCTTCTTGACTTCTCATTGATACAGGAGAAAGGGATGGAGGAATGACCCCTTGCCTGCACTTAGCAAGAAATGCAGGTGCATGGTCTTCCGCAATTTTTTCTTCCGCTATGATTCTGTCATCCAATCCGGAAGGTTACAGTCACAGCCATACTTAACATGGTGTTGCTAATGCAAAAGAGAGGTTTAGGGAGGGTCATTTGTGAGTGCTGTATTTGTGAAATCGAGCAGGTTTTGTGTGAGAGCTTTAGTTTTGCTTTCCACAAAAGCATTTGCCAGCCCGAAAGAGCGAGCTCACATGACTTGGGGATGGAAATTTGCTGGGCAACCCCAACAAAGCTGTTCTTCTGCTGAGTTGCATGTCGACAATGCCCATCGAATGATTTCGGTGTCATACACAGCTCCTGCTGGCTTCTTCAAAGGCATCACGGCAAAGCAGACAGCACTGCGGGAGAACAAAACTGTGGCTGTGAAAATTAAGGCTCTCTTCACACAGTGTTGATCAAATAAAATGGCAAGTTGCTTATTTCTGTAGATGGAGACCACTCTCAAGCAACGATTTCTTTCTAATCTCTACACTGTGAGGAAAACACGATGGTTTGTAAATGCCAGTTTCTTTAATTGGATTGAAAAGATGGGTTGGGAGGAAACAAAATAAGCTTAAATTGCTTTGATCTGCACTTTAAAAAAATGAGGAAGATTAGCTCCTTTGTTGCTTTTGCAATAGCATCATTAATCTTGGGTCCTTGTATTGCTACTTGGCTTTAGATTTTTAAAAGAGTTATCAGCAAGACTTAAAATTATTGATTCCTGCAAAGGGCCCTGAGACTTTTGCACAATGCTCAGATTTTATGTGAGGAGTGGCTAGTTTTCAGCCTGGAAAATCTGCATTCCAGGGTGCTTTATTAACAGTAACAGGTCCCTGTTACTCAGGGAAAGGGTCTCATGTCCTTAATGCTTTTGAATCCATCTGTCTAGTGCTATAGCAGAACCTGGACTCATGGGGATGCAGTCCCAGCATCCTTTGAACAGCCACAGTGCTGACATCACTTCTACCCTACTTGAGAATCCCCTATTCTCTGGGGCTTAGCTTCAATCAGGGATGTCTGAGAATCTAATTCCAGTTCACTTTTGATCAGGTTGCCTACAGTCTGGGACTCTTCTTGGGAACACAGCCCTGAGGGCAGCCGTAGGAAACACCTGCATTTCAAAATTCACTGCCACACCACCACTTGTATCTCACTTTCTGTTTACAAAAGGCCTGTGGGGAAAGGCATGGTAGGCATGTCATGAGTGGAGCTGGCTGAAACCAGGGGTCAGACTAGATGGCCCAGGAGACCCCTTCTGACTCGCTCTGTTTCTGTGTTTCTATGAAACTGAGGAAGTCTATTCCTGCTGCTCTGGTCTAATATTCTACATAATTTTTTTAGAATATACAACTTCCATCACAAACTGCATCACCGACAACATTAAATGATGCAGATAGTGCTTTTCATACCCAAGAATGTTCTCTCTGTCAAAATGAATAGGGAAGCACTCATGACTGTTGAGTGCACAAAAGAAGGCCATGGCTGCAGAAAGATGAAGCATCTTTTGAACTGGCTGCTGTAATTCTGCCTGTAAAGCCTTCTGCTAGTTTGCAACTTTATTTCTTGGGTAATACTTTTCCACAGCTTATTTTATTTGGGGGTGGAAGATGATATTTAATTGCAAGTTTTAAAAAAACTCATTGGAAATTCTCTCTCTCCCCTGTGAGATATATTTTCTTATACTTTAATATTTTATGGTATAATATAATAATTTAACAATTTATAATATAATTTGTAATTATATTTTATTTCTATGCTGCCCAATAGCCAATGCTTTCTGGGTGGTGCATGGCAGTTCATAAAATACAATGAAATAAAACGGGAAGTATAAATAACAGTAAAAATATCATAATGGTCCACTGAGATTTAAAACCAGTCTTTAACAATGTAAGCATCTAAGACAATTCCATACCACTGGGCCTGCTAAAAGTGACTGAGACTGACAATACCCCTCCCCCCCCCCACAATTAACAAAATCCCCTTATTAAAAAAAAAAAAGCAAAGTTATCTCCAGATGTAAATTAAACTTTCTTTACCAGCCACTCTGATTGCTTTAAATTGCATGAATGTTCAGGTAGGTAGCCATTCCATCTTAATGTATAAGGTGTATTTCATAATCCTTGCCATGGTATTGTTGTATAAAGAACTTTTTACTTAGTTCCCTTCCCGAGGTTTGTGGGAGCTCATGGGCAGGGATATCAGCCCTGAGAACTGTTTTCTGGGGGTTGTCTAAGTTAGTAACCATGTGTTCCAACAGGTGGAAGCAGCTGACACACAAGAAAAGACAGGGCTCCGTCCATGTGGAACTTTTCCCATTGCATCCATCTTGGTTATTCCCTTGTCACCTCCAGTGCCTTCAACCACCCACTGAGACACACACATTTACCTGAAAAACTTTCCCCTTTTTATCTGCATACCTAGAAGCCATCACCTGCTAAATCCCTGAAGGTTGGGCTGCCCTGAAAAGTTAATTCTGTTTAAGGAAATAAAATGGCAACTTACTTTTGCCAGTGGACAGTACTGGCTCCAATTTCATTGGGCAACATCTCCACTCTGCATTCCTGCCTGAATTTCAAAGGAGCCATTCATGAGTCTGAACCCCAGCCTTCCCACTACTGCTCCCACTGCCCAAAATAGATTCAGTACCATGGATAGTTCCTCAAAAGTTTAGACCATGGGTCCTCAAACTACAGCCCGCAGGACGGATCCGGCCCGCCATGGCCATCCGTCTGGCCTGCATCGCCATTCGCTGCCCACACGCATGTTTGCTGCGTGGGCGGGGAGGTGGTGGCTCGCTCACTCGCTCGCAGACGGTCTCCGAACGAGCAAGCCGCCGCCACCACCTGCCTCCCATACATGCACACTCGCTGCCACCTTGCATCACGGGCAAGGAGGTGGTGGCTCGCTTGCCTGGAGATGGTCTCCAAGTGAGCAAGCTGCCGCCACCACCTGCCTCCCATACACACGCGCTCGCTGCTGCCTCGCAGCGCGAGGCTGGGAGATCACCGAGTGAGCGAGCCACCACCACGCACGCCCAAGGCCGCCTCACTCACACCCAACAGCACCTCACCAGCCCGCGCCCCCAGGCACCCCCACCTCACCAGCCCACGATGGTCACCACAGCCTTTCAACTGGCCCCCTATTCAAAAAGTTTGCGGACCCCTGGTTTAGACTCTAGCCCAGTGGGGATACACTGCCCCACTTACATTAAAGCCACCAGACTTCACTAAATCAGTTGATCACTTTATTTTTGTCATCAAAGCTAATTCCCTTTGGTAAACTCATCCTTCAGGAATTTTTATAATCCTTTCTTAAGCCTACCTAAGCCAGCAGCCATTACAACGTCTTATAGCAGTGAGCTTCACAGGTTAAGCACGCACTGTTCGAAGAAGTCCTTCCTCCTGTTTGGTTCTGCAGCTCTTGTTGGTTCCGTTCCATTGGATGACCTCTCTCTGTATTAGTGCCACACCTTTCTGCTTCCATAGCTTCTCCCAATCTGATCACCAAAGCCAAGCAACCAGTTCTGCAATATGATTCAGTCCATTGCAAGGTTCTGCATGATCAACAGTGAATTTCCAAATTTGTATTAGCCCCTTTGCATGACCTTAAATGCCCTTGTTTCCTTTTTTTCCCCCTTTCCCTTGAACCTTATCACCAAATCATGCATGACATTTTATTCTATGATCCATCATTCTCGTGTCCTTTTGTTTGATGGCTTTTTAATGGTTCAGTTATTGAAATTGGAAAACTGAACTGCATGTTCGGCATAAAAAGACCATCGCTACAGTCCTGTATGCATTAAGCTGCTCGGACCACTGGTGATCTGGTTCATATCATGGCATATTAATAATCAAGTATTCAGATCAATAGTCCAATAGCTAGTGCAGTTTTAATGGAAAGATGCTGGACTAAGAGTTGCAGGTTTATGTTTCAGCTGAGGATCAGAGTAGACCTGATGAAAGAGGTTCTCTTGTGGGGCTTTCTTGTTTTAAACAAAGTTGTAGCCCTCCCACTAAAGCAGCCTGGCATACAGGAAAGCTGCCACAACTGAGTGGGCAGAAGGAGGACTGTCCCAGATGCCAATTCATCTGGGGATGCTTTAGCTGAAGAAGGTGCTGCGTAGGTGATTCCCCCCTCACCCCCCACCCCCGGCATCCTCTGCTGTTGTCCCCATTCTTTGGTTGGAGATCACAGACAGGATTCCCCTGTCTAGATTTGTGAGCACCCAGAAATCCCTGCTGTTATTTATGATCACAGAGATAATGGCAAAGCAGAGATAAGAGCAGAGATTATGCTGTGAGCCGTCCTGAGGCTTTGTTGCAATGGGGGCGGCATACAAATGTTTTAAATAAATAAATAAGATCTGGGACTCCAGCAAGGCGTGGGACTTGGAAGTCAACCCACTCTTTCTGGAGGAATCCATAAAGGCTTCAAACAGGGAGGGAACTTCTCACCAGCTAGAAGTCCAGAGTTCACCTCCCATTATTTAGAGGAGCAGTGAGGTCTTCAGATATTGTTGAACTGCAACTCCCTTCAGCCCTTGACAGCATAGCCAGTCGTGATGGATGCTGGGAATTACAGTACAACAGCATCTGAAAGGTCACGTTGTCAATCCCTGGTTCAGGGCTTTACATTTCAATTTCAGTGTTTTGAATCAATGGAAGAATTTGGTACCGTGGGTTGTGTGAAGGTCTGTGCATATTTGCTGGGTGTCGAGCAGCCCACTCTGAGCCTCGGGAATCACTTGCATCAGCACCACCGTGAGGACATCTGCCGCATTGTGGATAGACCACCCTGAGCCATGGGGCAAAGCACAGCACACGGATGGCTTGCTCCGTGTGGACAGCCCTCAGGTGGAGCAACTTTGACTGGCCGCCGTTTGGCAAAGCACAGGACCCTGGACCTCTTGGGCCATCCCCCCAGTGGCAGCTTTGCTCTTGCCAGTGGGACTTTCCTTGTCAGTAACATTTGTCTTTATTACTTGAAGCTAGCACAAGACGAAAATCCAGCACATCTGTTCTGGCCTCACTTCGACGTTGTAAGATTAATGGCTCAAACATTATCCCCGGAGCTCACGTCAAGGCAAAAATGTGGAGATTTCTGTGTCTTCCATCAATCCATTTCTCAGCTGCTTTTCATGATGCAATGAATGCAAACAATATACAAGGCCAGGATAAATGCATGGCATCCTCAGAGGCTTTATGATGGGTTGATGTGATCGCTCTGGAACTGATTAGTAGACGTGTACTTTGTAATCAGGAAACAGAAGCTTGTTTCTGGTATCCTTTCAAGAAGATCCCTGCTAGCTGGAATCTAGTAGTGGGAAATGAAGCAACTTTCTTTAGGCACAATGCGTCCAGCTAGGGCCACAACTTGGAGCCAAAGATAACGGAAGCAAATGCCACTCGATTCTTGTGGTGAGTTAAAAATTCTAAACTGCGCATGCTCAGCAGGTTGTCAATTTTTAGCACCAGGGTTGCCAAACAGAGTTGCTGTTATCATTCCAGCTCATCGGGAATACAGAACCAGTTGCAAAGCATGAAGTGATGGTGTGAAGGGGAGAAAAGAAATGTTAGTCACATTTGTCCCCTTATAAAATAATGCGTGCCATCCAGAGATATAAGAACGTGACGTCCAGAGTCTAAAATGACTGCGCTGCACTGGTGCTTCTTCATCTCATATTATCTTAATGCTCATCATGTTTGTGTTAGTGGGTTGTGCTGCACCCTTTTACTCGAACAGAACAAACTTCAAAGGAGGCTTTAAGGAGTGGAGAAAATGGCAGAGGGCAGCAAAATGCATAGCTTGGAAACGAGTGGGCAAACAGGGTACTGTGAGAGCTCTTTTTGTAAACTGGCCAAGCAAACATGGGGGGAGTCCACCTTGCTGCTTTGATTTTCTTTGCTTTCTGCAAAGGGGCATCTCTGAGCCAGTAGCCATAATATTCTGCACAGAAGCCAGGGGGCTCCCAAAGATCTGAACACCAGAAAAGTATAGTCTAGCCTTCTCTAACCCAGCACCCTCCAGAGATGTCAGACTACAACTGCCATCACCCCGCCAGTATAGTCAGTAACTATCAGGAATGATGGGAGTTGTAGTGTGACACAACCCGAATACCCCAGACTTGGGAAGTCCGGTGTTAATAAGTCAGCTAGAGATATATTGTTGACTTTTCCAAAGGATCAGTTCACATGCCCCTGGAAAGGCCTTGAAGCTTTCTTCCTGCTTTTGGCATATGAACAAGGTTTGGACATACAGCAAGGAGTGGGGCTGCATTGCTGGCTTTGCCCTGACATCACAACCAGCCAGCCTGGGTCTACCTTTTAACATCCACCTCTTGAGTGCAGGTGTGCTCAGGCTGGCTTATGGATCTGAGAATAGGACACAATATTAACATGTAATAGAATATATAAATACAATAAAAGCAGGAAAATGCAGCCCACAAATATTATTAAAGAGCTGAAAAATAAGACAAATTGGCAGTTCAGCTCCTAAAGACCTCCCTCCTCCCTCCCTCCCTCCCCCCGTCTTTCTCTTTCTGTCTTCTGCAAGTTGTTTGAAAGGACTGTGTTAGTAAATTCACCCAGTACCCAAAAGATAATAAAGAAGACACTTTATCATTGTTTCATAGCAGGGCTATCACAACCAAGAAGGTCTTCTCCCTCATAGCCTCTCATTTCACTTGATGGGCATGCTCAAGTAGGAGTTCCTCTCCAGGCAAGTGAGCTCAACACACATCTGTTAGGGGGTGGGACTTGGCCAGCCATGTAATCTCCGGGGTAGAGCCAGCAGGGGCATCCCTCTCCTTGCTCCATCCACAGAGCATTTGCATTCATAACCATTGTAACCATTAGTGGGGAATCATCGGGATGGCGGCCAGTGACAAGCGGGGTCCCCCAGGGCTCTGTCCTGGGGCCAATGCTGTTTAATCATTTCATCAACGACATGGAAGAAGGAGTGAACAGTCTGCTGATCAAATTTACAGATGATACTAAAACTGGGGCAGTGGCCACAACTGAGGAGCAGGTACTTCAGATCCAAAAGGGTCTGGACAGACTATGGAAGTGGGCAGGAGACAACGGGATGGCGTTCAATGTGGATAAGTGCAAGGCCTTGCACTTGGGGCATAGGAATAGCTGTCATAAGTACAGGTTAGGGGACAAGTGGCTGGAGAGCAGCACTTGTGAAAGGGACCTCGGGGTACTGGTTGGCTGCAGGCTAAATATGAGTCAGCAGTGTGATGCGGTGGTCAAGAGGGCGAATGCCACTCTTGGTTGCATAGCCAGAAGTGTGGCTTCTAGATCAAGAGAGGCATTACTACCACTCTGTATGACTCTGGTGCGCCCACAACCGGAGTATTGTGCTCAGTTTTGGGCCCCTCATTACAGAAAGGATATAGCCATGTTAGAGTCAGTGCAGCATAGGGCCACAAGGTTGGTGGCTGGTTTGCAGGAGATGGGGTATGAGGCGAGACTGAGGGAACTGGATTTCTTCAGCCTGGAGAAGAGGAGATTCAGAGGGGATATGCTGGCGACATACAGGTATATGAGGGGATGACACATGGAGATGGGTAGAAACCTGTTCTTCCCTGCAGAGGAAGGCAGGACGCGCTCCAACAGAGCAAAGCTCAGGGAACCCAGGTTCCATTTGGATGCCAGGAAGCACTTCCTGACAGTTAGGACCCTGAGGGTGTGGAATGGGCTTCCATGGGAGGTCGTTGAGGCCCCATCGGTGAGGGTGGGGCCTCAACGACCTCCCATGGAAGCCCATTCAAAGATAGGCTGGATGTGCACATGGTAGGCATGTTGTGAGCAGAGTCGGCTGGTGCCGGAGGTCAGACTAGATGGCCCGGGAGACCCCTTCTGACTCGCTCTGTTTCTACGTTTCATTGTGTGTGAGAGGAGCCAGGGAATGCTTCCTCTGTAACCACCTTTCCTTGAGGCAAGATTGCAGAGGCAGGTCATGAGAGAACCACAGAACTAGAAGCAATCACTTCTGAGCACCCTTCTTTGGCACCCCTTCCCTCTGGGATGGCCCTTTTGGACATGGACAAGCCTCTTCTCTGTCCATCTCCCCTCTAGTTGGTCACCCATCTCTCCCAACATTGTGCCATGTGGTCAAGCGTTGTACCAGGCTCGGCTGGCTGCAGGAGTGCTTCTCCCACACCCACCCGGGCAGTTGTAAATACTGACTAATCTCATATCCTGACTATTTTCTATCCATTGTAAGCTGCCTAGGAAGGCCTTGGCAACTATAGGCGGCCTATAAATACATGTAAATAAATAAACAAACAAACATCCACCTGAACTCCTGGGCTGGGTGCCCTTGAGATAAGCACGTCTACTTCTTCCATTTCAGCATCTGAGAATTCTGGCCCCCTCCTCACCTGACCAGTCTGAATCTGATTGACCTTGGAACGCATGCCAAGAATAACTCCCTTTCCATTCCCAACAGGTCGGTGCTCACTCACGCCTATCCTGGCTCAGCCATCCGATTCCAAACAGTAGCATGGTCAGTTCCCCCATTACTAATCAGCTTGGACATGAGTAGAGCGGGATTTGGCCCAGGTGCATCAGGCCTGGTTTCCATTACATCCCCAGTACAAGTTGCATTGACACTGAACTCACAATCAAGAGGAAGCAATCCACACGGTTGCTCTTTAAATACTCTGCCTGCTTTCTTCTTGCTGTAATAAAACAGTCTTCCTCTCTCTCTCTTTCATGCACGTGCACACACACATACACACAATGCTATCTGTCAGCTTTTCATTTCTCTTTGCTTTGAAATACCCTAACAATTTATGATGACAAAATTACAACCTGGCTTGCAAGCTGTTGTCTCACCTCTGGAAGAAAGGGAATCGATGAGGCAGCCTCACATATATGAAGGCATTATTGACACTTGCACCTATTCTGCTTACTACAGATTTAGGGTTTTTTTGTGGGGGGGGTTGCTTTTTCTAAGGAGAAGGAGCAGTGTAGTTTATTATTAGATCTACTCCCATGCTTGGGATAAGTTTTCAAAGCAACATTTTGCAAAATGTGTTAAGCAGAAGTGAGAGCTTCTCCCAGTGGTGCTTCTCTCATAAGCAGCCAAGTGT
Source organism: Varanus salvator macromaculatus (assembly GCA_023646645.1). Classification (NCBI taxonomy): domain Eukaryota; kingdom Metazoa; phylum Chordata; class Lepidosauria; order Squamata; family Varanidae; genus Varanus; species Varanus salvator. Next base: position 5,108,678 of record JAIXND010000001.1, on the reverse strand, counting down.
GACTTCCTTCACTTTTTGATCATTTATTCAATTAGATATGCAAATGGGCTACAAAACCTGCAGTACACCTGCTCCTTCCAGCTGTCTACTAGAAACGGACTCCTTTACCTGCATTTTTAAAAGTGCCCATTCATTAAAACCCATGGAAGGGGAGAAAGTGAGAAGCTTTCTAATTAGCTATTTGTAAATGCCATGTAGAGGGTAGCAAGACATCCCTTAAGTGCCTTTACTTTTACAATACTTTTAAAATACAATACTTTTAAAATAAATGAATGCATGTCATGAAAGGGTGGGGTCACTATAGGGCAAAAGCAGCAAGCAGACATGGGGCAGTGGCCAGACTTGGTGAAGCTCAGCATAGACCCACTGAAATTAATGGGACAAGTAAGTCAAATCTCATCTAAGTCCCATTGATTTCAACAGGATTACTCTAAGTGTGATTCATTCATTCAGGGCATGCACAGTTTTAGGAAGCCTGGTTTATACTCTTCCCAGGTATTGGGTTGGAACTGAAGAACTGTGAGCAGGAGCAAGCTCATGCCCCACCTCCTTCTTTCCCCCCTTGTAGGCCCCTATTCCCCCAAACAAAAAAAATGCTTTTCCAGAGGTCTGAGGACCCCTTTTGAACAGTGTGAAATGAAGCACAGAGGCTTCAGGGAGAGGGGAGAGTGACCCCCAGTGCAGCATGGGCCCTTGAATACGTGGAGTTCCACTTGGGCAAGGTGCCTCCCCCTGTTATGGCACAATTCTTCCTGTAGCTTATCATGTGCAATTAATTAATCCAGCAGTCATTATAAGTACAAGAATTCTGTATGGTTGCAATTATATTTTAGGTTGCATGATATGGACATCAACCACGTTTCTGTTCACCATGTTGAGTGTGGCACTCTTAGAGAGGCAATGGGTTCACACATCATAAAAGCAACCCCATGTGGTTTCCATGCTGTGTGTCATGTGTGTGCGCTTGGGTGAGATTCCCAGGCACATATGAGAGATGGAGGGCTTTGGTGAGAATGACGGCTCAGACTCGGAGGAGGGGGAATGGATAGCTAACCAACTGTGGCTCAGAGTTCTCACTCTGATATTGGAGTTGTTGAGACTGGCAGGGCCCCAGCTACCCAAACTCTTCCAATGAGCCAGCTCTGGATCAAAGCACTTCAAGAACAATCACAGAGCCCACCCCCTTCCTGACTGTGGGAAAGAAGCCGGTGGGGAACAGGCTGGGGAGGGGTTCTTGGCAGGAGAACTTGACACCGCAGGAAAAATGGACACAAGGGCCCGTCAATGCACCCACCCGCTAGACTAATTAGGGGCTCAATGGGAAGAATGTAGGTGCGCCACTTCCATAGCATGCCTCCCTCCAGAGACCGGCCCTGAAGGGTTCATAAGCAAAGCTTTGGGTGAAGGGAGGCAGAGCGAGGGGATACCTTTCCACCTGATGTGTGTGTTTCAAGGCTTGTGAATATATTGACCTCTGTATGGAATAAAGACTCTTCCAATGATTCTTCCAAGTGTCTGTCTTGTTTGGGGAGGAGACACCTAACTCACAACAGTTTGCTTCCCACTGAGTGCAGAGCTTCAACTGTACGGATATAGTTAAATTAGTTGGGGTGCAGCCCTATTACTCATGCACCAAATGCACGTGAGCCCCGAAACTCAGAGGCTGATGAGCATCCCACAGCAGGATTTCCATTGCCACCATGCCTTTCGCCCTGCTTCTCCCCTGGTCAACTCAGCACCTCGATTTAGTGCTGGGAAGGGGCTTGGGAACCAGTTGGAACTGAGCTAATGCTACAGCTACAGCCTCCTCCCCTTCCAGCTCCCAGCACATTCCCTTTCTCCCAGTCCGAGGCCCAGCTGAGACCTTGTGGGGAGTTGCCAAGGCAGTCCTTTCCATGCCAGCTGGAAGGGGTGGTGCTCAGCCTTCTGAGCCCCAGTTCCAAGATCATAAAATCTCAGAACTGAGTCTCCAAAGAACCCTGTGGCATGCAAGACAATATCAGGAAGCCATAGGATGGTGCCTTTAATTTGTTTTTTTTTATCCCTGAGTTCTCTTTAGTATGCACACCAAGTTTCAGATATCTAGGTTTCATAGTCTTGTTGCTATGGTGCTAACAAACACACAGAAATCCTCTTTCATCGGCATATTTTGTTTGTATCTCTCCCATCCTTCAAGGAGTTCACCACAGATTGCACAAAATTTTCCCATTTTTACTGCTGAGCATCTCATACTAACAGGCACTGACTAACCCAAAACCACTGGGCTGCAGGGGTTTGTTACATCACTGTCATGAGCACTTTGAACCATGCTGGGGATGAGAAAGATGGCTGCTCTGGGCACACATTGGCAAGAGCTGCTGGCTGGACTTCAGGGGAGGTGGAGGAGCAAGAAGAGAAGTGAGGCCTTGGAATGTGGTCCAATTCCAGAGGTTGAGATGAGAGAAGTGGAGATGCTTCTCTCACGGTCCAGTGTCCCAGATGGGCAGGCAGCCTCTGGGAATGATGAAGATGTACAGTTGGTGGGAGGAGACATGAAACAAGGGAGTTTCTCAGAGGCAGACAAAGCAGGTATGGCTCCAGACCCCATGACATGATGTCAGAAGGGGAGAGCTGCCCCGTTAGAGGATTGGCATGCAGCGAGGAGCAGGGCTCATGCTTAGAAGGCCCATCCCAAAGGGATGCGGCTCGGGAAAGCTCATAAGGAGCATTCCTGGAGGGGAATGCTAGATTGGGTTCAACGAACCACTTGGAGATTCATTCTGGGTATTTGCACTTCTGAAAAACACTTGTCAATAAATAGCATTTTGCAAGGAAGGTCTGTAGCTTTGAATGTGTGAAGGCTGGAACTGCAGCTCATGACAGACAGAGAGCTGGAACCTGACCTGAAATGCACTACCTTTACTCATGCTTTCCAGTCATTCCTCCCCTAGTGATGCAAACTTCTTTTACATACTCCCAGGTTGTAGTTTTCCACCTTGTTCAAACAAAGACTGAAAGCATTTTTTTTTTTCCCTCAAAGAATGGCATCTGTCGCTGGGGATGGAGTTATTTTAATCAATAATCACTGCTGCATCCATCAGGGAAAAAATACAAGGAGTGGATGGATCTGACAGTTCCACTTCCTCCCACATTCAGTTTTTAAAATCTTAAGCTCTTTCTCTCCCCAGTAGGAAGAACTCCATGAATTCTGGAGCACTCCTATCACATTGGTGCTGAAATGAAATTCTCACCATCTGTTCTCACCCAATTCAAGTATTAAGCTATTCCCAGTATGAATAGAAACATAATGTACCTTCCCATCCTATAGTCACTGGTAAAGTCTGAAAAACAGTGGCACCCATAATGTGGTACTGTTGTGGTTGAAGACTTAGGGACTTAAACCCAGACTTTGAAAAGTAAGATACTCAAACATCCTGACAGTGAATTGAAAGGTCTATCAGTTTTTATTTCTCCTGTATTTGTATTTTTTTAAAAAAACATCTCAACTTCCTTTTATCCCAAATATGGAGAGCTCTGCAAATTGTTGTAAATTCTTTGTAAACTGGACTGAAATGCAATTATCACTCATCCTGGACAGTGATCAATTCATTCCAGTTCATTCTGGGCAGGAATTTACCCAGGAATTCACAAACTTCTTCCCATTGCAGGAGGAATGTGAGCTTACTAGTGAGCAGACAGCTGGATCCAAATTTATGCATACCTAGCCAGACGGACAGAGATGGGCAGCTCCTCCAACTTTATGAAAAAGCTACACAGAGCCAATGGGAATGGGGTGAACTATGGAGCCTCCCCGTGCACAGGAACCAGATCCTGAATCCACCTCAGCTTTTAGTGATGCCTCTTCATGCTTCCTTATCAGCACTGTCATCACCACATGCAAGCGCTGATGGCCATCAAATTAATTTTGAAGACATACCATAGGAAAGGTGCAGAAATTAATGAGATCTAATCCCTTTTCCCTTCTTCAGTGTCTACAGGATTGGCAAAACAGTTCAGAGAAAGCCTCTCATTCTGGTCTACATAGCAAGTTTTACTTTGACTTTAAAGAAAAATTGATTTGTGCATGTATGTTTGGTTGCTTAAGCCCTGAAGTCATGTCAAACTGATTTATGGATAATCCAAGAATGATTGCCTGTGTCTTTACATGCATATCAGATCAATATTTGAAATCATTTCTAGAAATGCCAATGTCCAGGTCATAGGCTATTGATTCCTGGAACCAATCTGCATAGTAACTGGGATCTATAAATCACTGTCTCATAAACAAGAAAAGCAAATCTTTGTTTTGACAAAGCAGACCCAAATGCACTATAGTATATTTGCAGTATATTACTCAGGCCCTGCTATGCCCACTAAGCTCACATATTCGAAGCAAAGGTGCCATGAAACACAGAAGAACAAACAAACATGCTATTTATACAAAAGACAGTGACATTTAGCACAAACACACTCCAAAGCCTTGCAGACAGAAAAAAGCAAAGAGAGAAATACTGAACAGATCAGTAAGAGATCTCAGCTGGTGGACTATCTCTACCCAACTAGCTTAAGATTGCTTGGCATTTCCCTTTGTGTAGTGTCAAGAACAGCATTTACATAGCATGTGATCTGCCCATGTCTAGGCTTGTTTGCATGTGACTGTCCATTGACTACTAAGCTGGCATCCAGGAATGAGTGGCATTTATGAATAGGTCATCACAGATCCACCCCCTCGGGCAGAACTCTTTCATAGTGCCCGAAGTCCCCACCAGTTGGACTCAGTCAAAGCCTCCCAGCTAGAAGTAATTGGGTGATGACTAAACAACCAGCAAGAAATTGAGTGATGTTTATAGAAACATAGAAACAGCGAGTCAGAAGGGGCCTCCCGGGCCATCTAGGCTGACCCCCGGCTTATGTGTGAAGGGAACCGGCCCATAGTTATGGCCAGCAGGAATTGCAGCTCATCATATTTGCAGTAACCCAGATCATACATTGTGCTGTAGTGTCTCTCTCTGTGTGTGTAAATACATCAATGAATAAAGCAGGTGAGTCACCAAAAAGGAAGGTCCCAACATCATACGTCTCAAAATTCTTATATGCTTATACTGATGGTAATTTTGACTTTCATGATCTAATTTTGGAAAATGTCAAACTGATATGATTAAAAAATGCCACTTGCATGAACTGTGCTTTCCTTCAAGTAACAAACAGGCAAGGTTTAACTCACAGGAGGGCTCCTCTAGTAATGCAGTCAGATACTGCATAAGACAATGCAGGATCAAGACAATGCCTGGGTTCACAGAACATGACAAACAACCCTTCATGGTTACCATGGTTCAAAGGGTTGGGGTTACCATGATCTACCCCACAGATAATGAAGTGGTTTTGACATTATCATGGTTTCCATCTTCCCTGTTCAGTCCTCACTGTTGGCATGTGTGCCATCAACCACCATGTCTAGAATTCAGTCCCAAGGTGCAATGCTCCCTGTCTATGGTTCTTGTTTCTTCCTCATTGGTCTGCACATAGAGGCTGAAGAGCTGGAGTGGCTCCTGCAGCTGCTACTTTTCCAGGTCACCCTGTGACAGTTGCAAACCAGGATGATAGAAACCACGATCCTGAGTTCAGACAACACAACAAGCCATGGTGCTGCAGAGAAACCATTGTTTCCTATTGTGGTGTCTAAAGATCAAACTTACCATGATGAAGTACCATGACTGGATTCCGATAATATGACAGACCAACAATGGTTAAAAAGAACCCCATCATGACTTAAGTTGTCTGATCCCAGCCAAAGTTTGATACCTTTGCTGTCCCAGGTGCTCCATCCCTCCATCTGGATTTGAGCCTGAAGGTTCAAGGAAAAGTGTGCATCTGCAAAGAGTAAGTTATATGCAAACATAATTTATGACATTGTGCAACCACTTACTTCTCACAAGGCACACCTTTTAAGTCACATCTTAAATCTTAAATTAACCTTAGTTCTGGCCTTATGGCAGGGATGTGTGCGTGTGTGTGTGTGTGTGTGTGTGTACGCATGCCTCAGACTACCCTGTCTAGCTGTTTCACTGTCCTTCCATCAAAATCTAAAGAGTTTCACTTTTCCAAGAAAGGAAAGAAAGATGAAGTGCTTTTCTGTGAGTCCCTGGCTACCTGTTAGTTCTCCAATGGCCAAGATCAAGACATCAAAATTCCTAACACAACTAACTAGGCAAACCAAGACAGATTAATATAAAGGGCACTCAATCTTCATTCCAAATCCAATCTGGTAGTACTTTTTTTTCCTCAAGGAATATCATTTTAAAATCAAATATTCATTCATTCATTCAAAGTGCTAACATGAAAGAAACAAAGGCATATCTTTAAGAAATATGATCTGATCTATGGATGCTTTAAAGAATGAGCTGAATATAGTATTAAGTAGAGAACTCAACTTAAAAATCCATTATTGAAATGCATGTCATTTTGGAGACCTGTCAGATCATCCATCCATTTTATTTTTATTATTTTAGGGGATGAGATAGAGGAGACAGAAACAGAGATGGGAATGGTTGGAAAAATTAGCAAGAATGGAAGAAAAATGTTTATAATGAAATCCAGGGTTAAACATTCGCTGGATTTCACAAAGTAAAACAAACAACAAAGCTTAATACAAAGTAATACAACAACAACAACACACCTATTATATACCCAGTCAAACTTGAAACCAAAGGATCATATTTGTGACCCAGCACTTGTCGTATTTGTACCTGTCCCATACCATGAGTCCACGCTACATGTTTAATTCAATAAACAAAGGAGCCTATTCTCTCTCTCTCTCTCTCTCTCTCTCTCTCTCTCTCTCTCTCTCTCATGGTTTCCAAGCAACCACCAAAAAGCAGGCAAACTGTGACCTAATGCCATACACTGCCTTAAAACCATATCCAGAGGAGCTATACGGGATGAAACACTGGAGCTGGAGCTGGGGAACTGTGAGGAACCCTGTTTTGAGTAAGGGAACCCGTTGGGTCCCTGGGCTTGGCTCTCTGGGCTCCAGCCCACTTTCTCGCGGCTGTGGGACCAACTTCCTGGCCAGCATGCTGAGCGTTCGCACAGCGCTCACCAGGAATCGAGTCACACATGACTGTGGAGAAGGAGGCTATCCCTGGCCACTAGCCTTGCTGGCTACATGCTACCTCTGTTACTGGGGGCAGCAGGCCTACATACAGCAGTTGCAGATGGAGGTCTTGCACCTGTCCTGGCTGAGGGATCCCATGGGTAGCTGGTTTGCCACTGCATGAATGGCATGCCAGACTGGATGGATCCACATGGCTGTCCTTATTACTGTAGAATGTACATAAATGAGCATGTGCACATATGTGTTTAGGTTTGTTTGGGCTTTTAAGCCTGAGTCCCAGACCTTTTCAGTACCTAGCATCTCTCCTGACCAGATCATCCCCAAATAAGCACAAAGTGAAAGTAGAATTCTCTTTTCCCAACGCAGCTAAACATCTGCACAGAATATGATATTCCAAGGGGTTTGGAGGTTGTGGGAAGCTGGTGATAACCAACCCAGGACCTCTTACTTTTCCTTCCCCAAGCTGGTACCCTCCAACTATATTGGTCTCTAATGCTCATCATTGCCCATCAAATTATGGTGATTATAGTTCAACACATGAGGAAGGCATCAGGCTAGGAAGGCTGTTCTGTAGCATCCTCATTTCCACAATTAGGACAGAATGCATGTGATCCACCAAGGAACTCCCAGGCAGGTGCAGCTCTTTCAATAGACAGAGCTGGCTTGATTAGGTGTTCAGGATTCATTAGCTGCTTCCTCATTTGGTTTAAGAAAGTCAATTTGAAGCACTGCACCTGTTTCACGCTCCAATTTCCCAGCAGAATCAGGGGGCCTGTTTGCCTTCTCCACCAGCCTGCCTTCCCAGCAGATTCAGCCATCCCCAAACAGCTCATCAAAGTGTCACCTTCTCCTTCTTAGCCAGCCATGATCAAAAATCTGCCAGGCTAAAACCGGAGTTAAGGTTATCTCCTGTTGGCTCACTTTCCACAAAGCCAGGAAATTGGAATCTTAGACTGATGCCTTCTCAGGTGGGCTCCATAAACAATAAAGATGCTGTACAGTGTCACAAAGTGAGGCTGCTTACAATTTATCTTCCCTGGAGCCTCATTTTTCCTTAGCCTTTCAGACCCGACTCCTGATGGGGAGAAGGGAGTGCCTCAGTGACCCATGCAGTCATGATCCTGTGTTGCTTAACTGAAGTCTTGCTGTATTGCTAGAGGGAGTTCCTCAAGTTGACCCAGGCTGTTGGTCACTTGTGAGCAAGCACAATATCTGGGTTTGCCCAGCATCAAATCTGTTAAAGCACCAGGATTAGTTTCCAGTCAGGCTTTGTGGAACTTGAGCCTACGTGAAATAGCCTTAACTCTGGTCTTAAACTGACCATCATTGAATTTCTTCATTGCAGGGTGGGGTTTGCTAGCTTGCTTTTTGTCTTGCTGTTTTAAATAAATCTATTGCTACTGAAATTGGGGCAGAAGGACACAAACAGAAAAATAAAACACAAGGAAGTTCTTCATCGAGCAGATGTGTAAAAATGAACAGCTATGTCCTTGTATGTTCCCAATGGCTTCTCAGTAACCCTGCACGGGAATCCAGCACAGTATTTTTCCTTCTCTTCTTATTCTTCATTAGCAAGAGTAATTCCTTCAGCCTTCAAAATTAACTCCTCCTCAGCTCAGTTGCCATTTCTCTGCTACACACTTCCATCATTAGATGCCTGACAAAAACTGTGACCCTCAAAGTACCTGAGTAATGACAGCATTGTAGCTTCACAGCAAAACAGGACATGTCTGATGCAACTTTTCCATAGCCTATCCAGGTTATGGATACCTTGATACCTTTTCAACTACTGCTCAAAATGTCACCAAGCCAATTAAAGGTGCACCACCTTGACAAGGCTGCATAAGTTCACCAGGAATTTCCACCAGAACTGCAAAGAAATATTTGAAGTGCCCAACTGTAGCTTAGATACATGCTAGAAAGAAGCTGATCTCTCCACATTTTCTTCCAAAAGCAGATCTTTTCAATGTATCACTTCTCGCTGGTGAAATACTTTGCCTTCTTAAGTAGCATGAGGTGTTGCTGTTAAGGAAAGCAATGAAACAAAGACATGGTCAGAACACACTGCTCTGCAGATGAAACTTGCTGTGCAGTCTTCTGAGTTATTAGGAAAAGCCAGCTGCTATGATGCTTACAGAAAACTTCCGTAGCCTAGATTAGAGTTCTCTCCATGCCCTCCCACCCCAGCTACTGGCATTGGAGGCTAGTGACCCTGATAGCAGCAGGGCAGTGTATCCATTCTTGGGTTTCCTCTGCACTTTAAAGGAGCTATCCATGATGTTAACCCATCCCCTCAAAACAGATTCAGCACCACGGACAGCTTCTTTAAAGTTCTGGTTGCTCGCAGTGTGGACTACTGCCCTGCTGATATGGGAGCTGTTGGCCACTTCCTCCTCAACACATGCAAACTGTGGCACACAGTGATGCCCTGGCTGACCTCATTGATAGTGGAAGTGGCACTAGCTATGCAGAGGCCAGCCTTCTCCAAGCCAGCATCCTCCAGATGTGCAGGACGACAACTTTCATTATGTCCCACAGCACAACCAATCAGCTATGATGGCTGGAATAAATGGGAGTTTGTTTGTTTGTTTGTTTGTTTGACAAATTTCTATGCCGCCCCCTTGCCAACTAGCCTCGGGGAGGCTCAACTAGCCTCGGGGAGTTGTAGTCCTACACATCTGAAGGGTATCAGGCTTAGGCCTAACCTCACAAAAAATTAATTGAGCTCTAAAGAAAAGATAACAGAAATAGAATATAGGCAGTGGCACAGCTTGGTTTGCTACCCCATGTGTGTTGAGAAGGCCTGTGCAGTTATCTCTTTAGCAGGAGCAGTGCAAGAGTTGGTCTGAACCAGCCTGGATTCCGACTCAGAAATCTGGAGGATGCAGGCCCCAGTGAGAGGTGGAATATCTGTCCTCCAAAGTTCCTCCTGCAGGGCTCAAATTCCAAGTTCTTGGGAGAGGAAATACTGCGCCCCCTGCCTACATTCATCACCTCCCATCCTCCCACTCCACATAATGAAATATCCTCTCTCCTTTCGTGTTCCATAAACCCTTGCTTCTCCTAAACTCCTTCTTCCAAAAGGCTAAGGCTGAGGGAGAACAGTTTGCCAAGCACTGTGGGTCAGCTAAGCTTTGTCTCAGAGAAGACATACATAGCTCATGCTTTGAACCACCATGCTACACCACTTCACATGTGCTAGAGGAGAGAGCAAATGCTTCCATCTGGGTCAGATGTCAAGAACATAGCTGCCTGGAGGCCCATAGATGGAAGAAATGAGCCATGGTGCATGGCTGATGCTTTCATAATGGGAATTCACATTCTTCTGGAGGAGGATGAGGACCACACCAATGACAGGATGCTGGCACTTGCACCTTCCTCATAGTCTGAACAGAGGTGTGATGATGGAAAGAAGTCACTGAACAACACAACCCTGAGGGGGCCATTGTAGCACCTGGCCCTCAACCCAGTGGCTGAAGGTGAAGGAGATGAAGTTGCTTCCTCCTCCCATTCTGAACCCCTTATGTGTGCATTCTAAAAACACCCCCACCAGTAACGATCTGGGCATTTGCTTGTCTTACAAATACTTTGGATTCTCGATGCCTGGAATGGTTAATTATGCCAATGTCAGTATTTTCTTAGCTGCCGAAGAGGCGATATTAGAATGTCTTGTACAGTCATTAGACAGCTTTAAAATCTCATCTTGTCTGCAGTTGTCGCTCTCACAATGGAAGCTAATGGCTAGTAAAACCTTTAATGTTGTCACAGATGAAAGCAAAAGGCAGAGCATGGAGCTTGTTAATGTGGGCTGTGCCAGGCGCTTATCTGATATTTTTCAACATGTTTGAAGCAATTGTATTATCATGGTAGAGCTCATTTCGGGTGTGTCTGTTGCCAGCTTTCTTTCAGAAACAACAATGTCAGCACAGTCAAGGAATTAGTTGCTTTGTAGATAGAGCATTATCTCTGTGTAGAAACCCAAGAGAACACGTCAGTAAAAATGTGTAGCAGGGATTTAACCAAGATTTAAGAAAGATGCAGGTAAATTAGAAAGGGTTCAGCAGAGGGCAACAAAAATGATCCAGGGGTTGGAAACACTGCCCTATGAGGAGAGACTGAGAGGACTGGGCATGTTCAGTCATTAGAGAAGACTGAGGGGGGACCTAATATCCCTTTATAACCTCACAAAGAGAAAGGTCAAGATCTCTTCTTGCTGATGCCTGAGTGTAGGACACGGAATAATCAATTCAACTTGCGACTACCTAGATTCAGGCTGGACATCAGGAAAACCTTCCTCACTGTCAGAGCAATACGACAGTGGAACCAGCTGCTGAGAGAGATGGTGGGCTCTCCCACACTGGAGACATTTAAGGTGAAACCAGATCATCCTCTGAGTGGGATGGTGTAAACTGGTGTCCTGCAACAGCAGAGGGTTGGACCCGGTAGCCTTCATGGCCCCTTCCAACTCTACTATTCTATGATTCTATTATATTTTCTTCCAGATTACAGAATCTGGGAGTGAAAGCTTCAAAGAGCCATCCCATGTACACATGCCTGAAGGAGAGAGGTACAATTATGTCCATTTCAGGGGGTTTGGTTTTGTTTTGTTCTTTGTAAGTTTGCCTTAAATTATATCTGTTTTGTGCACATTTTTCCTAATACGTACATACAGTTATGCAAGCATTTTTTGCAAGCAATTCTCCTAATCTGGTGTGTTTTCGAACACAATTTTATGGCCTCACAATGTTGTTGAGGGGGCTATGGCATTGTTGGAGCTTCAGCTCTGAGGTCCTGGGACCTTGCAGCCTGGACTCCAAAGGCTGAGCCCCTAGCCTGCTGTCTCACACCTGCTATGGAAAGAACTACAGTAATTGCCTCTCTGGAACTCAGAGAAAAATTAAAAGCACAGCACTGCAGTGATGGAGGTTCCATGCATTTGATGCATAAGTTTGGAGGCTTATATGCATCTGCATTCAAGGGCACTAGACTACTTTTAGAATGCTGTTTTCTTGAAGGCAAGCATTTCTGTGTGTGCACTTTCTCCTGAGGAACACATTTTTGAGTGCAGGAATTTCATTGCCAAATCCAGAGAGGTGTGAACTTCAAAGGATAACTCCATTTCAAATCCAGGTATTATTTGAAAATGCAGATGTACTTAGATTCACCTTAAGTCACAGACTTGTGACTGTGAAGACACGCATGGGCTGGTGCAATCAATATAACTCCTAAAAATGATGCTGCCAGGATTATGCATCATGTATCAAGCAAGGTGGGACAAAGTCAACACAACTGTATCATGATTAGCCATGTTTTATTGGGAGAGACAGGAGCTCATGCTTTGCATGCAGATGCTCCTAGATTTGATCTAGTTAGAAGAACCAGATAAACATTCGGTGGGTGACACCTGAAGCCCAGCCTGAAATTTCAGAAAAGCAGAAATGAAAATTCCAGAATTATAATAGAATCATGCTTTTCATAACTCATGAGATTAAATGATTCCTGATTTCTGTTTGTTCAGGCCCAGCTATTACCTGAACCTTGTGGACTGCAGGGGTGGATTGTACTAACTTATAAAACTGAAACTATTTGACCAATCTTTCTGAGATGTTTGCACACCTGAGATAAGTTCTCATGTTATATAACTGGATTATTGGTTGTGTTTTGAGGGGAAACAAGCAAACACACTTTCACAAATGGGTTAGAATTAGGGGTTTTTAGCATGACTTTTTTCGCATGATTTTTGAAGAGACCAAAGGATTCTACCCTGACATGTGTGTGGCTTGCTAGTCATCTTGTACAGGAAAATTATTTTTATGCCAAGTTCTATTCCATTTGGTGTGTAAAGTAAGCCTACAATGATAGTCGATGGAAACACAGGCAACCTCAGAAGCTTCACCTCTCACCAACCTGTATTAGAATATGAAGTATGTTTGTGCAGAAATTGTACTTTACAACGTTAAAGGAGCACAGGCAGAAATCTGGGGCTCAGGCCCATAGTATGAAAAATTCAATTGCATAAATTTGCATAATGCAACTTTAAGTGGATAATTAGAAATAATTACTATAAATTAAATCTGGTAGAAGACCAGCTAATTAAGCTCTTCCTTGCTTTCAGGACAGAACTGTGCAATGTCCCAATCTGTGTTTGCTTAAAGCTTACCCTTCATGTTGCCCGTACTTTTTGTTGTCCTTTCAGGTCCAAATCCAGTTGGGGAGGGTGCAGTGTCTGGGACCAGAAAAGATCTGCAGGACATCTTAAAAAATTACTGGTGAATGGCAAATGCACCATGTCACACTGACAAATATGGCAAGGTAGCTTGGACTATAATGGCCCATGTCCTTAGGCTGCAAATTCAGTTACAGGAAGTAAAAGATCCAGAGCTGATGCCTAGGTGAGCAGGTGAGCAGTGACCATGGAAAGCAGAACAGAGGGGCAGATAGCTTCCCAGAAATTCAGGGCTTGATGTGAAAAAATTGGGGCTCCAGCCCTCAGGGGCCACCTCTAGCACCATCCCAGGCTTAGCAGTACCCCTGGAATTATTACAATTCAGAGGGGGAATGACTTGCCGTTACTCGCTTCAAAATCCTGCTGTTTTTTTAAATGACATATGCCAAGCCTTACAAATGGCAATTGGAATCCAGCTAAGGAGGTCTACAATTGGGGATCATGTCAAATCATGTTGATAGAGATTGTCATCAATGTGGCAAATTGAAAAGCGCTAAAAATGGACACACCAGTACATTTAGCTCAAGCTACAGTTGGGCACATCCGATATTTCTTTGCAGTTCTGGTGGAAACCCCTTATGTAGCCTTGTCAAGGAAGTGCACCTTTCATTGGATTAGTGAAATTCTGAGCAGTAGTTACAAGTTACCAAGGTTTTTGGCCCCAGGGTAGGCTCTGGAAAAGTTGCATCAGACATATCCAGTTTTGCTCTGATCACTGCCGCATTAGTCAGTGTTTTATAGCTTCTAGATGTGTGCCATCATATTAATTTCCTTTCAGATTTGTTCACTGTGCGCTGTGAAGACTTCATTAGAGTTATCCCTTTGCTTAACAGGCAGAACCTAATTAGCATCATATGGTTGGAAAGGTTCCTACAGGTCAACCAAGGCATCCCCTGCCAGTTCAAGAAATCTACTGCTGCAGCATCCTTGACAGGTAGCTCAGCAGCCTTTGCTCAAAGACCTCCACTGAAGGAGAGCACTTTCTGTTTCAACAAAGCCCATCTGTTCCATTGCCTTGTACTAAGCCTCACATACACAGTGGCTAGGTTCACTGGGCATGCATTGCCTGGAGTCCTTATCCACTTCCAGCGTATCCCATTAGTAATCGATCTCCCCTGACCCCATTAAAGTAGAACCTGAGCACATCCCATGCAGCAGAATGGTTGGAGATTCGAGACAGATGAAAGGAAGTACTTCTTCACACAACTCCGAGTTAAGTTGCTCCCACCAGAAATACTGATGGCCACCAACTTGGACCACTTCAAAAGGGGGTTGAACTAATTTATGGAGGATAGCACTACCCATGGCGAATGGTCATGTCCACCAACTTCCAGTCCCATAAGCAGCATCCCAGGAATGCCGCATGAGTGGGATGGGCCATTGCCCTCGTGACCTGCTTGTAGGCTTCCCAAAGGCATCTGGCTGGCCCTGATGTGAACAGAATAGATAGGTCCTTGATCCCATCAAGCATGACTTTTCTTGTGTTCTTGAGTCTGTTCTTATTTTCCCCATTTTTTGACTGGCTCACATCCAAATTTAGAAGGTTGAAAGATGTGAGAGTTCCTAAATAGAGAAGTTCCAAACTGAAGATTAAACTGGAAAACAGGATTGTCTTTTTAAAATTACACTTAGTAGGCAGCATCCGAGTCAATACTGCCTCTCATATAAATTATGTTGCACTAGAATGAGCATCCTCTGCAGAAAGGTTCTTCACAAAAAGACCCATCACACCTGCTAGAGATATTGTAAAATCCATTCATTCTGTGTTTTGTGGATTTTTGGGTGCCTTCCTGTCATCTGCTCCCTGATGGAATAAGATTTTGCAAAAATGCATTCAAGCACAGTGCAGCAAATTTGGAATTATGCAAAATCACACTCCAAAAACTGGGCAAATTCCCCCAGAATAAGATGGATTAGGATCTGAGGAAGAAAGAATGAAAATTGGTGGAATAATCAGTGGAATAATCAATAATTTCAGATATACAAATGATACCATATTACTGGCAGAAAGCAGCACCAAATCAAAATGACTCCTGATGAAAATGAAAGTGTGAAAGCAGTACTGCAGCTGAACATCAAGAAAGGAAAACAATCAGGAATACAAAAGAATTAATCAACTTTAATGCCCTCTGAGATTATGAAAGATTTTGCATAGCTTGGCTCAGTCATCAATTCAAATGGGGGCTGCAACCAAGAAAGCAGAAGACTGAAGGGCAGCAGTGAAGAACTAGAGACAATCATGAAGTGTGTGAGCATCTCATTGGAAACCAAGGCCAAGAGCATTCACGCTACCATGTTCCTGATCACTGTGTACGGGTGTGAACGCTGGACAATGAAGAATGCTGACTGGAAGAAAATGGATGTGTTCAAAGCCTGGTGCTAGAGGAGAGCATTACAAATGTCTAGGGCCACCAAAAAGGACAAGTTGCTCCTAGACTAATCAAGCCAGAACTTTCCCTGGAAGTAAAAATGACAAAGCTGAAGTTGTTGTACCTTGGGCCATCATGGGAATGGTGGCGCCCCACCTATGGAATGCGCTCCCCAGAGAGGCTCGCCTGGTGCCATCATTATTTGCTTTTTGGCGTCAGGCGAAGACCTTTTTATTTAAGAGCTATTTTAATTGTTAATTTATTAATTTATTCTTGTTATATTTATAAATTTGTATTTTTTATAGTTTGACTTTGAGATGGGCCAGTTTTTAAATAGTGTATCATTTTTAATTGTAATGGTATTTATTTATTGTTGTTAGCCGCCCCGAGGCTTTTTTGTGAGGGGGCAGCATACAAATGTGTAAAATAAATAAAATAAAAAACAAATGGGAAGGCAAGACTCACTTGAATCATGCTAGGGAAAGTAGAAGTCAGAAGAGGAGGAGGAGGAGGAGGAAAACCGCTTATGAGATGGATCAGTTTTGTTAAGGAAGCCATAGCAGGAGTTTACAAGCACTAAGCACAACTATCAAGGATAAGCCATTTTGGAGGGCAGGTTGCCATAAGTCAGAGGCAACTTGATGGCATATAACAACAGCAGCAGCAGCAATAACAGCTTAATGTTGACTTGGATACTGTCCACTATATTTGACTCTGGATGTGGCATTTCAAGCCCAAATTTTGAATTTATTATAGACAACAAATGGTTTGCCACTGAAG
The DNA here is from genome assembly GCA_023646645.1 of Varanus salvator macromaculatus. Taxonomy (NCBI): domain Eukaryota; kingdom Metazoa; phylum Chordata; class Lepidosauria; order Squamata; family Varanidae; genus Varanus; species Varanus salvator. The sequence goes on along the minus strand of JAIXND010000001.1, from coordinate 5,092,210 downwards.
ACAGAAAAGCTAGAGATTCTGATTCAGTTGTTGTGTGCTGTACCATGCCGATGCATAATTCATGGAAGAAAATTAGAGATTTCCTCTGCTTAGGCATCAATTTGCCAGCAGGGAAGCACATTCTCTGCAAGTAAAGATACTATTATTTCTAGAAATCAAATCTGAGGGACAAGATTTATTTCTACAGCAAGTGCTGATTGTTTGGGAGACAACCTTCTCCACCATTGCACTATTAGGAGCTATTTTCTATGCTTTTATCTTGTGTGCCTGGTTTTAGTTAGTTTGTTTGCTGGTGCTTTGCATCAGGAAAAGTGTGACAAAAAATAAAAGCAGTGGCTCACATTTGTTCATCATGACTTTCTGACCATAAAGAAAACTTTTCAACATGAGCAAAAATTTTGTTTTCCTGGTTCAGGAGATCATAAGGATCATCTCAAGCGTCTGCCAGCCTTTCAGAAAAAATCCCAGGCTGTACCTCCTCATCTCATAATACTTTTCTGTATGCTATCAAGTACAAAACCAATCAAAAAGAAGAATGTGATTCTAAGGCTGGTTACTGAGAGGCAAATTCCATTACATTCAATGGGATTTATTCCAAGGTAAGTGTATTTTTATATCTTGTTTCTTCTTCACTGAGAATGAGGAAAATGCAGCTACCCAGAGGTTGTTTGAAAACAACTCCCATAATTTCTGACTATAGGCCATACTTGTTGGGGCTGATGGGAGTTGGAGTCCAACCACATCTGGACAGTCTCCACTTCCCCTGCTTTACATAAATAAAACATGCATTTTCATAAATGAGAACTTTAAGAAAGAACTTCAGCGGGATCTCTCTTTCTGCCCTGTTTCACTCCCTCCCATTTATATTCAGTCATTTCCTTTTGTTTTACCAGCCCTTCTTCAGGATAATCTTATAGGCAACTGAACTGATTAGCTGGCAGCATATAACAAAGCTTGAGTGAGGATCCTCTTTCTGCTCACTAATTGTGTGAACATGGCCTGAATGAACATGAGCAGGAGTCCTTTCCTTGAATTTTTTTTTGCCAATTCCTGAATTCCCCACTCCATTCAAAAATGCATTTTTAAAATTTGTGCTTATTGAAGTGCTTGTACTTTTACTTAGTGGGGTGAAGGGCATGCTTTTGGAAAGAAAATATACACAGAACGGCACAGTTCTTTTATTTTACTAACTTTAGGCCAGTAGCAAATGCTCCTTTCCTGGGCAAGGATTCTGAGCAGGTGGTAGTCAGGCAACTGCAAGCTGTGGATCCTGGATTATTCTCTGGATCCATTTCACTTAGGATTTAGGCCAAGCTCTGGCACAGAAGCAGTTTTAGTCACCCTGTAGCAGGGGAGAAACAGGGAGAACATGATCCTGTTGATACTCCGGGTTCTCTTGGTGGCTTTCATTTACTTCAAGCTTCAGGGGTGATTACTTGAGCTAGGAATGGGGTGGGTGCAGGGGTTGGAGGAGTTCTGGATCTCTCTGAATGGCCAGCTCCAGAAGGTAGTGTTTGGGTAATATTGCTCAGCCTGGTGGACTCCCCGCCCCCCACTCCCTGCAGTGCTATTTAACACCCACATGAAACTGAGCAGGGTCACCCAGAGTTTCAAATGGGGCTGCCATCTGTAGGTTAATGACATGCAGCTCTATTTTCCCATTGCATTTCCATCTGATGAGACAATAGATGGTCTAAATCAGTGCCTAACTATGGCAACGAACTGGATGAGGGCTAACAGTTGAAGTTCAGTCCAGACTAGACTTGAGAAGCTGTTCATGGATGTCTGTCTGACCAGACGTGCTCAGCCTGTTCTGGACGGAACAGCTTTGCATGTTGGGAGTCCTCCAGGAGCCATCTTTGTGACTTGAGCCACAGAAGACCTCTGTAGAATAGAACATCTACTACCATCTTTGGCTGATGGCCCAGCCACATCCCAATCTGAGCAGGGATAGCCTGATTTGAGTCATCCAGGCTAAGGAGATCTCTAAACTAGAATACTGCAATGCACTCTGTCGAGGGTTGTTCTTGAACATCGTTCAATAGATGCAGCTTGTACAAAACACAGTAGCCATATTAATAATGGACCAGAAGGTGCAAGTGTGTAAGACCAGTTCTGGCCCACTTGCCTTGACTGCCTGAACTCCTCTGAGGCTGGTTCAGGGTGCCACTTATTTAATTGTTTGTTTGTTTGTTTTATTTTATTTTTCAATTTATATCCTGCCTTTTTCCTACAAAGGGCTCAAGGCAGCTTACATCATTCTCCTCCTCCATCTTATCCCCACAACAACAGCCCTGTGAGGTAGGTTGGGCTGAGAGTCTGTGACTGGCCCAAAGCCACCCAGTTGGCTCCATGGCTGAGTGAGGACTAGAACCCAGATCTCCTGAGTCCTAGTCCCATGCTCTTCACCACTACACCACACACTTCTACTTTATACTACTTGAGATCACAGTACTTGATGGAACAGCCCTCTCAACCTGAATTTACTCACACACCTTGATCAGCACTTGAGGTCTTGCTCTGAGTGACACCACCAGGATGTTTCAGAGGACAGCAGTGAGAAAGGAGGCCTTCTCAGTGGTGGCACCCACCATGGCCAACTTGGCAGCATGTCTGCTATCTTTTCAGCACCAGTTTAAGACTGTCCTTTAAGGTATATGTAATGGCATATGTGGAGTGATGCGGGGAGGGCTTTGGCCTTGATCCAGTTGTATTAGAAAAACTGCATTAGCTGTTTAAATTTAGTATCACGCAAACGTTATGCTGCACCCCTTACACTGTGATTCTGGGTTTTATGAGTGGTTGTGAACTACCCAGAGAGCTTTGGCTTAAGGGCAAAAGTATTATATCTAATAATGATGATCAACAAGTCCATTATGACATAATAGCACACAATGTGCACTAATCCGTTTTGAAAAGCCTGAAAAACAAGTCAAAATTAGAAATACGAGCAAGCCAAAATGAGCTTCTCCGTGATTTTCGGAGTGCTTAGGTGAGCCCAGCAACACATATATCAAAGTGCAGCTCTGCCAGTTGAAGTGCTGCATGTTTGTTATTCCACATGCAGGAACACTGTCAGATGTTGTATTTTGTGACTGGAGGCAGGAGGGGCCGGCATCGTTCCTTCCACCTGGCAAAGCCAGCTGCAAGGCCGCCTCCTAACCCTTCTTTCCTCTGCAAGCCTAATCCTAACCCCTCACATCCCCTTGGAAGAAAGGAATCCTGTCTATGCCATGTGAAGCCTCATTCCATTGCTGCTCATGCCTTTGCCCTGCACCACAAAAATAAGTTAGTACTTAAATGAGCAACCTGAACCTTTCATTTCTTTGTCACATGTAGTTTCTCCACTGTTCTGTCCTCTCAATCTGAGGCCTACCTTCTCATTAATGATTCTAGGTCTGCCTCCTTCCCTCCTCATTAGCATGCCTACTAAGCTTTCTTACTGTCTTTTAAACTTCTCTGCTTTTCAGAGACTGCCTGGTTTATCCCTGGGTGAGCCAGCCTTGGCATTTCAGCAGCAAATTTGAACCCTATTTGAGTCTCCATCTGCACCCGCAACCCTGGAAGGGTATTTTTATAACCAGAGCAGGCCCCATTCCTAACAGCAGGCACCTCCTATTTGCTAATAAGCAAAATGCCTCATCCCATATATTATGGAATGCTGCCCAAATGCCCTCATTCATTATCACAAACCCACTTAGCCTGGCATTCAGAAAAGTCTCCTGAGGAGTAATGCCTAAACAGTGCAGAGTTCCCGTCGCCTCCTGTTCATCATTAAGCAGCAGGTGGAGGAAGGGTGGGTGGTTGCCCTTGTTCTTAGTCAGCACTTTCGCTAAGCTGGAAGACAAGATGTCAGAATCAAGACAGAAATAAAGGCACAGACCACAGTGGGGACGGAAACTGCTTTTTCCAAGCCAGGAACCTGTGGCTTGAAGGCACTGTCTCTCGGGTTGCTGAAAGGTCAGGAATGGAAGTCTCTGGTCTGATAGTTCAAGAGGAGCTGGAGGCCCAAACCCAGAATGTGGTTCCAGCTGAAGGACCATTCACTGTATTCAAATATTTGGATGTGGTAGCTTCCCAATACATGGAGCACCGAGCTCCTCAAAGGCTGTGTATGGGCTGGTTCACACATGCCTGCTCAGCACTTGTTCTTTGTGACATTCGGTACCAGCTTGTATGAGCAGATGAGCCACTGTCCCAGAGAAAACTCAGATTATTCCCAGTTGGCATTTGAAATTCTCCATTGTATTTGTGAGATGAGAAATTGGGGGGACCCTTTCATTAAATTTCCCCAGGAGGAGGAGGAGACATTTTCCACCTGTTTTCAGAGGTGGGGTTCATGCTTACCAACGGTTGCAGCAGACCTCCTTCCTTCCTTCCTTGTTTCTTTACATTGTCACTGCAAGAGGCAACAAATGCAGCTCTCTTGGCAGCCTGGTCCCTGTTTTCATCCTACAATGCCCTGGTGTCATTCCAGGGCATGGTGTAGGATGAGGAGGCCAGCAGCAGCATTAAAAATAGTAACTAGAATAAGGAGAATAGAGAATTCTGCAGTCCCTTTTTATTTCCAAGAAAAGCAAATATTCATTCATTCATTCATTTTATATGCCTCCTGTTAGTCAGGATGACTCTCTGGGTGGTTTACATAATTAAAATAGTCAGAACGTTCCTAAGAAGAGGCTCTTCTGAGAAATACAAGCTCAGCTTGAGTTGTCCTTCTTGCTCAGGCACATCCAAATGTTCAATGTCTGAGGGGCGAAGGTGAGGTGCAGTGTTGCGACCAACTCCAGGGAAGAGAGAGAAGTAGGGCCATGCCAAAATCTGTCCTCCAGTCTCCCCATATTTGCCTTCCCCCATGAAATAGGGTTCTATTTTTCCATCTCAACTTCTGTTGAATTCATTTTGGAGGCACTTTTATGCAAAGAGCATCATTGTGACAGAGAGCGCTGTGCGTTTGTGTGTGTGCTTGTTGTTCTGTACTTCTTATACATCTCTCCCATTCCTCTGGCTGACCAAGCTTCCCAATGTGAGAAAGCCCTTTAGAGAAAGATTAGCTCATGGCACCTTGAAATACAGGTAACTGAGACGATTGAGGGTGTTGGAAGGATTATTGTACCATGAAAAAGAGCATTCACACATAACCTAAACACCAGGACTCCAGAATCCCACCTATGATCATTTTTCTTCTCCTCTGAACATTAAAAAACCTACTTTCTTTTCTATCAAAGTGAATGAGAAGGGCTGAAAAATGGCTTGGATGAAATCTTCCATAAAGTATCCCATGTTGGGTTGGATTCCAATGAGAAGCTTGGATCCAAAAGTACCTTTTCACTCATGGCAGGAGTCTTCTGTTTTTGAAAGACCACAATTAGATCCAATTTTCTCTGTTGGATCCAGTTCATAGAGCCTTCACATCAAATGGAATAATAATGATGGCCCTTCTGTATCTCTCATTAAAATCACAGCAATTACTAGATCTTGCTGTTTCCTCACTGGGGCCTGAAACTCAACTCCTTATTAACTGAGGACCAATAAAAGTTTTGCTTGGATAAGAATTTTAAGGCAGTGCTGGAAGGAGTGTACAGAATCTGTCACTGTGCATATTCCTCGGAGGCTTTAGGAGGAGGAAAAGTAAGCACCTTGGAAACATAAGTCAATAGTGCAGAAGCAGATGGGTGAAAATTAATTTTACATGACAAAAGCATTCATCATTAATGCATGGTATCAGGTGTTTTATAGAGAGCAACATTCCTAAATTGTCCTGAAGCCTCCTCTAATTTTGCCGAGTTTAAAATCACTTATTAGAGGTCCTCAGTGCTGGGAAGAAAATAACACATTTTACAATCAGATTCCAGAAGGCCTGAATGACTCCGAGAACACCTAAAACCAAATACCCCCAATACTTGCAGCAATCTGAGCTTTTGAGCTCATTAATTTCAATGGAAGAGTTCAACACATTCTTAAGATATTCTTGCTTAAGAGCATGTGCCACTGAAACAACTCATTGCATTTCAGAGTGAATGGAGATAGGATCCGGCTGCACATCTCACACACTGGATTAATGGACTGTAAGGGTGCAGCCTTATGAATGCTCAGACAGGGAAAGTCCTGTACTCCCAGAATTCCCCAGTCACCCATGCTGGCCATGGAATGCTCAGAGGCTGGCTGAGGAATTCTGGGAGCTTCAGGATGTTTCTCTGTTCAAACTTGCATAGAAGTTTGTCCAAAAAGTGTTTGGTCTTATTAATTACCATTGTCATCATTAGTTTCATCCCATTTTTTCCTAACACCTTTCTGTTGTAGGATAAGATACTTTGATGATTGATTGATTGATTGATTGATTTCAAGTCTTTATAGACCATCACAATAGCCACATGGTTTACTGCAATTAAAATGCAAAAAAGACAAAACAAAACAAAACAAAACTCCATAAACATTATGAACAAATTCAATAAATAAAACTTTCTGTTCCATCAGCAGTAACACCAACCATGTTGGCTTCATAAAGTGGCAAGGTTGAGCACATTTTATATTTAAGACGCCAAATACAATTTTAAAATTCATAAATTAAAATGCCAACTTAAACTTAGAATTAAATTTTTAATTAAAACTATCACCAATTAAAATATTCCAATAGATTGCTGTCTATCACCACCACCAGCAGCACTTTCTCTTTAAAGCAGCTCTGAAAAACAACTCTTTTCAGGTTAGGTTGAAAAGTAATGACTCGGCCAAGGTTGAGCTTCATGGTTGAGTGAGAATTTCAGTCCAGCCCAAGACTCTACTGACTCACTGTACTTTCATGACTTTCCATCTTCGGTGGTGGGGTGAGGAGGGGACACACCTTTGTTATTGCATTAACTCCAAAAGAACCAGAGATATTACTCCAGAGTACAAGAAATTAAGAGGAAACGGCAGCACTATTAGCGACTTTTATTTTATAATTTATCACATTTTGCAGCTCTCTGGACAGTTCCCAACAATTAAAACCATAGAACATAACATAAAATACGCTATAAAGATTTAAAACAACAGTATAAAACAGAAGTAAAAGCCAAAGTAAAACCTACCACCAATGCAAAGATTTAAAATACAGTAAACAGCTTTCAAATGGCAGAAACTGAAAGACTGAGATGCCTGGGAAAGTAAGAAGTTTTTCACCTGGCACCAGGAAGATTACTATGTAGGTACTAGGTGAATCTTTCTGGAAAGGTCATTCTACAGTGGGGGTGCCACAGTAGAAAAGCCCTCTGCTTAGTAGTCCTGCATATCACTTCCTTTAGTGGTGGTTTCCAGAGAAGGACCACTGAGGACCGTCTTAAGATCTGGGCAAGTTTAGACAGGCAGAGACAATCATAAGAAAAGCCATGCTGATTGAGGCCAATGGTCCATCTGGTCCACCATTCTCTTCACAGGATATGACTTCAGCAGCATCCTCTTGTCCAAGTTTTCCAGCAACTGATGTGTATATGGACACTGCCTCTGATACTGGAGGCAGCAAACAGCCATCAAGAGAGTCACCACTAAGAGCCACCTCCTCCATGAATTCATCCAATTCCCATTTAAACCCATCCAAATGGGTGGCCATCACAACTTCCCATGGCAGCAAATTCCATGGCTTAACAGTAGAGAGGTAACTTCTTTTATTGTGTAGAGAGGTAACTTCTTTTATCTGTCCTGACTCTCCTACCAAACAACTTCATGGAATGGAACCCAGATCCTAGTATCACAGAGCAAAAGAAAATCCCTCCCTCTCTGCTTTCCCCATAGCACTACATACACCTCTATCATTACGCCTTGCGCTCCTTTTTTCTAAGTTAAGCCATCTCAGATGTGATAACTTTTCCTCACACAGGAGTTGCTCCAATCCCTTGATCATTTTAGTTGCCCTTTTCTGCTCCTTTTCCAACTCTACAATATTCTTTTAGGTCCAATGATCAGTATTCTAAGTGTGACTTCACCATAGCTTTGTAGAAGAAGAGTATAATCTTGGCAGTTTAATTTTCAACTCCGTTCCTAATTATACCCAACCTAGGACTTACCTTTTCTGAAGCAGCCACATATTGGGTCACTGTTTCCATTGACCCCAAGATCCCTTTCTTGGTCAGTCACTGCTACCTCAGATCCCATCAGTTTGCACATGAAATCATGCATTACATTACACTTGCTTGCACTGAACTGCTTTTTCTTTTTTGATGTCCATTATTCCCAGCTATTTTAGGTAAAGCTATTTAGGGCTTTAAATGTTAAATGGAAAGTATTGACATAATATTACATGGGTCAATCTCTGTTGAGGGTCTCACTGCCCCATTGTGGACCAGCTGAAGTTTTCAGCCCATTTTCAAAGGAAGTTCCACATATAATGTATATTGTCATAATCGTCATAACAGTGACCAAACTTGGCTAATTCATGAAACAAAGTGATGCTTGTCTATTATAAAGCATAAGCTAATGAGTCCTGCTGCTTAGATCTAAGTTCAGTGCAATCCCTTATTATGTTGACAAACCAATAATTATCATTTAACAGTAAAGGAAAAATCATTGTCCCTGAACTATAGGCCATGTTGTCCCTTGTTCATGGAAAATGACCAAATATCAAATGAAAACACATGAATCCAAATTAATTTCAATATCCATCCATGGAAAAGGTTATTTAGTGTTGCCCAAATCCCATTTAACCCACAGTTACTGGTGTGCAGCCCAGGTAGTAATCAGAGTTTTTGGCAGTGCCTAAAGCTCAATGGAAATATTTTTTGAGAGCATTCAGAAATATCCCAAGCAAATCTCTAAACTGTTTTTACAAAAGACACATATAGCGAAACACTAGGAGATAAAATCTCATTGGGACCATTGGCATTTACTCCCAGGTAGGTGAGCACAGTGCTATGCATGTCTACTCAGAAGTAAGGTTTACAAGCGTCAATGGCTTCCTCTCAAATTACTAGGAAAAACACCACATAGTGAGAGTTACTTCTGAGTAAACATGCATGAGATTGATTACATACACACTCCACCAACTTCCATAATTCAAATCCAGTAACTGCATTTGCTGGATATATTCAATTTATAAATGGCTTCCTACCATTTTCCATTCCACGTAGCAAAATGTACACCAGTGACATGGAAGAAGCCTTAGTGCTTTATGCATCAGTGTGAAGATGTCCTGGAATATCATGACAAAAGTTGAAATATAAAACGAGTTTTATGTAGAGGTCAAGGCAAATTTTGAAGTTTTATGAAGCTTTTATTACTGAGACAACATCCAAATCAATTAAACCTCCTGAGGATGTTGACAAACTGCTTGAAGGATTGAAGTCTACCATTTGCTCTTTAGATCTTTGACCCTCCTGACTAAATTTATTTATGAATTAATTATATGTTTACCATATACTGCCCAATTGCAAAAGCTCTCTGGGTGGCCTGTAACAATTAAACCATAAAATCAACATAACATGCAGCATAAAAGTTTTAAATTGCAATATAAAAGGAAGTAATGAGGTCTGCCAGGATTTACAGTACGGATATCAGAAATGGTCAAGGCCTCATTAAGAGATGGAGAAGTTCCAGCAAGGCTGAAAGAGGCAGTAGTTAAACACTGCTAAAGAAACCATGTCTAGATCCCTTGGCTGGGGAGAACAATTGCCCAGGTTCAAATCGACCTTTTCCGAGCACAGCCTTACAGTGGCTTGTATCACATCATCTCTGGATGGGACTCATGATTTAGATCCATTCCCTCTTGATGCCATCATGCAAAGCAACAGAGCCGGCAATAGATTTAGGCCACACTGAATGTTCCCCCGTTTTGATTTTCAGCTCAAAACTACTTTTAGAAGAGTGCAAAAGCCAATTAAGTCTGAGTAAGCTCACTTTTTACAGTTCTGTCTGCAGCAATTACTTACCCTCTCTGCTACCGTCTCAATAGCATTTTTAACTTTTCTTCTTAGTTCCTCTTCCTCTTGACTTCAAGTAGTCAGGTGGGTATTTTCAGCCAAGGGGGAAGTGTGTACGCAGTAGTATCCCATCATAGTATTAGGTAATCAGTAAGAGGTACCTGTGGGCTGACATCACTTGGAGCAAATGAAGCCATGCATATGGTAGGCACATGGTAGGCATGTCGTGAGCAGAGCCGGCTAGAGTCGGGGGCCAGACTAGATGGCCCGGGAGACCCCTTCTGACTTGCTTTATTTCTGTTTCTAAGCCAATGCAGAAAGTATTGGATAGATGCCCCCTTTCAATACAATCACTAAAAGGGAAGGGAACATGTTGCAGAAGATCCGTAAGCCTGCAGAAATAGATGTTTTTTCACACACACTCCTTTCTCCTCTCTGGGCTCAATTTTGCAGTATTAATAAGCACCAAGGAGAAATGTCAACTCAGGAGAGCTCCATGGCAAATCAACACTTTGTATGTATCTCTAGCATCTCACTTCAGCCACCTTTGCTAGCCAGCCCAGGCTTCCCACCCTGTTCCAGACAATTAGAATGCTAGACAAGATGTGCTACTAGCCCGATTTAGTCTCAGGTAAGAATGCTGAGCATCCTCAGTCCTAGGACAAAACTCTATTTCAGAAAGTCTTTAAAGACTATATTCCACTGGTAGTCAAGGCTGAAGGTAAATAGTGCAAGGTCGAAGCACCATTAAAACCAAGCCTGTTTTAACTTGAAGTTCTTCCTGACAGAATCTAAGCCTTAGGAGAGGCATTTTAGCCTTCTAGAATGGTGGTTGGAGGAAAGAGGATAAGGCTGGGGAAGAGAAAGGCCACTCTAATCCCAGAGTTGCAAGTTGGCCAGATGTAGCCACTGAGCCAGAGGTTTGGAACCTTCCAAACAGACAGATAGACAGACAGGTATAGAGTCATTCCAGTCCTGAACTGCACTGTGCCACGGGCTTAAGTGGAAAGCATATTAAATGCTAAAATCCTCTTACCCCCCAGCTCACCCACTCTCAGGGTTGAGTTCCTTTGCCAGAGAAGACGGAAGAGAAAATGGAATTTAATTTCTGCCAGCAGAGTGAAATTTTATTTTTAGTCTTAAGGAAAATTGAGACGCCGTCTTCCAAACAAGGGGAAATGCTTAGACAAGCATATAATTGTCTTGGAATAGTGCTAAAGCTCATAAATAAAATGTATATCGTACAAAGGTTGCACATCAATTAGGAAAGCTGTCAGGTTTTGGATCCACTTCATTTAAGTATCTGGCATTTTAACACACTACTACTGGATGTGGGGGTGGCAGTTTCCATACGCAAAATTACTGGAAAGGGCATAACAGTTAATTCATTTAGCAGCCAAGTTAGCCTTAGATCTATCTTGATTGCTCAAGTTTACCATCTGGCATTTAAGGGATTATCGGTGAGATAGTAATTAGGATCATGAATCCATTGAATAACATGATCCTTATTGCCAGGAATGACAACAACATCATAATAAATGGCAAAAGGGACAGTTTGGTCCTTCACAGATGGGCATATCAGCACAGTCCCAAGACAACTGTGAAATACAGCATGTTCCTCTTAAACAGGGCATGTGGTGCTAATTAGAGACGTGGAGGTGCCCCCAGAATCTGGCTCTGCTGCACTCAGTGGACTTCTTTCCCACTCTCAGCCCTGGCCTGGGATGTAAGCCAAGCCAAGATCAAGTCCACAAACACTCGGGAACACAAGTGGGCCACATCTTTGCACTGTAATATTCTCCCCAGTGCACCAAGCCCACAAGTCACATGTGAAGAAGCAGAATGGCATGTGTGTCACAGGCAGGGGGGCAGCAGATGGCATGTGTGCAAGCTGTCATCATGAGTTTTACCTGTGTGATCACTTCCTGCTAGTTGCTCATGCAAACACTTACTCAAGTCAGGCTTAGGCCAAAGTAAAAGCAAGCCAGAGTCCAGAGAGCCAAGCCAAAATAATCTGATGGATTTCCACCCCAAGTTGGATTCCCCACACATCTTTAGGTATTATGTCATTGTGTCTGATAGGACAGGCCAGAAAATTCTCTTTTTGAAAAGTTATACTAATGGAAGAGGGGATCTTTTAAGCTAAACCTAGAAGACTGATCTGTCTTCGTGAAAGAAACCTATCAAGAGCTATCATCTGTGATTGGCCTAGAAGACTGATCAGTCTCCATAAAGAGACCTATCAAGAGCTAACACCTGTCATTGGCCTAGAAGACTTCTCTGTCTCCATAAAAGAGACCTATCAAAAACTATCATCTGTGATTGTTAAATAAAACTTCTTCTAAGTTCAGAGACAATACATCTCAGAAAGACAGGTACAGAAAGCAGAGCCCTACCATCATTCTGGAGAGACAGTATCAGCTTCTCCCACACAGAGACCTTGATCCCATCACAGGGATGTGCAATCTTATGAGTGCATGAGCCACAAAATAACAGTTTCTAGTTGACTTCTTCAGCTTCATTTACTATTTTTCTGGAATTACTTCAGGGCCACCAACTGGGCATTTTCTTCCATGTCTGAACAAACACACACACACATGTACACACACAAACTCTCTCTCACTGTCTTTAGTATTTTTGCTTAATGTAACATCCAGCCTGAAGAAAAGTCTTACAGTACTTGCTGGCTATTCTGTAACTTTTTGGTTTGTCCTAGTAAATGTCTCCATGTGTTTAATGGATTAACATGCTTACACATAATTTTAAATAATAAATTTAGTATTTTGTTTTCTGGTCTCTTTTGACACAAACCCCATCTAAGTGCATTTCATTTGGATGTTTACATGCAGTAGAAAAACAAATAGGGTTGTTTACTGTGAAGTCCTTTGGTCATGTGATATCAACCAGATGGCAATAGGATATTTTGGAGACCCTACAACAAACTCAGAAACATGCTCCAAGGTCCTCTCAAGGTCTCTGAGATGAATGTGTCGGATTATTATGGTTCTTTGTGCCTTCCACCAGTCCTCCCTCTCTCTTACCTATGCCCAAGCATAGTTCTTGAAAGAACATGTCATAAACAAAATTTCTTTGGCTCTCACACTACAAGACCTGCAGTCAGGCTGCACAGAATATGAATTGTGTGGTACACAACTGGCCCTCTTCTTGCTCCTGATGCTAGAGTAAGAGCACTAAACCCATCCCTGAAATGGGACCACTGCATGATGGGAGTAAAGATTGCTTCTGTTTCCTCCAGACCCCATGCCTAAAACAGAATCAGCAACATTTCATGGCTTCTGCTTTGAAAGTGGGTGGCAATCTGTGTTTGTTTTTAAGCCAGGGAAATCTGTCTAAATTCCAGTCACAACTTTCATGGCCAGAACATACGCCTATGTCGTGGACTTTTCAAAAATAAAAATTGCTGCCTGCCTCAAAAGCAGATGACCATGTGTTGACTTGACTCACATCAGAACATGACCATACCAGTGCTAGGTTGGCAGGCCTGAAGCTGGAGGTCTGAGCTGGGCCGACCTACTGGATTTTGATCTCCCCTGTTGGATTCCTCACATGTACCTACTCAAGGCAGCGACTCACAGCCTAGAATGTGACTTGTCCTGCTCTGATGTTGCTTCTGATCGGCTCTGGGAACTCTGTCCACAAGCTACAGTGAACTCAGTTTTCATAACTATTCTTAAGCATGACAATTTAGCCTCAATTATTGCTTCTTGTGAAAAAAATATTGCAGTCTGAGCTTGGCCCCTCTGGATCTCCAGGCCTCAAGAAAGAATGCCCTCACCACCACCACCCTGAAGCTGGGGGGGTGATGAGAAATCATGGGGATGGGCTGTTGGCCTTCACACCTCACCTTGCTCAGGGGAAGGACCACAGGTGAATGGCAGAGCCTGTGGTTATATGCAGTAGGACCCAGGTTCAATACCCAGCATTGCCAGGTTAGACTGGAAACAGGCCCACCTGAAACTCTAGGAAGGATTCTGCTGGTTAGGGTTGACAACATTGGGATAGACAGACCAAGGCTCTGCCTCAGAATAAAGCAGCTTCTTATGTCCGTATGCTTCTCTCTAGACTCTGAATGCAAGAGCAGAGAAATGTTGGGTCCAATCCAGCAGGGGCCTTCAGCAGTGAATTGAGTGTGGGACACCAACAACATCAGCTCTGCTGGATGACTCACTCCCACATCTGCTGAGGTACAGGCAATGGTCTTTCTAGCCACATTGCCCCCAGTGAGAACTATAACAGACACCCCAGCACTGTTTCCCTTCATGTGTAGCATCCTCTGTTTCCCATGTGGGAGTTGAGACCTCCACAGGTAAATGGAAGCAGGTCATTGAGTGCTATCAGTGGAGAAGGACAAAGCTTCCATCGTGGTTCATTGTGGAGAATAGGCATCTCAAGACTCCTTTGCTTATGTTTCAGCCTTTATGGGGGAAAGGGGATAAATCAAATAGTGGTGCCAGAGCAGAGGCTTTTTCCTGCAGGGAAAAGGTGTTAAAGTAGGGAAAGAGTGGATAATGTGACCTAGGGAATGCTTATGAAAACTAAAGGCTTTGTACTGGTCGGATATAAAGGGCATATAGAAACAACTTTCAAGATCCTCAGATCCATGGCCTATCAACCATATATTCCCACTGGAAAGAAATCTCATCAAGGTGCAGAGCAAATGATCAAATCCCATATAGCCAGCACTGGGCTGCCCAAAACTGAAGTGCACGGAGAACAAGAAATGTGTTTCCTCTTTATGTATGGACATCCATATTAGGCTACGCATGTTCATTTACCGTATTTTTCGCTCTATAAGACGCACCTGACCATAAGACGCACCTAGTTTTTAGAAAAACTATATAAAAAAATATTCTGAATCAAATGGGCACATAATCACAGGCACATTCCCCATCACTTCCCCATGGGCTGCACATCTGACAGACTTACTGCACACACATATTCAGTCTACAAGACGCACAGACATTTCCCCTTACTTTTGAGGGGGGGGAAGTGAGTCTTATAGAGCAAAAAATATGGTACTTGCTACAAGTAACCTCTGCTTTCCTGTATAGACAAGTTGAGATTATGATCTTTTTTACAGCATTTGGTCACCTTACAGAGCTTTGTAGTTCTTGGTTGTGAATTTTTAGATCTTCTGATGGGTATTATTTATTTATCATTGCATTTCTGTCCTACCTTTTTATTCTCTTGCAAGAAGGCCCGGGTACTCACATGGTTCTCCTCCTTTCTATTTTATCCTGTGAGGAAGGTTAGGCTAAGAGTCGGTGATTCATCCAAGGTCATCCAGTGATCTTTGTGAGAGAAAGGGAAACGGAAGTCAAGTTCCAGTTGCAAAGTTATTCAGAATATTTTTCCATGATTTCCATGACCTTTGTCAATTCTCTTCCAAAGTCCCTATCCAGAAGTATGTTGTGTGGTCTATTAGAAATCATGCGAGTTCCGGGGGCTGGATTGACTCTTAGGCCTCTTGTGGATGAGCCCAAAATCAGCAGGGACTTTCATTTGTTGCCAAGCACAGCAAGCAATCACACATTTTTGCCCAGTCCCAGAAACTGCCTATAATGAGCACATGGCTTGTGAGCAGAGCAAACGGACATGTTTATGCTATTTGTTGTGGGCATCATCAAAGCTAGCTTGTAGATTGTCTGTAGGCATGACAGGGTTTGGATTAAATGTGGCCACTGACTGTCAGCTAAAATCAGTGTCTGCTCAGCAGCAGTTGCTCCATGACTCTGTTTGAGACAAGATTGGAATTCTGTGCAAGGGTCGTAGAAAAAAGCTTGACAGATTCCACATGCAATATTTAAGAAGAAGAAGCCCTTTTCTTCTTGAATCAGGTGGTGGCAGAACAGCCTTCTGAGAGAGTCCTGCAGCTAGTGAACATCTCGTCAAGGTGCAGAACAAACAGCCAGATCACATATTCCATATGGCCAGGCTGTCCAAATCTGAAATGTACAGAGGACAGAATTTGTTTTGTGGATCACTTTTTGGCCATAGAAATCACAAATGTGTGGAGGGGAGCATTGAAATCCAGCTCAGGAACGCAGTGGGTGGCAAAGAATTAGGGATGGGTCCAGATTTATACTGGAACAAGAACTGGGCTGCTTATCACAGCAGTCCCATGAAACGCCTCCTTGAGAGACGGCCGGGTGCCTGCCCCTTTAAAGGAGGCGGTAGTCCGGCCAGTCCTCAAGAAGGCTTCCCTGGATCCAGAGGTGGTCGCCAATTATAGACCGGTGGCCAACATCCCGTTTTTGGGTAAGGTGCTGGAGCGGGTGGTGGCGGGACAACTCCAGGCACTCTTGGATGAAACTGATTATCTGGACCCATTTCAGTCCGGTTTCAAACCCGGTTTTGGCACTGAATCCGCCTTGGTCGCCCTGTACGATGACCTATGCAGGGAGAGGGACAGGGGGAGTGCGTCCCTGTTAGTCCTTCTTGACATCTCAGTGGCTTTCGATACCATCGACCATGGTATCCTTCTGGAGAGGCTGGCGGGATTGGGGGTTGGAGGCACTGCTTTGCAGTGGTTCGCTCCTATCTCAATGGCCGATTCCAGAAGGTGGTGCTGGGGGACTATGGCTCTGCGCCATGGCAGCTATGCCATGGAGTTCCGCAGGGTTCCATTTTGTCCCCTATGCTGTTTAACATCTACATGAAACCGCTGGGAGAGGTCATTAGGAGGTGTGGGCTGCGGAATCATCAGTACGCTGATGATACCCAGCTCTACCTCTCGTTTTCCACCGATCCAGGTGAGGCGGTGGCTGTGCTGAACCGGTGCCTGGCCGAGGTAATGGGCTGGATGGGGGCCAATAAACTGAGGCTCAATCCTGACAAGACGGAGGTCCTGTTGGTAGGTGGTTCGGGCTTCGGAATGGGGGACCTGACCCTAGTCTTGAATGGGGTTGCACTCCCTCTGAAGGACAGGGTCTGCAGCTTGGGGGTTCTCCTCGACCCGGAGCTGACCTTGACAGCCCAAGTGTCAGCAGTGGTGAGGAGTGCCTTCCATCAGCTTTGGCTGATCCATCAGCTGCGTCCCTTCCTGGGGCTCGACTGCTTGGCGACGGTGACTCATGCATTGGTGACTTCCCGGCTAGACTACTGTAGTGCGCTCTACATGGGGCTACCCTTGAAGACGGTCCGGATACTTCAATTGGTGCAGAACAGAGCTGCCAGGGTGCTGATGGGGACTGGGCGTGGTTCTCACATCACCCCAGTTCTCCGTCAGCTTCACTGGCTTCCCATTGAAGTCCGGGCCCAATTCAAGGTGTTGGTTCTTACCTATAAAGCCCTTAACGGCTTGGGTCCCGGTTACCTAAAGGAGCGCCTGCGACCATATATACCCTCCCGCCCCTTACGATCTGCTGCTGATGCTCTCCGGGAACCCTCCGTGAAAGATATAAGGAGGGTGAGTACCCGGAGGAGGGCTTTCTCTGCGGTGGCGCCCAATTTATGGAATGCGCTCCCCAGAGAGGCTCGCCTGGCGCCGTCTTTATTTGCTTTTCGGCGCCAGGCGAAGACCTTTTTATTTAAGCAATATTTTAAATGTTAATTTATTTATTCTATGTATTATATTGTGGTTGTTTTAATTCGGACCTGGAGATGGGCCAGTTTTAATGTTTTAGAATCTGATGCTTTTGTTATTGTGAGCCGCCCCGAGGCTTGTGGCAAGGCTTGTGGAAATAAATAAAATAAATAAAATACAGGAGACTATGATGAAGGGGGTGAGCTTTGGGGGCAGGGGAGGAGAGGGGATCTCCAGAAGTTGGGTGGAGGGATCTTCAAGTGGAGACCTGAATGAGATCCTGAATCCAACTCATTGACAAGGTTTGAACAACATGATAATCCATGTTCAAGGCCTGAGGATAGGCTGAGTATGAATTGTTGTCTGAACCCAGTCAAGTTAAGAATCCATGGTGAACAACCCGCAGATCACAATTAAGCAATAAACCATGGGTTTTCTTCATGGGCTGATCATAGTTAACAAGATGTAGTTCAGACAACATGTTGATCTACATTTCAACAACAACCCACAGTTCAACAGCAACTCACAATCAACCCATACTCAACCCTTGTGTGTGGTCTGAACCCAGACAGTCAATTAGAACTTCTGCCAACCATACTAGGGGCCCAACAATCCAGTTCTGTTGGCCTTGTGCTTATTATAGAGCAAATAAGAAAAATGTAGCAGCTAGCTATATCTTCAAAGTAATAGATGTTTCACTCTAATGAAAAAGAAAAGGGATTTTTGAAAAAGTTATCTACCTGGTGCCTGTAAAGAGATCTCAATCTCAACTTGCAATATGCTAATTGTAATGGAGCTCAGCGGAGGAGGAGTATAAGAGAACCAGAAGGCAGAAAGTGTATTACAACTCCCACTATTCCCCTGTCAGCCATGCTGAGAGGTGCAGGACATTTTCTCTGTCTAACAGAGAAAATTGCATCCTAACAAGTCCAGCTAATCAGATTCTGTAATCATGCATGTGTGATTGTTTTCCTTGTTTTTTTGTAAATGTTCATACCCAGTTAGGGATGCACCCAGTTAGGGATGAACTATGTTTGCCCACAGTCATGCCTGATCTGAAGCACCAAACATAAGCTGACGTCCGTTTCCACCAAAAATATTTTTGAATAACCAGATACATGCTCATGTTCAATTTATTCCTGATTCTTAGCTGATGTATATACTTTTCTCAGTTTCTGCTAATCTCCTCAGTGGAGTGAATCTGCCCCACTTTTGTCTATAGAGGAAATCTGTACACCTGGGGAAGCTTTGAGCAACTCTCTCACTCGATCGCTGCTTGATTTCCACAAGCTTCCCATTCGCACAGAGCAAGGACTAACGCAAACAGCAACTGAGCATGAGACGAGTGGCAAGCTGATGTACAGAGCACCCTGGCAATCTCCGACATCACACAGCCCTAGTCCCACTTCAGGTTGGCAACTCAGTGTTCTGGCCGTAGGTTAAACATTCCTCTCACCTTTCCCCCTTAAAATTCTGCTACCTCCGCCTACACAGGAGAGTTAAAATCATATAAAAGCATCTCCATAGTCTCTCAAATTGATAGCTAGGGGCAATAAAAAAATTGAATGTCAGGATGTCAGCTGAGGAGTGGATGAAGGAAAATAGAGAACGGGGGAGAGAGAAGATTTGTCACCTGCTCTGGCCTGTTCTAATGAGTATCCTGGAGGGGACATTAGTGCAGGGGGAAGATCCATGCCATAAGGTGTTTTGCTGTTTTTTAAAGTGCTCTCTCCTTGCTACAGAGATGTTTCAGGAGAACACAAGTGAGAAAGGCCACTTTCTCCATTTTGCATACTCTAGGGCTGTGTAGTCTTCAGATTTTGTTTAACAAGCAGACTGACTCCTTGGTTTTTAATAGAGATCCACCAAGGGCCTGGTGAAAAGGATGCACCCTTAGAAGCAACGGAATTCTGAACCAGGAATTCATATTTGAGTACCAGAAGCAAGTGGGAGCCATCGTCTTCCCATATGCCTACACACAAAAAAGTATTTATTTATGTATGTTTTATATCAAGCACCTGCCTTATTTCCTCTCACAAGGAAGAAGGGCCATCACGACCAAGTGAACATGAGTAGACTGTAGTCTAGCAAGGCTTTGCTGTTGTGATACGAAGACTACAAAGGAGACGACGTTTTCATAGATAATCTGGTCCTGTTTAGGGTCTTGTAGTCCAGCAGTATTACCTTGAGCATGGATCAGCAGCTAACTGGCAGGCAATGCAGAGCTTCCAGTACCTGCCTCATATGCATGAGTGGTCGGTCTTGAGGTTACCAATGCATGGATCAGGGCAGCCAAGTGCTTCAGCCAGGGATGGTCATAGCTGTGCATCATATACCGTATTTTTCGCTCTATAAGACGCGCCTGACCATAAGACGCACCTAGCTTTTAGAGGAGGAAAACAAAAAAAAACATATTCTGAATCAAATGGGCACATCATCACAGGCACATTCCCCATCACTTCCCCATGGGCTGCACATCTGACAGACTTACTGCACACACATATTCGCTCTATAAGACGCACAGACATTTCCCCTTACTTTTGAGGGGGGGAAAAGTGAGTCTTATAGAGCAAAAAATACGGTATTTTATTTACAGCATTTCTACCCCAACCTTAACGGCATCTCAGGACAGCTTACAACATCCAAAGCTTTATCATCCAGAGCTGGGAATAGGTGTTCTTTGCAACAGTTGGGACTTGAGCCTCCAGTGATGGAAATGAAACCAAGAGTATTCCCAGATGACATAACTGTTCCTGCAGGGGCAGAGCAAACCCCTCCCAGGCAGGTGCATTACCCAGAACCTGGACCCAGAAACTGACCATCCACAGAGCATCCGACTTACCAGGTTTCAGTTGCAGATGGCTGGTGATCATCCAGCCCAATACTGCATCCAGGCATCAGTCCAGATAATGCACAGCCACACCAGGTGTATCACAGAAACAGAGCTGGGTGCACTGATATCATTTTGCCCCATATTCCCTAATGATTGCACCCAGTGGGTTCGTGTCGATCCAAAAGGCACTGGTGTTGTGGGCACCCCACAGGACAGTTGCCACAGGACCAAGACACAAATCTCGAATACCACTTTCCAAAACTGATCCTGCAGATAGGAATGGCTGCAATGCCCCTAGCCCAGCTCCATTGATCCAGTCCAGAGGATTCCACGATTGATGTTATCAAAAGACACCAAAAGATCAAGGAGTTGCAAGAATCTTGCCGAGGATGATTCTGTTCCAGACACAGTCTTGAACTCATAGTTAAAGGAGTCTCTCTCCATCTGTGTCCCCCTCCCCTTCCTCCCCCTGCAACCTACCTTCTATATTTTAGCACCAAAGTATGTAAGTCTAACAGAGAAAAGAGTAAAAACCAAAAGAGAGGTACCTCAGAGTGGTATTAATAGAAGACTTTGACAACAAGTCATAAAGGTTGCTTCTGGTTTTATTATATGAAATGGAAACATGATATAGATGGTGGGCTTGAGTGAGTGTTTGTGTTCACCATTTCTGTCCATTGCTGGAAGACAATTCTAATATTTCTCAAAGACCAGCAGGTTATTTCTACCCAGCAGTGTAGCAATGACCTACGAGGAATCATCAAAGTTCTGAAGAAGTTACTTTTACAATGCCATGGAATTTTAGTAAAAATCGGCTTCCTTTTTGTCAGGCTTTATGAGCCATAGGGTCATTCTATGTTAGGAATTATGCTAAGGGATATGAAATTGGTGATCAGATGGTCTACTTACTTTCCAGTGACTGGAGAAAGGTCAGTCTGTTATATATCACTTACTTTATAAGAACTCCCTCTTCTGAAACACTAACAGAGTGATGGTAAAAGATGTAGTTCCTACATTAAGTCAAAGTTAAAATATGATCCTTCTGGATCTGTCTGCTTTCTGTGTCCTTGCAAGATGTCCACCCACAGCTTGGCATGTGCATGATGTGCAGCTATGAAGATAGTCTGAAAATGAGCAAACCGTACGTGCCACGCTGCCATGTCCTTCATCGCAAGCTCGAGAGCCTTCCTTTTGCTTGGACTTAGCTCCCTTCTGCCCTCTCCTGCAGACTCCTGCCTCCCCCATCTTTGATTTTTCTTTGCCACTCTCCATGCCTTTGCCTGCTCTCTCATCTGCCCTGGGCTTCGCTCCCTTTCCTAAACCCCAATCCACTGATTTACTGCTTCTCCTGCAGCCATTCCATTATTATGCTGTACTCACACAATGGAGAAGTGGCATTCCTAAAGAAAATACCCCCACCAAAAAAAAAAAAAGTAGAAATGCTCATGTCCAGATAGGGACAGGTCAGTTGACCAGCCTTCTGCCTGCTCCACTGACGTGACCCATTGCAGAAAGCAATTCCACTCAGGTCAGGTTAGTTCTTAGAAGCACTAAATCCCCATTGCATGAGTGGTTGCCCCCATGAGCACATGGGCACCACTCGATGGAGCGCATGATAAATGGTGATGACAATCTGTGGAGCATCCATTCATTTCTTTTCTTCACCACTGAGCATCATTCCTCATCACATATTCTCACCAGAGGCAGAGATTCTAGCCGAGCCTTAACTGTGCCACTTCTCTTTTAACAAAGCTGGAACTGTACCAATGCATGAAAGTGGCACAGTTCAAATTCTCCATTAATGTGTGACCTGAAGAAGGGGTCAGATTCCCTATTAACCTTGGTAGTTACAGGTAAAGCAGTGCAGAATCTCTAGTTTATACACACACATCCCTCTCCTAGTGGTCTCCTCCCACTTCTGTTTCCAGTCTGTGCATTTGTCACTTGCTTACGTGCTAAAATGGCATTACCCATGCAGGCTTGGAGTAAAAATCAGTTTGGCAGTAATGCAAAACCTTCTTTAGAGAAAAAACACCTTAAGGACACTCAGAACAACCCAACGAAGACTGATTATGCGCCATGGCCATGAAATGGTGACTTCTGGTAAGGGCACTGAATATCAGGCAGGGTAATGAAACGGAGCAGCTAGAACCCTGTGCAAGCAGCATTGCTCAGCATCATTTTCCTTGTTCAGTTGGCTGGGGATTTTTTGCAAGTCCCATGTGTAGTCAAGCATTGCTATTTTGTTTTGATTACTTGGCACATTCGTTACACCGTTTTGTATGTGTTTTATTGCTCGGTGTTGGCGCGTTCTGTCATTAAATTCATTTCAGGATACTTTGTGAAAGTGTTTGCTTTGTCCTCCCACACGATCGGATGCTGTTGCTGAGCAATCCTCACTCCACATGAATGCCCTCAGCAGAGTCCCTGGTCTGCTCCTCCAGGAATGCCTCCATCACATGGCAAACTTGACAGCTGCTTCAT
Source organism: Varanus salvator macromaculatus (assembly GCA_023646645.1). Lineage (NCBI taxonomy): Eukaryota > Metazoa > Chordata > Lepidosauria > Squamata > Varanidae > Varanus > Varanus salvator. The sequence continues at coordinate 5,069,457 of JAIXND010000001.1, read as the reverse complement.
ATGTTTGAGAGAAGCCAGAGGTGGAAGGTGGGCTTCTCTTGCCATGCGTCCAAGCTTCACCCAGTGTGAAGTGCCATGTCCAGAGCTGACCATGGGGCCAAGGGGGGTGCCTTATTCTGGTAGACCACTTCCCAGGTGAGTGAGCCTTCCTTGGCAGCAGTGGCCAGCCAAGGACTGCCACTTTAGTGATTGGGATGCCTGACCCAGGCCAAGGCCAAATGAATCTTCTTTGAATGAGGATTCAGTGACCACAGAGTCCAGCACCCAGGTGGGTGCTCCAGATATTCCTAGCATCTCCAGGGAACCTACAGCAATGCCCCATTGCTGGTGGACAGTGAAATATCCCTGGACAAGGCCTCCAAGGGCCATGCATCCCCCACAGAATCTGAAAAGGCAGTCAAACATCTGCCCAACTGCAGAGTGGCAGCACCAGAAGGTGGAACTATAGACCACAACTCAAGGTGAAGTTCATACTTTGAAACCTGCAACAAACAGGCCACTGGGGAGTAAATGGCTCCTCAGGAACAGCCTCCTAATGAAGGTTCTGAAGTGACACCACTTAATCCTGGGTGTGGGTGTAGAAGCACCAAGTCATACACTCCCAGGGAGACCTGATGCTTGCTGGGACAGGCTCCTAGTACCTTAAAACCTCACTGTTCTTGGAAATGATCTTTCATGCTGCTGACTTCTCATGTAAGCAAAGTCCAGCTCCCTTTGACCACACTTCTTGCTGCATCCTTGTCTGAGAACTTGCTGGTTTTGACCTTGCAGCTTGCCGTTTTCCTTGAATGAACCAAGTGTTGAGGATAGGGGAGATTTTCCACTGTGCCACATCAGAGACTTCTGGAAGGTCTTACTCATTATCTCCTACTAAAGCCCCAGTCCCTGAATGCAGAATAGTAATTGTTCTGAAGCATTGTGAAAAACTAAAACAGCAGCTCCTAGGCCCAGCCACTTGAAACCGAGGGGTAGGGTTGACATACTTACTGCTGGACCTATGAGGACAGAGTAGGCGGGCTCATGCATAATGACAAGCCATGGTGGTTGACACCACGGGATGGTTTGTCATGTTGTCTGAACCCTGTTGCGGACTTACTGTGGGGTACACTTGGTTTCCATAGAACCATAGAGAGAAACAGTGGTCTGTTATATGGTTTCTACACTTCACCGTGGCTTATTCAGTCATCTGAACACAGAAACATGGCTTCTATGCAGTTTCCATAGAGTCTGGTGGAAATAGTGGCAATTGCAAAAGACACTCTAGCCATCCAGCCTCTCTATGCTGACCAATGAGGAAAAGGCAGGCAGAATGGGCAGGAGTGGTGCACTATGGAATTTAATTTCAGCCACAGAGAGTTGATAGGATATGTGTCACAGGCAGGAGGACTGAGGCAGGAGGGTGGAAACCACGCATACATAGAAACCACGCTATTGTCCGAAAGCCTCACCCAGGTAAGAAACCACACCATGAAGAAACTGTGTGGTATGGAACATAGCCAGTGCAGAGGTTACTGCCTGAGAATTTCAGTTGGTGATGCTGGGGTGGATTCCCCCTCTGCCCTTGGGTGGATGCTTTGTTTCCTTGCATGGAATATATGCATCTCCCTTTATGAATGTGGCCCAGATAAGTGCTGGAGAGAAAATGCACATTGTTTCCTCCCTGGAATAACCAAAGTCATTCTTAGGGCCCCTTTGCATGAGGGGCTTAACACAGGGCCTTCTGCTTCCATTGCAGGAGGAAAGTGAGTCCTTCACACAATGTTCTTTTGGACTTCCAGCAGGTTTTGGCCAAGAATGCCCATCAGCCCTTACCAGCATAAGCAGCGGTGTGGTTGCTGGAAGCTGCAGGCCAAAACAACTAGAGAACTGCAAGCTTCCCATCCCTGCTCTAAACTGATCTGTCTTCATTTCAGTTGCTCACCCTTAGAAATATTTTTTTAACTTTTCATGATTTTACCATGCTTAAGAATTGGATTTAAGGACTGAGTGGCTGATAGACTTGAGTCTCTCCTGGCCTGGAATCTCTCAACATTTCTTCTTTCACTTCCCCTTCTTTCACTGCACTTGGATCTTGACAGAAAGTGAACCCAGAAGCAGGGCATTTAAGTATTTCATGAATTTTATTCATCCCTTTATTTATTTTTATTTATTTAAAACTTTTTTAGACCATCCCTTACTGTGGTCTCGGTGCGGGACCACGGGGGATCCTTCCCCCAACCAGGAGAAAAACTAAAATTAATGCTCCAATCCATGAAGATGTCGCATATTAACCCTGACGATACCAACGCATGGAGGAAGGTGTATGTGCCATTGCAGACTCTTCTGGAAGAGGAGGATGCAGAAATCTCCAAACCTTAATCAGATGTCTTTTCCTGCTAGGGGCCTGTTCCCTGGCAGAAACCATAATATAACATCAACTTATCCTCATCCTTCCCCCTTCCTTCTCCCAGGTCAGTTTCTGGATGTTGGGCAGTGTTGCACTCACAGATGCAGCTCCAGCCCTTCCTCATTAACTGAGATGCTGACATGCTCTGCCAAACTTCCCTCTTCTCCCTGGGCTTCACTGCAACAGGATTAGCAAAGGGGTTTTTCCAGCAAAAATATATTGTTCCTGGTTGTGATGCCAGGTATTTTGGGGTGCTTCAGTCTGTAGGGGGCAATTAAGACTCATTAGTTTTCCGGAGACTTGCTGCTGGTATGGCGAAAACGGCTAGCCCTGGCTTGCTGGTGTGAATCCACACAGCTGCTGGTGGGTTTGGATTGTCCTTGGGTACAATGAGTATCTGCACTTCACCACTAACCTTGAGATAGGAAGAGGGGGAGCAGCAGAGGGTGCTTGACAAGTGCTCCTGATCTGCTTGCGATGTTCAAAGGAAGAGGAAAAGCCTCAAACCTTTGCAAATATTTGGAAGATTTGCAAAGCTACAGCCCCTTTGGGATCCAAGAGTGGGATACCCAGACATCCCCAGAATGGAGTGCGGTTGTGTCCCTTGACTTCCACAGACCGATGGACTTTTCTGCACAGAGCTTATCAGTCTACAAGCTTTATGTGTTCCAGCTCTGTATGCATGGTCTGTAACCTGCAAAAACAGATTTATGGGCAGAGAACCTGTGCAGGTAATCTACACACACTTCGGCTCAGGACAAAAGAGCTCATCAATACACAGAGGCCGGGTGGGGGGGCGGGCGGGGGATGACCTGAGGTCTCATCCACCCCAGTTCTCATGGATGTCTCCACATTCCAGAACTATCATCTGAATAGGACTGTTGCTGTTTGTTGAGGGTGAAGGTAGATTAATTGTTTTCCCCCCTCTCTCTTTGTGCATGCAAATATTGACAGATACTTGGCTGATTTTTTACAATGCTAGCATGGGCTTCTTTTAATTAACTTGCAAGAAGTTCCGGTCTCAGCTAACAACTTAGTTCTGATTTTTTTTATAGGATTGTCAACATACTGAAGCATTTTTAGTCAAGCAATCATCTGCCTTTTTAATTGATTGATGTATGATCTGATCCTGCCGCCTGATATAGTTTTCAAGGTGATGCCTCAACTTCTTTTTCATTAAACAATGGCTTTGTTGGTAAGATTGGTTTTAATCCTGTGTGATCTACATTTGTCATTGTGACATGCCTGGCATTCAATTATGTGCATGACTTGTGTACACTTAGAAAGCACAGAAATAAATATTGAATGAAATTGAAATACTAAGTTTTACTCAGAAGTAGCTCTCATTCTGCTCTGTGGGTGCTATGAAGTGGAGCAGCCCAACTGATGAAATCTAAACAACTTTGCATGTTATCAAACTTTAAGAGAAGCACCTTTTTGAAGGAAGCAAGGGATGCCAGTATGATTAGCAAAAGCTGTTGCTTCTTCTTAGAAGGAAATGTGTCATCCTTATTTTCTTTTGCATTCAACTGTTACACTAACACAACAGAAACAGAAAAGGTTCATATATAAACAATGGTCTAACCTGCACCCATTAAAATTAGCCCTTGCTCTTTAGAATTGATCTTAACACTTAATCAATTAAAGCCTTATCTGATTAATCTACTTCTTAAACCACTTAAAGCCTGAAGGCTTATTTGCTCCCCTTAGGCCATGTATGTAAAAATAATGTCTTTTGGTGCAGCCACTTGTTCAGGTATCTTAGCTCTCACTCTGTTACACCTAAAGATCTTTCATGGCCCATATGATGGAGCTCTTCAGCAATGTATCTGGGGAGGGAGAGAGAACTGATGAGAACATCTGCCGTTAAGATGACAAATATATCTCATTATGAATATGTAATATAAAAAAAAGGAGTCTTGTCCGGCTGACACACTGCATTTTGAAATCATGCCTTTGCCTCTGTCTCTTCTGCTGTTCAAGCACAACTCTTACCCAAAGGAGGGGTGGCAAATGGCAGCCCCACAACCAGATCCAGCCTGCACACCAATATGGGGCAAAGGAAGAGAAAGGGCCCATAAATTGCAGGTGCCCCTGGGGCAGTTTCCCATAGAAAGCCACCTCACATCCCTTGCAGGGTCACTGATGCTGAAGGCCACAAGAGCATCTCCAAGGACAGTGGCTTTTACATTCCTTTAAAGAATGGCAATAATTCGGTTAGAATGGGGAAAGTAGGGTGTGCCTTTTAGGGTGACCACAGTATGACGTTTTGCCATGATGATATCCAGCTTCTGGTAGGAGAGGGTTGAGAAGAAGAATGCAGAACAAAATGCAGAACAGTGTATCACACTTTTGAAGCACACAAGGAAATGTGGGTGTATTTCAAAAATATGTACAGGTGACCTGCATTTGAGGGGGAAGAATACAAATCCATGCACCTATTTTCACATGAAAAGGAAAAAAGCTCTCCATTTGATACAGAAATGAGAAGACGAGCTTCTAGGTGGAATTCTGAGAACTCAAATGAGCTCAAGGTTTGCTTGTTTGGGCATCCATATAAATCCATTGGCTTTATCTAGAGCTCTATATTGCATTAGTACAGGGGCCAATCCTACAGTAAGTTAGAGGGTGGCAGCTGCTTCAGAGAGTGCACAATGGAACTCATGAGGAAAGAACCCTTTCATCCCTAAAATAACCTGCATCCCTGGTGCTGTGGAAGACCCAGCGCCCTCCCCAGTCTTGAAATAAAATTCAGCAGCTAGTTGAAATGGGTTTGGGGCATGGAGCAGCAGGACAGTGTCTCATCCTGTGTTCAAGCATCAGAAAGGTTGCTGCTGGCCCTGGCACTAACACTTCTGCTAGTTCACACTAATAAGGCTCCCTCTTAACCTGGGAAACCACCTCATATCCTGACTGTGAACTGTGGGTAAGAAGAAGCCCTGGATAATTCTGGCAGAGAGCAATTCGGGCCAGAGTGGAAGAGGACGCATGCTGCAGCAGCGGCCCCGAGGGTTTGGTGGCCCTTGAAAAAACAGGCCCTGTAGCCTCCTGCCCTTGGAGACTCCCACCACCATCCCTACTGCTCTTGCTTCTCCTCCTCTGGCTCTTCCTTGCTACCACTCACTTGTCCAGCAGCCAGAAAACCCATAAACCTGCTGGCCATAGCATCTGCTGCTGCTTCCTCCTCACCAGTGAAGAAGCAGATTGCAAGGATGAGGCACAGTTCCCAGGGTGCACTGGGACACTGGTGAGGCTTGGCTTCTCGGCAGCTGAGGAGCCCCGTGGTTTGGCACGCCCCAGGCCTTGATAGCATCACTTGCTTCTGTGAACACTGCCGTTCCTTTTTAGACGGCTCTTTCTTGTGTCCGTTCTGTTCCAAGACTCTATTTTCTCTTATGTTGTGCTTGCCCATTTGATGCAAGCTGTTTGGTGCGCTTCTGCAGAGAGGCAGGGCGAGCGGAGGGTAGTGATGGCATTTTATCTGATCATTTATAAGCTGCCCTTCCATAACTGCACTCCCAGGATCTTGGCCTGTTTATGGAGCAATGTCCCAGAAAGATACACTGGGACCCAACTCGGCTTAGCTTCAGGGACTCTGTCAAAATGATTCTTTTAACTGAACAGTGGGGATGTTTTACTGCCACTTCTGAAGTTGACTGCTTTTATATTTTAATTGGCATGTTATCCTGCTTTGCTCTGCTTTTCCCGCTGTTACTTTTTATGATTTTGAATTATATTGCTTCATTGTTTGATTTGCCTATTTTGTGTGTTATGGTAAGTATTTTTGTAAGCCACCTGGCCCATGTTATGCTTAAATTTCAAGTACCTTCAATAAAGCACTATTACCTGCTCCAGGTAACCCTGACCCCTAAGTGTTAAGCAAGATCCTGTCAGCACAGTCCCCTCTCATCCATCCATTGCTGCTTTGTCTTGCTCGTACTAAAGGGTGACAGATTGTTGGGAGAGAAGGACTGAGGGCCAGGAACTGGCTTTTATAGAGAGAGAGATTGAGAGGATGTGGAATAGATCACGTTGAGAGCCTTGAGGATAATGTTTGTTTTCCGTCTTGCGGACCTCAGAGGGTGGCTCAAAGCCAGGCTTGGCTCTGATGTCTTGCTGCAGGGGTTCCCCAATTGCTAGGAACTTTAATACATTAAAAAGGCTCTGGATCAGGTTGGCGAATTTCACCCACTTACAGTCTGGCAAGGAAATTGGAAAGTGCAGCCCAATTCTTTCCAGCGAGAACAGAATGTGCATCCTAACGCTGAGCAGCACCAGAAAGGAAGGGGATCTTGCCCCCAACTCCTGCCTGCTTTGTGGGTCTCACAGGCATAGAAAGACTGGATATATGGTGCAGAGGCCCCTGCAGGCCCCACTAGAACCTGCCAGAGCGGGACAAAGAAACTCATGGATAGCAAAAGGCTTAGGCTGGGTTCCTGACAAAACTATCTGAGCTTCCAGAAGCTTCTAGACTGGCGTCATGAATTGGGACACCCCCATAGGTAAGTCTAAAAGTTCTTCCACACTTTAGCTAGACACTATAGAGCCAGGAAGAGTGGCAGCTACCACAGGCAACTACCGCACCACCGTCCTCCCACAGAAAGGAACGCTTACCCCTTTTCTGTTTCCAACACATGCTCAAGCAGGATGCTTTAATGCATCTGAGGGAGTGGGCTGCACCACTGCTTCTGTCCTATTTATTTATTTATTAATTAAAACATTTATATGCCGCCCCATCGCAACAAAGCCTCAGGGCGGCTTACAACATAAAAATACAAAACATTTGTATAAATTAAAAACCTATATATCTATCCCCCCACCCCCCCGCCGCCCGGTGCATCTTGGCAAACCTAAAAATCCTTGCAGGAGGTTCCCAGGGCAAGGGCCAATGAGCCATGCTCCACCTCATATGCAGAAAAGCATCTCCAGATTCCTGAGGGCCCTTGGCCTAGACACACCAAGGAGCTCTTCCCACCAGTGCATCTACTGCCCTGCGGCCAGTGTCACAACTGTTACGGCACCTCATCACCTGCCTCATCATGCCTACAGCTCGCCTGCTCCCTTCCGAGGCAGAGCACCCATGAGCAAGCAGGCCATGGCATCTCCTGCCGCTTCTTCTCACCACCGCAATGGCCTGAGCCAGACGACCAAGCAGGCAATGAAAGAGACCATGGTTCTTGGTGTGCCTTTCAGGACCAGGGAGGCCCAGATTCTTCCAGTGGGGAGGATGGGGTCTGGGAACCAGATGTAGAGATGGTGAAAGCAAAAGAACTTATCTGTGTTCAAGAACAGCCAGGATCTGTGAGTGCCAGGAGGGAGCATGGGAGTGGAGCCAAAGGAGCCTGCTTTGATCCTTGACTCCATGATGCAGCATTGGGAGGGAAGGGCTACCCAACCAGTGGGCCTGCATACAGCTAGGAGGTTGGCCCATCTCCAGAGGGGCCCTCCCAGAGGGCCGGCATCCAGGATTACTCAAAAGGAAGGTCCTCAGAAAGAGTGTCTGTTTGGGTTCAATGAGCCAACCCATCCATGCTCAGAGACTCTTTCTTTGCTAGCTATAGTTCACTGGATGTACATTGGGAATAAAGAGCTTTTGCCAAATAACGGTCTGTTGTTTTGAAAGAGAGAAGGGGGGAAACTGAGCTCTTGGCAGTTTGCAGAGGTAAAGAGGAGGAGCCTGTCCAGGGGGACCTGCTCAGGGGAGCCCAGCTGGGATGTGGGTCCACAGCAGCTGCCCACCCCGGATGCCAGCCTTGCACCAAAGCCGGTTCAGTGGGCAGTGAATAGGGGAGCAACCTCAAGGACAGGCCATGAGGCAGGCACGGCCCTCCAACTGATGGGAATGCCTGGGGGTCTCCAGAAGAATAGCCAGGGGGGACCCTGCTGACTTCAGCTTCTGCCACCTGAGACATTTGCCTCACTCGACCCAAGGCAAGGACCTGCTCTGACAACCAGGCATCCAGTTTTCCCAGTGAGGAAGGCAGCCTCCTCCCTCGAGAGGTTAGGAGAGCGATCTCTTCACTTGAATGAAAAACAGGTATGCTGCTGTTTCAGATCTGCAGTAGTATGTGGCCTGTGTTCTTCTTGGCTTTAATGCAATTTTACAATAGAAACCTTGGGTTACCAATGTGGGATTTAACTCGAGCTGCCAGTGTGGCACCCATGGGCACCAATGTGCCCCATGGACACCTCCCTTAGGGCCCACCAGCTTCATTATCTATCTTGATTTTTATTTTACCAAGACCTTTTAAAAATGGGATTGTGGCATGCTTCAAAGCAAAGTGCCATGCTCCGATACTGCTTTTATTTAACATCAAAAGGGTGGTTCTGTGTTTCAGGGCTCAGACTCCCCCTTTTGTACCTAGGTTCTCGAGCAAGATATTTTTCTTTGTGTGCCACCAGTTTGCCTTTTGGGGGACAAATATTGTGTCACCCAATAGGCTGGGACTGTGATTTATCTGAATGGTGCTATCGAGATCCTGGGAAGCTTACTGGGAAGTTTAGTAACGTTAGTTGTTGCAATTAATGAATGAGACTAATGAATGCAATATTTCTGTTACAACATATTTCTCCATACATTTTAGCCCTCCTTGTTACAGGCAAGTTGGTGATGCAAAAACATTTCCTTGATTGTGTCCTATCTTCTGATCTTGTTTTCTTCCTACACATCTGCTGTGTTTTATGATCTCAAATGAGCTTCCAGTTACCTTATCTGATGGCATACCTGGCTTTGCTCTGAAACTATTTTAAAACACTTTTCTTTTTACAGTGCCAACAGCTACACATTTAGCATAGAGACCTCTTTGCCTGGACTCCATTCTTATCAGTAAAGGCTGCCCATGGCCAGTCACCAATGGCCTGACATCGCTGTTTCTCATCCGGCAAAGTTCAGAAACGAAGCACCTTTATTACTTGCAGGTCAGGAGGCCAATCTGTGCTACATTTGCCATTGGCATCCCATGTTTAATTCCAGAATCCAATTAGAGGCATTTGATTATACATCTCCTTAATTGAACAGCAGGGCTTAGTGGTGGACATGTGGATGGTTTCCCAGGACACAACTGTTCTGTGATGGCATGTCTGGAAGCATCTTGGCTTGTATTCTTACTCTCTGCTTGCACCCAGCCAACCTAGACCATGAATGTGTGGTGAGCCCGTTCCTGGGATTTGTGTCAACTGAAGAGAGATCGTGCCTCACCAGTGAGATGAGAGCAATTTCCACCCCACTGTGCTTCAGTGGGCCCATTGAGCTTCCTGGAGGACGTCTCCCCATTCCCATTTGTTGACATCTGGCCTCCGCCTTTTCTTCTCTACGTCAGTCTCAGATTTGCACAATTGATCGAGGAAGGAAAATAATTTCCTGTGGCTTGTTTCCCTGCACCATACCTGCTGGTTATGTGCTGCCTAATTGCAACAATTCTCATAGAAACATAGAATAGTAGAGTTGGAAGGGGCCGTGAAGGCCACTGGGTCCAGCACCCTGCTCTTGCAGGACACCACATTACTCCACCCCACCCAGAGGGCTGTCCAGGTTCTTCTTGAATGTCTCTAGTGTGGAAGAGCCCTCAAAAGGCTGAGTTTGTCATGTCATCCTGATTCAGACAAGGTGGCAGGAGTGCTTTTACAAACCACTCCTCAACCTTGGGACAAACCACAGGTGTTTAAAAATGGTTTATAAACCACCTGTTACCCATGTTCAGCATGTCTGGATAATGCAATGAGCTCTATGTGGCAAGGGTAATTATGATAATCAGAAAAGGTCTGACTGGCATGTGCAAGGTGGAAAAATAAGCCAAGGAACTTATTTTCCTTCCCTGGTGGAGGGAATCTAGTCACGGCCTAGGACACTAGCCTGTCTCCATCACCCCACATATATCTTATCACGTTCTTGAAGTAAATGTATGTCACTATTTTGAACAGTCTCTTCTTCTGCCATTTTGTTATGCAGACTACCTGCTCTGCATGACAGAGTGAGTATGCTAAGATTTATGAACATCCTGCTTACTTCCATTAACATTTATAAGCTAAGCCTTACAACATGCCCTCAACGGTGGAGGTTTTGAGTTGTGAGCAGCAGAAAATAATACTACCGTGAGCTGATCTTCATTAACAAAGGCTCCTAAGCTGTTCAGGGGCTGCAAGCCTCTGTATCTGGAGCAAACAAAATGAAAAGTTATTACCAAAAGTGAGATGCAGATCTGGATACCCAAGAGGTTGAGTATCCAGGTGTAAATAAAAGGCACATAGCTCTGAATTGGGTCTTGAATCTAACAATGCAGTAGAACACAGACAAAATGAACTTCCATACAATGGACTGCTTTTGCTTTGTTATGCCTTATTTCCTTTATTTAATGAAAGCATTTTTAAGGTGCTGTACAGGACAGTATATTCTCAAGGTGACTTATAAAGATATAATAAACAAAACATCTTTCCAATAGAACATCACATAAAGCACAAACTACACCTAAATAGTAAACAGACAGCAGGTGGTACCTACAAATCCATTCAAAAGAGTTCAGATCAGTTATACCCTTAAGCCAGTATATTGCCAGCATAAACATCATCTTTAATGTCTAAACTCAATGCTCTAAAACCGGCAGCATCATTGATAAAAATTGTTTAAAAGCCAGCCAGTTCTTCCAAGCTGATTTGAAGGCTGGCACTATCGGGGCCAAATGTACTGTTTTGGGAGGAGTTCCATAAACAAGATGCCACCACTAAAAGGTCTCCAGGCCTAGTGTCAGTTCAGCTTATCTAACTGATCTAACAGAGGACAAAGAATGGAGCCTTTGACTATCATCCGCACTGCTCTACACACCTAGCTCCAGGCTTTTATTAGTCATCCCATTTGCAAGTTTCTCTAGCTGTCTGTTTTATGCAGCATTTGTTACCTTTGAATGCACACATATTCCCTACAATAGTCACTGTTTAGTGTGGACAGTCCCACTAAGGGGCTTAGTGAATTAGGGTGCAGGTCATTGTGGCTGCAGACCCTAGTCAAGCACAAGGGAAAGAGGCTGTGGCACTACCGGGACCCTTCACACCACAGCCATATCGGCCTCTTCCCCTCCTGCCCCACAGAACACCCCCCACAAAACCCTTTCCCCAAGCAAGAAGCTGCCAGCATGGCTCTTTCCGCACCAGCTGTGGGTTGAGAAGGGAGTCATTCTGATTCTGAGGTGAGAACTAGGCTGTGCAATATCCTATTAGCCATCCCAAGACATTTGTAGGGGATGGGATAGAAAAGCTTTGAATAAATAAATAAATAAATTCTATGACCTCCTAGAGGCTACCTAGAAGCCATAGGATTGTACCGCTACAGTCTTTGGGCTGGATTATGTTCTGCCTTCTGTGAGAAGAAGGAATCTTCCTCAAGGTGAAGAGCATCATGTTGGGAACATCCCTCAGCTGGATCCTCTCCCTTCTGCACACACCACAGCTCATCCCATCCTGGCATGCAGACTCTCTGGGTAGCATTTTTAGTGGGGCTGGAGAGAGAGGAGAGGAGAGGAGAGGAGAGGAGAGGCTCTTCTACCAGCCCCATTGATCCAGCTTACATCTAGATCCAGACTTTTGTGTGCTACATCACTGAGTGTGACCCCCTCTTGCACAGTCTGCTCCAGCTGTCACTGTCTCTGTAAAACTGCGGTCTCCAGCAGATGTTCACAAGTGCCAGAATGCCCTCTTGGAACCCATCAGGCTCTCCTGATTTTTATTTCTCAAGAGGTTTCTTTTTAATGGAAAGCATCGACCAGGAGGCTGGCCCTCTACCGAATGAAGGACTACTTTCCTGCACCATCTTGATTTGGGTTCAAAAGTGTGCTTTGGGGGGTTGGAAGTCAAACCTCCCCTTGGCCATCTGCTTAGGTCCTTGGACAACTCACTCTCGTTTTTTAGTTGCTCTCATTTTCCTTCTGGGAGATTAGAATTTTGTGACCACCTTCCCATCGTGGTGGCCATCTTAGGAATGGGCACTGCCCACATGATAGCCATTTTGTGAGGGAACCCACAATAAGCTCTCTGCATCTGAGAGCCAGTGTGGTGCAGTGGTTCAGAGCATGGACTGAGACTCAGGAGATCTGGGTTCTAGCCCCTGCTCAGCCATGGAGCCAACTGGGTGACTTTGGCTCAGTCATGGACTTTCAGACCAGCCTACCACACAGGGTTGTTGTTAAGAGGATAAGATTGAGAAGAAGAGGGGAATTATGTGAGCTGCCTTGTGTTCCTTGAAAGGAAAAATGGCAGGGTATAAACATAATAAATAAAAATAAAATGCTCCAAATGGCTCACCAACCCAAAAGGTTTGGAGACACCTACTCTAAGATCTAATAAAAAAAGGCTTTCTCAGAATCACTGTCCATATTAGCTCCTTTTTAGTGAAGATAATATGAACTAAATCTACATGCAGTCTCTGGCCCACAGCTGAGCTTTGGACTTCTGCCAGTACCCTTCCATCTTGGTCAAAGTCTGCAATCCATTTAAATATGCAGGGATCCAAGTATCTACATCCATACTGTGGGTGTCCTACAGAGCAACTTGAATGCAACCCTGAGCATCCTTCCTCCATCAATAGGTCACTGCCCTTGATGCCTGCAAAGGAAACTTCTGTCTGTTTTTTAAGCAGTTCCTATAAGCAGAGAGCCACAGGGATGCCCACAGAGTGTCGAAAGCATCCAACTTGTGTCTTATATGCCTTGTCGTGTTGAATGCCTATGCATCTTGGATCAATTGAGCATGCAGAGAGCAGACTCATGTGGTTGAAGATCCAAGATGAAGGCCTAATCCAAAATTGCACCCATAGCTTGGACTCTCCAGGCAGTAACTGGAATACTCCCTGGAGGAAGCGCTATTCCAAAATTAACCCCAAAATAGGGAACCCACTTTTCTTTTTCTTTTTTTACTAAAACAAGCAAACAAACAAACAAAAAGATGTAACTATCTCTCTTCCCCAAAATGTCCTGCCAGGGTGATGGGTTTAATTTTGAACTGTTGATAACATACATCAAGTCCTAGATGACACATTTTGCTTTTGACTTGAGCCTGTTCTAATGGTATTAGACTATGTTGATGATCTGCAACAGGCTTTTAAGTCTGGACACTGTCAGGGGGTTACCTGCCTTCCAATTCTGTATCAGCTTTGTAATAATTTAAATCCCATGGCATTCCACAAAATATGCCTTGCAAAATGAAGATTGGTGAAAGTAGTCAGAATTCTTCATTAAAACATCCCTGCCTTCATCCAGGACTGTATTTCTGGGTTCCCTTGGGAGACTGAATGGCTGTTAAACAAGATTAAATATATGATGTGGTTATTCCCAGAAAGGAGAGACATTTCCACAGGGCTTCTCCCAAGGCTGAACATCCACGTCCATCATCAAGCAGAGCTCAAAATGAGAAAGGCAGGATCAGATCCCATACCGTGCAAGTTATGAGCAGTGAATAAGAGTTGATCTGTATGGCACTATAAAGACTGACATTATCTCCTGTTTGGGATGGCTGCTTTATATATGTCTTTCCAAACAAGTAGTAATAAAACCTTTAAAGTACCCCATGCGATCATATATTTTGATTGTGCCACACGTGTTCCATCTAACAATTTGTTTTCATTTCTTCCTCACACCCCCCTTATTAGACAATTCTAGTTTTCCCCTCCTTTGAAATATATTAATTGGATTAGAAGCAATGGTGTTCCTTGCATGGAAGTAACCCAGCCAATGCCCACATGTGCAATTTGGAGATGATGAATATAATGACTTGGATGTTTTACTATGGGTGATAAAGTGCCTTTGTGATTACCTTGCTAGTTTTCTCTGTGCTACCTGATAAGTATAGCCTTTCAATGAGATAAAGGAATGGTTGCTCTGAAACCAAAAGCTGGTGTGATATAACAGTTAAGGTGCTGGCCTGGGACTCGGGCGACCCTGGTTCAAGTCTTCGTTCAACGGCAATGTTCGCTGGGTGACTCTGGAACAGTCCCTGACTTTGAACCTAATCTACTTCACAGGCTTGTTGTGAAGATAACATGAGGAGAAGGAGGAAGAGGATTCTGTAAGCTACTTTGGGTTTCCTACAGGAAAAAATTGTGGATAATAATATAACAGGTAAATAAGTGCTCTCCATAAGTTCTTGTATGAAATCCAAATGAACTGATAATGAATTTGGACACACGATAGACCTTATTCAATGGATATATAGGCACTATCCATCTCTGTTGCTTCTTTTGCTACATAGCCAGTATGTTCCTGGGCCCTGATCTAATTCTGGGTGGCTTTTCCCCCACTTCTTAACCCTTTCCTAGAGAAGTCAGACCAATCTGGCCCTGGCTCTGATCATCTCCAGGCTAGATTACTGTAATGTCCTACTTGTGGTGCTGTTCTTGGAAGCTTCCACTTGGTTGGTCCACAGTGCATATCCCAGAGTTGTGACAGATCATGTTACGCTGGACTGCTACCAGCTTCACTGGTCACGAGTTTGCTTCCATGTTTAATTTAAGTTTTGACCTAAATGTCTTGAGACAAGAATATGGCAAGAACTGTGCTGCATATTAAAAGCCCCCCTCCAGTTCCCTTTGCCATCAGAAGTATGACAGATGGGTACACTGCAAGGGCCTTTTCATGGCTTCAGTGCCTGCTGTTAGATTGGCACTTAAGGCTATCCTAACTCAACAGTTTTAAATGTGTGCTGTTTGCACCACGAAAATCAGATATACACTTTTCTCTGTTTTAGTTATTTTCGTATCAAGAATATAAGAAGAGCCCTGCTTGATCCACCAGCGGTTAGGGCCCCAGGCGTTCCGCTCTCTGAGGCAGAGAATATCCCTTTCCCTTTGCATGTTTAGTGGGACAGCCAGTCCTGTCGCACTGGTGATGGGACAGCCTCCTTTGCCACTTCTGAAGGCAGCAAACCAGTGAGGCAACTCTTGGCACACAACTCTCTTCTTCAACACTGTGCCACTGCATCCTAAGATCTCCCACCTGAGCCAGTCGCCAACTTCTTCTTAGCACTGGTGACAGCTCTGGCCCATTAGCTGACCACAAAGAAATGTGCTGTCTCCCTGACATACCCTTGAATTGTACTTATCCTCTTTCAACCATATTTAATTCAACCGCAACTGAACTGTCACTGTGCTTTTTCCCATTTAATTTCATTTCCTTCTAATTTCATAGCTTGCCTTTCACACACACACTCCCTTCCTGAAACTGATGACAGCACATCCTAGATCTGGTGGAATGAGCTCCAGTTCTTGAAAACATCTTCTGTAATCAACTGGTAAGTTCTAAAGGTGCTGCGAGGCTTGTTTTTGCTGCCAAAGAAAGCAACACAGTGGCGCCCCTGAAAAAGGTGCATCTCTCACCTACCATCTAAAGTGGTCCAGTCCATTCTGACTGCACTGGATTCCCAGCCACCTCACTGAGCTGCAAATATCTGCCCTTCACCCTCCAGGCAGAGCTAGCAAGGGAAACTAGGGTCCAGGGAAGGCTCTTTTCTGGTTTCTTGGGCAGGACAGGGGATCAGAAAATCACAGGAAGCTACCTTGCTCCTAATCGGATCTTTGGTCCATCTGCCTCCATACTGTCAACATAGACAGATATGGAGACACCAGGGACTGAACTTTGGACCTTCTGCATGCAACATACATGCTCTGCTTCTCAGCTGCAGAGCTTCCCAGCTTACGGGAACACTGGTTATGAAGCAATTTGGAGCATTGCCTACGAGAAGGACAGTTCCGTGTAAAGGTCCTTCAGGCTGTAGTTCCGAGAAGCTGGTTGAAGCAACTTCTGCTCCCTTAGTAATAGAAGGAGGCCATTTCCCCCTTTGTGTGTGTATGTTGGGGGTGGCAGCTCCATTATTCTCATCCTCATCTCTTCACCTCACAGTGGTTGGATGCCCACATCACATCCTACATCTGGAATACTGTGTCCAGTTCTGGGCAACAAAATTTAAGAAAGATGCAGAAAAACTAGAATGGTTCAACAGGAGGTCAACTAAAATGGTCCAGTGTTTGGAAACTTTGTCCTATGAGGAGAGACTGAGAGAACTGGGCATGTTCAGCCTTGAGAAGAGAAGCCTGAGGGGGAACATGATATCCCTTTATAAGTACCTCCAAGGCTGTCACAAAGAGGAAGGTCAAGATCTCTTCTTGCTGATGCCAGAGTGCAGGACACAGAATAATCAATTCAGGTTGTGACAACCCAGGTTCAGGCTGGACATCAGGAAAAACTTCCGCACTGTCAGAGCAATACAACAGTGGAACCAGCTGCCTAGAGAGGTTGTGGGCTCTCCCACACTAGAGACATGCAAAAAGAAACTGGACAGCCATCTGAGTGGGATGCTGTAACTTGGTGTCTGGCAACAGCAGAGGCTTGGATTCGATGGCCTTCATGGCCCCTTCCAACTCTACTATAAAGCAACCCTGCATGGTTTAATGGTGGACAGTTTTTTGCCAGGAGATACCTGAGAAGCAGTTAAGGGGTTTCTGTGCAAGCTTCCTCACTCAGTCCTCCTTCTGTTGGCATGTATCCCATCAGCCACTGCACCAAAAATTCATTCCCACAGTGGATAGCTGAAGCACTCTTTCCTGGAGACTCTGTGATAGCTGCCTACCAGGACCATGGGAATCATACTCCTGGGTTCAGATGACCAACCAAAAAAAACCCCATGGTGAAACAGGGAAAGCATTGAACAGACTTTAGTTGCTTAGCATGATTTCTAAAACCCAAAGATAACTCACTGAAATACCACAACAGGGTTCAGATGACACAACAGACCATCCTGTGCAAGAACCCACCATGGCTTCTTGTGTCGTTTGAACCTGCCCATTGACATGAAGACAACTTCTAAGTCCTAATCCAGAGTAGTCCTGGCTTAATATTTTCCCCCCTAACATGTTTATTCCCCTGAAAAAGTAAGGACAATGTCAACCAGCAAAATCATAGAATAGGAAATGAGATGATAAAGGCTTTTAGAATTATACAAAGTAAACCATAAAACCTTATTAAACCATACAATTCATGTGCTTATTAAGCAACAGGTATCCTTTAAAAAAAATCAATCATCCCTAAGCATAAATCAGTATTCATTGAGGAATGGCTGTTTATTGCAGTATGTCAGGCTGCTGTTAGATTTTTGCCGGAGCCAGAAGAGGTAGGAATTCTAATACTGAGGCTGAAATATGCCAGGCAATTTAAGACTGATTGGCAAACGTGCTTTGTTCTTACTGTTTGAGAGCGAGAGAGAATGCTGACTCATTCTTATAGCAGTATTTTTAGCAGTACTATTTTAACATTTGCATTACTGGTTTATAGAAGAGAGGGAGATTTTTACTGTTTTTACAGTGCCAGCCACCTTTAGGGAATAATTTCTAAAAGTTGTGCTGCAGATTCAGAAGGCAAAGAAAAGAGAAAAGAGTGTTGCCATCTATTCAGCTGAAAAAGCAAAGCAGCAGCAAAACCTCAAAATGGCACTGGAAAATTGAATGTTACCAATGATTAAAATGCCTTTAGAAAATGCCCAGTTGTGTTTCAGTAAAATGAAGATTAATCATCCCTCACTAGATAAATATTCGCTTTCTTGGATGGAGGAGCTTGCCATTTCCTATACACATTTAACATCTGAAAGCGCAATCCTGTGCAAGTTTAGAGAGAGAAAAGGTTCACTATTCCCATCATGCTGGCCATGTTTCTGTCTAAAATCGCACAGGATTCTGCCTTTTCTAGCAGAGATTTCCAGAGGACTGGCTGGGTTGAGTGGGGTGATTGTTAGTCTGGCTTGAACAGCTAGGTGGAGTTTCCACCTTTTGACATTCAGTCTCCAGAAATCTTAAGGGAGGCATGCTAGGTACCCAGTGCCGTGATGGAAATTATAAAGAGCCTTGGTCATAAGTCATTCATTACTCTTGACTGGGCATCCTGAATGGGTGTTTGGAGTCGGCGGTAGACTGCATATAAGTGAATAAATCAAGGGTCAATCCAAACAAGATGGAAATGTTAAACAGATGGTGGACAGTCTAGTTGATCTAGGGGTTCCTCCCCCTCCCCCAATGCCACCCCAAATTAGCAGCAGCAAAATATTTCTACTTGGCTGGCTGCTATTCCTTGAAGCCCAGATGGCATTTGTGTCTGGGCAAGCCTTTTTGTTTGTTTGTTTTCGTCTTGATCATTAAAGCCCTATTCAGCTCCAGCTCAGAGAATCTTAAATAATACCTTCTCCTGGATGTATGTGCTGATGCCATCAGTCAGGGCCCGCCTCCCAATGAGAGCATGAGCTGATCTTCACTGCTGCCACTATAGCAGGGCCTTTCTGGTGATGGCACCCTGATTACAGATCTTCCTCCAGGCCTGCTTCTTTTGCAAAGACAGTTCAGACCATGTCATTCCAATGAGCAATATGCAAAAGCAGAATTGTATTCTAGATGTGTGATATTTAATGCAACCTGCTGCCACTTTGCACTTGAAATAGTTATTCAGGTATTTCTGGGACTAGGAAGATTTTATTGAAGCCAATAGTTCTGAATTTATGTTTTAGAGTTTTGTTTTTTAGCACATGGCACCAGATACATTTGAAATCCAGGATGCATGAATCAGGTCCGTGTGGTGTATGGAGATGTCTTTTTCATCTGGACTAATGTTATGTTATGTTATGTCATGTCATGTCATGTCATCTGTTCCAAATGTTATGCTTCAAATCTGTTCAATACGGATTTGTACAGACATAACTTTACAAGTGACACTCAGAAGCACAGCAGGAACCTTTGTTTTCAAAGATGTGGGTGGATTTTCACCAGGACTACAAGAGGGGAGGTTTAACCCTTCCCTCCCCAGCCACTCCTTCCCCACAGCAGCCCTGCCCTCAGCCTTTTGGGGAAATTCCTCTCAAGGCCAATGGGAACTTCTTTTCTATCTAGGGGAGCTATTTTCATTGGGATCACAGCTGAGGAAGGAAGGTCAAAATTTCTCCATGCACTACTGTCTCAAAGAAAATTCCTGCTGCTTGCCCTAGTTTTAAAAAACAGAATACAACACCCTGATGTGCTTTGAATCAGTCCAGGAGTTTATTTATTCCATAGACCTTTCCACAATCAATACATGAAACAATTAATATTAAGAGGTTATTTAGAACAATGGCTTATTAGTAAAGGTATTATTAAAACATTATTGAACACTTTTTAAAACAATACTGCCAAATTACAAACTATCTAAGATCACAAGGTAAACACCAAGATGGGGTGAAAGTACTTACTGAAAATGAATATATGTATGTATGTATGTATATGTATATATACATACACACACACACATATAATATGCATATATAAAAAGCCAGTACCTATACCATTTCTCTCCTGATAACGTTTATTAATGCTTATTTTATTATTTGGAATCTCATCTTAATAGCTGAGCACAAGATTTGCCATTAGTTCAAGCCTTATTTATGCAAGCCAGTATATGTGAAACATAAAATATATTTCTCCTTCCAGGTACCAAAGTAAGACATGGGGCTATAAACTGGGCCCTAATGTTATCACAAAAGCTACATTCCAATAAAACATGGTCCTCTGTTTCAACCTGTCCTGATTGACAAGGACACAGTCCTAATTCAAGTGGAACTTTTTCAGAACATCCTTCCATGACTGCTGATGAAAGACAATTAAAACAAGCAGCTGTAAATGCTCCCTGTATTTAAATGTAGATAAAACCTGGAGGTGGTTTGCTGATATATACTCTGATCTCAGCTCTACTCCCCACTTTAGTGGAGAACACACCTACGCGTAGTTCGCTTTCGGCTGTGCCACCTGAAAATCAATATTCAATAGTCTATTTTTGATTTACCACTGTGCTCTATGAAATTATATTATTTTAACTGGATTAGTGATGATCCAGTTTGATTGGCCTTATCATTTAACTGCTTCAAGCCAAAGACAGGTGTAATTGCCTGTCAACATCAATGCCAAAGAGCTCATGTATAAGCAAAGCCTAAAATTAAAGGCATGCATCTATGCTAAAATGTCTATAGGAAGGGCTCCAACTTCCAGTCTTACTGTGGCTTTCTTTACCCATTGAGGGAAATGCAAAATGTTTCTCAAGAATTTCAACTGGCCACGCTCCACCTCCTGATTCATACTCAGAAATCACAGCTGAGTATCTTGCAGGTGGGCTTCCAAGTGAATTGTTTAGTGTCATACATAATTTGGCCCACAGTCTTCAAGTCAAACAAAACCCAAAACCTAGTAAAGCACAGAGTCATGGTGATGGAAGTCGTGCTTTTAAACATGACTTGCCTGTTTCATTTTAAAAAAAATAACTCTTTCTTGGCCCTGCCAGGAGATGCCAGGAATGTGTTCTAGTCTCGATTCATGAGAATTGAGCATGCAATCCATTTCTGTGTGACTCAGCCCTTCATATTTATTGAAATCCAGCACAAACAGCAAGCAACTGATAAATTTAGGATCAATACTTAATGATTGAGGTTGATGAATAGATGAGCTGGATGGATGAAATGAAATGAAACAGGCCTTCAAGCAGCATTTCAGACAACAGCAGAGAACCAAGCCAGAAGCTGGCTTCTTTCACACTGAGGAAGAGCTAGCAGAAACAGGACAGAAATGCTTCCTAGGGACAGCTAATCAATATGTGGCCCGATCAGTTGCTATCAGATGCATAAAGAAAAAACTAGAGCATTATCAATGTAAGCCTTACCAGACAACACAACAAACAGTGCCCACTTGGAGCAGAACAGATTGATGATGGGATCTTGTGCATTTGCATGTACTCCATCCCTGAGTCAGGTGCACATATACATGATGGATTAATGCACTGTGCAGGTGTTGCTTTCAGGTCCATAAAGCGCTTTTTTAAAAGATGCTTTCCTGAACATATGCTGAGAAAGCATATGTTCTGATGGAGAATCCCTTGCTCCATACACCTATTGGGTGGCTCTGAGTGAGTCTATGGACTTTGATCCAGGAATATTTCAAAGAATCATAGAATAGTAGAGTTGGAAGGGACCATGAAGTCCATCAGGTCCAACCCCCTGCTGTTGCAGGACATCAAGTTTACTCTTTATGCCAGAGTAAGATTTATTCATTTATTTTAGCATTTTTATGCTGCCCCCATCGCAGAAAGCCTCGGGGTGGCTTACAAAGCAGAATAAACCAACATAGAATAAACATTAAAAATCTGGAGCATCTCGGCAGTAGTATAAAACCAATAAATAGAAACAACAATTAACAATTAAAATATTGTTTAAATAAAAAGGTCTTGGCCTGGCGATGAAAAACAAATAACGACAGCACCAGGCGGATCTCTCTGGGGAACGCATTCCATAGATAGGGCACTACCACAGAGAAGGCCCTCCTCCAGGTACTCACCCTCCTAATATCCTTCACAGAGGGATCCCGGAGAAGGGCCTCCTCCGCCGATATCAGGGGGCAGGAGGGCATATATGGACGCAAGCTTGATGGTGCTCCAAGTCCCTCTGTCTTCTTCCCTACCGCCAACCAAAATGACAAACCCTCTGTGCCAGCTGAGGGCCACCTCTGACGCAGTCCTAATTTCTTAGTTATTTGACTGGATTCTCAACAGACAGGCACATGCCTCACTTGAGTCCTTGCCAGTCAGTAATAAATCACAGACTGAAAGTTCAAGCTGACACTGCAGTAAAAGCGACAGTGAATGTGCCAACAGATGATGTGAAAGTTTCGGCTCTGGTGTTACAGCTGTGATGACACATTTACAAATTCCGTGCCAATCATCATAACAATGGGCTTTTTCTACTTGATGCTTTGAACCTGTTTTACCAAGACTCCAGCTTGTGAATGCTTTGCCGGATTAGGAATGGCTTTTTATATACTGCTTTTCCCAAAGGTTTTCTTGATCCACCTTTCTATAGGTTCCCTGACACAACCATCAGGTGGCACTGTGGTACAGTGCAATTGTGCAAATATGCAAGAGTTTCATGTTGCCATGTCCAGTAATGAAATTTTCCTCCTGCTAAAAATGCCACGGAAATGGGAGAAGCTCTGGAGGATGAAAGCATGGTGTAAAGCACTGATAAATCACCATGAGTGAGGAATCATGAGTGCACAAGTGTGAGGAGAATGCATGTGTGAACAGAGGCCCTGTTTTTAGATCTCTCTCTCTCTCTCTCTGAATTCCAGCTGATGCAAGGAAGTAGCATCAGCTGATTTTGCCCAAAGCCAAATATCCTTTGGGCAGAGGTGGACTCTTGTACGTCACACTGTTTGTGAGCTTCCCAACAGCACCTTGCTAACTATTGTTGGGAAAAGGATGTTGGACTTAGACCTTTGGGTTGGTCCAGCAGAGTTCTTCTCTTCTCATTTCCATCTTACAATTGTTGGAGGGAAGTTTGGCACCTTTTTTGAGCAGGACTCCAGTGCCTTTGACAAGTACTGGAGTCATTCAGCGAGACACCCCTCCTGCTTCTTCATGGGCCTGAGGTCCACTTTGATTTTTAATTTTTTAATTTTAATTTAATAAAACATTTTATCCTGTCTTTTCACAAACATCTCAAGATGACTTACAGAGTATAAATTCAAAACAATAAAAATACAATTCATAATATAACAAATAGCAATAAATAGATCATGATAAATACAATCAGTACTAACAGGATAACATTAAAGCAATAATAAACAAGAGAGAATAAATCACAATCATGGGGAAATAAATAAATAACAATGGATAAAATAATAAATAAAATAAAATGTGACTGTTAAGTTCAAAAATCTAAAAACTCTAATTCTTAAAATGGCATTTAAATAAAAAGGATTTAACCTGGTACCGAAAAGAATATAGGCTCGGCACCAGGCGAACCTCTCTGGGGAGTGCATTTCACAGTCTGGGCACCACCCCAGAGAAGGCCCTACTCCGAGTAGATGCCCTTTCTACCTCCTTCAAGGAGGGTTCCCTGAGCAGGGCTTCTCCCACAGAACTTAAGGGGCATGAGGCCATATAAGGAAGGAGACATTCCTTCAGGTATCCTGGTCCCAAGCCATTTAGGGATTTTTAGGTCAAAACTAGCACCTTGAATTGGACTCAGACTTCAACTGGAAGCCAGTGGAACTGGTAGAGGCTCAGCATTATATGAGAATAACGACTGGCCCCCATCAGCAGCCTAGCGGCTCTGTTTTGTACTAATTGAAGTATCTGGACCGTTTTCAAGGGCAGGCCCACGTAGAGCGTGTTGCAGTAATCCAACTGGGAAGTTAAGGTAATCCAACCATCTTGCAGCAACACAGATGGTTAGACACAGAGGTAGGCAGACCCTGCCCTCTTTGGTCCTGCTCACTGTGAATAGCTCCGTCTCTTTCCTGTAGGCACACTCAGATCCACAATGTGGCCTCAGGACCCTTCCAAGATTTAAGTTTGGATCTCAGGCCCAAGATGGTTGCCCACCCCTGGTTTAGAGTCCACTAGGACTGGTGCTTTCAGTATACTGGCTCCCCCCCATGGAACTTCCTGTGAGTCAATGTTGCTTTCACTTTGTTGTCGTTTTGTTTTAGTCAAAACACACTTTTCTTGGATGACCAGACATGGTTTTATTGTCATAACGTGTTTTTAAAATTTTCGTTCTTTTGCATTTTGATTCTTCTCCCTTTTAAAGTTCACCACTTGGGATTTTTTTAAACTTTTGGAGCAATCAATAATTAAAAATAAATAAGATAAAATGAGAGGTGGAAGAGGTGGTCTAGCTAATGGGGAAAGATTAAACTTTCTGCATTCTGAAGAGGATTGTGTGACACATCATTTTCCTATGCCTTTACTGGTTTATGTTTTTCATTCTCTCACTTTTGTAAAACTCCTGCATTGCTTCCAGAAATCAGGCATAGAAAGACAACAAATAAAGGTATTGACCAGTTGAATTTCTGCCTGTTGTGCAGTTTTTAAAGAAACAAAGCCATCACATGCACACCCAATTCACTCCTAGAGACAGTGAAGGAGAAATAAAGTGAAATAGTATCTTCCTGGGTATTAGACAGACGATGATGAGGTGGGACAGGGGAGGGGGAGGAGGTTTCCTGAAATATGGCTCCAGTTTAAAACAAGAGCCAAGGCCATTTCTAGAAAGCCTCGGCGCTAGGGAGGCTTCCCAGCAGCCTACAACTCCCAGCATTCCTCGCGGGGAGTTTTGTCCCGCTCCGGGCGCTACCTGCTTGATTTTCCAAAGCCGCCCTCGGCCGTCAGTCAGTGGGTGTGTAGCGCAGCCAAGCGACCGACTGGAGCTGCTTCGGACGAGCAGCAACGGCGGCTGCCACTCGCTCAAGCCTCCCGCTTGGCAACTTTGGGCTTCTCTTCGCAAGAGCCTCCGAAGCGGGGAAGCGGGCTGCGGCGAGGGACGGAGGAGGAGGAGGAAGAGGAGGAAGAAGAGGGAGAGGAAAGTTGTGGCCTAAGGGAGATGAGGCATCTCTGGAGACGGGCATCCCCAGTGGCCATCTGCGGATCTGGATTCCCCCGCCGGTCCCTGCTCGCAGATCCAAGCCATGGAGCCGCGAGGGAGCGCCCCGAAGGGCTGCGGCGACCCTCCCGGGACTGAATGGATCGTTTTCCGCTTCCCCTTCTAACTAAGCCCCGGCGCGAGTTGCAGGGGTCGCGAGGGCGGAAAGCCAGGGCTCTCTCGCAGGCTGCGGTCGGACGCCTCCGCCTCGGGGAGGCGGCAACCGCTGCCGCCGCCGCCGCCCGTCGGGGCTCTCTCCGCCCTGGCTGATGTCGACTTTGGGAGCCCCCACGGCGCCTGGAGTGACCGGAGAGCCCTCCAACTTGTATGGCTGACGGAGGGAGAGGGGCCGGCTGGAGAGGAGCGGCTAGCATCGGAGGCGGCGGCGGCGGAGGTGCCACGGCGGCAGGGGGGACGGGGGCTTCTGGTGGCGCGCCGGGCAGCTGGCTCTCCCGTGATGTGGAGACTGAGCGTGTGGTGGCTCCTGAGCAGGGTCTGTCTGTTGCTCCTGCCGCCCTGCGCCCTGGTGCTGGCCCGGGTGCCGGTCTCCTCGTGCCACCCGCAGCCCTGCCAAATCCTCAAGCGCATCGGGCACACGGTGAGGATCGGGGCGGCGCACCTGCAGCCCTGGGCTGCCGCGGCTGCCCCCCGAGCTGGAGGGACGCCGCATGCTCTCCCGCCGGCAGAGGAAGCGGGGCTGGCGCCCGAAGCTGCGCGCCAGGCGGCGGAATGGACGGGCGCCCAGGGCTCGCCGGAGCGGTGGCGGGCGGCGAGCAGCCTGAAGAGCCGCGCGCGGTCGGGCGCGGGGAACCTGATCGGCCCCGAGAGTCCGGACGCGGCGCTGCTGCCCAGGGAGGCGCTCCTGCTGGCCGTGGAGAGCCTCAACCGCGTCCAGGGGCTGCTGCCTTACAACCTGTCCCTGGAGGTCGTGATGGCCATCGAGGCCGGGCTGGGCGATCTACCTCTCTTCCCGTTCTCTTCGCCCAGCGCCTCCTGGAGCAACGACCCCGTCTCCTTCTTGCAGAGCGTCTGCCACACCGTGGTGGTGCAAGGGGTCTCGGCCATCCTCGCCTTCCCCCAGAGCAGGAGCGAGATGCTGCAGGTAGACTTCGTCGCCACCGCGCTGCGCATCCCGGTGGTCAGCATCGTGCTCAACGAGTTCCCTAGAAAGAGCCAGGTAACGGGAGAGGGACTGGGCGCCGCGGGGAGGCGAGGCGAGGCGAGGCGAGGCGGGGAGGGGGGCCTGGTGGCGGCGGCGGGTCTCATGCCGCCGCCAAGGTGCGCGAGAAAGTGGCGAAGGGGAGGGGAGCGGGTGGCCCGGAGGCGAGATTAATATGTAAGACCTTCAGGCGAGAAAGCTGGAGGGGGGCGGCGCCACTGGAAGGGGCGAGTGCAGTTGGCCAAGCTGCGCGGAGCGATCAGCACCATGGGCAGCGCGCGTCCGAGCTGGCGGGCTCCGCACGGGCAGCGAGAGACGACCGCCTCTTCCCTCCGCCAGGAGCATCGCTCCTCTTGGCAAAGTCGCTCCGGAGTGGGGCGGCTGTGTCCCGCTCCCGCCCCCGCCCCCAGCTCCGCGGAAGAAGTACGCTAGAGAGGCTGCAAAGATATCTCCGCATCTCTAAACAAACTTTCCGTATGCTTGAAAGAGCCTGCCTCGCGGCTCACTTCACCTGTTCGCAAAGCAGCTCGGAGGGGGAGCCAAGATATCGAAACAAGTTTCACAGATGCAGCACGATCCATGTTTTGCTTACTTTGTTCTGAACATCTGTGCCTGATGGAGACCCTTGTGTGATTCTAAAGCTCACTGAACTGTTAAAGAACCACCATTCTCAGTGGTCCCACTCCTACAAGATCATGCAGTCTTGGAAAGGAAAAACAGTTTTGTTCCTTCCTGTGTGTGCAGTTATATGCACGCTTGTCTGCATTGATTTGTGTGTAAATACAGAAGAAGACATACAGGTAGGGGAGTCAAATTCCCATTTCTGAGATGCTTAAACAGTTGCTATTGCTAAAAGTAATAATTCTTTTTTTAACCACTTCTCTACTTTCAAGGCATTGCACAAGTCTTATTCAGCTAAGCAGCTTCCAACTATCCTTTAGAAGGAAAACTTACCTACTTCTTTGCTTTGCATTTAGGATCCAGGGGTCTGGTCAGCCAATAGGCCAAAGATCAGTTCAATAACCCATAAGTCTTGGGACACAGAAATTAGATAAGAACTGACACCTTCTTATGCTTTGTGAAAAATTCCATTTTCCTCTTCATTTCGCTCACTGCAGGCTGTATTCTTAAATCTAAAAGGGCAATTCAGAGTTAGAGAAATCTATTTTCCCCCACATAAAGAAGTGAGGCATAAAGGAATGAACAGTGCAGTCTCATGCATGTCTATTCAGAAGAAAACCTTCTTACTCTCAGCTCAGTATTTGTAGATCTGCCTAAGATTGCGATCCTGTGTCTATGGGTGTGAGACCCATTTCATTCAGTGGGACTATCTCCAAAGTAAATATATATATAGGATTGAGTTCAGAGGGCTATACCTAATGGCTCTCTCTCTCTCTCTCTCTCTCTCTCTCTCTCTCTCTCTCTCCCGTGTGTGTGTGTGTGTGTGTGTGTGTTTTAACAAAAACATGAAGGAGTAAGGATTGAAATCTGAGGGTTGCATGGCAAGAACTCTGCAAGCTTTTGCATATATGGATGTTTTAGCCAGAAGGGATCCCCACAGTCATCTACTCCATCTAGTTCTGATACAGGAAATGCATTATGACAGCATCCTTAATAGGTTGCCATCCACCTTCTGCTTAAAAAGCCTTAGCAAAGGAAACATACCCAATTCCATCAACCTTTCCTCATAGGGTTTGCTCCTCATCACCAAAGATGGCAGATGATGCCATCTTTGTCCTTTTGCTAGGCACCTTCCAGTTTCTCAATGTCTTTCTTAAACTGTGGTACCCTGAGCTGGACCAAATACACCAGTGAGGCCTACCCAAAGCAGACTTCAATGATGCTATTCATTCTGTTGATCTGGACTCTGTTCTTCTTGTATTTGCCTTTTCTGCTGCTGCACCTCTATGCTAGCCCATGCTTAGCTTGTGGTCTGCCCAGACTCCAGTATAACCATCCCCTGGATCCTTTTAATATATATTGCTATCAAGCCAGATGATACCCACCCTGCACTTATGCACCGGATTCTTCCTGTCTAAATGCATAAGTTCACATTTCTCTCCACCATCATTTGTTCCACTACTTTTGGCCCACTTCTCCATCCCATTCAGAGTTTCTTGGATATTCTTTTTCTGTCTGCTACAATATTAGCTCTCCCGCACATTCTGGACTCACCTGCAGATAAACTGAGCATCCCCTCTGTTAAAGTCATTTATACCAAAAACACTGGGCCCAGGACACATCACTGCAGCCCCCGCTTGTCACTTCTCTCTCTCTATGTTTTTCTTCTTTTTGAATTTCCATATACTGTTCACATCTATTTTTAACTTATCTGCAGGTAACATATTTATAGCTTTGGTGGTTTTAAAAAAATGAAAGAAAACTGTGCAAATGTGCTTTTTTAATATCGGGAAACATGTACCATTTGTGATGTGCCATTTTTGATGTGCCAAGCCATGCTGAATGCAGCTCACCATTCTTCTATTTCAACTTGCTAGTTCCTTGCCTCCTACTTGTTTATAATCCCAGGTATGCAGCAAAAATGAGCCTGTACCTTACTCACATACATGGCTGATGGGCTGTATTTAGCTTGGTGTTGTGGGTTATGAAGATCTGAAGATCTGGATTGAGGGTTCTGAGGATCTGCATAGAAGTCACAGTCCCCCCCCCCCCTCTCTCAATCTCAATCTCAATCTCTCTCTCTCTCACACACACACACACACACACACACACACAAACATGAAAGGAGAAATGGCCACAAATAGAGATTGAACATTGTCTAGGGATGGCAAGATAGACAGACTAAATCAGGGGATAAAGGATTTTCCCTCTGGAACATATTGGCTAATTATTCAAGGTATGAGGAAGACTTACCAATTCTAATAGAGGTATGTAACCTCCTTCAGCCTGGGGGTCACATATGGCCCTCTCAACCCTTTGGAGTGGCCTTAACCACCCTCAAAATTTGGAAAACCCCTAATTCTAATATTAATCTAAAAATAATATAGCATCTGGATCTCCTAAGGGGTGCTAAAAGGCTTAGAATGTTTTGATCTTTTGGAGACTCTGTAGGTTCTATTACTGGTATATAGCTTCTATTTTTTACTTTTTAGTGTTCTGTAGTAACTATGGGTACAATTTATTTTAGGTTTGGTTTTTTTTATTCCTTCCCTCTCCAATTTTTGGCACCTGTAGGGTGTGCAATGGTGGTGGGATCTGGGGGATGAAAATGGCCTCTGTACCTTCCAAGGTTGCCCACCCCTTGACTTAGACATATCTTTGGTTTGGTGTTGTTGTTAGTCACAAAGTCGTGTCCGACCCATCGCGACCCCATGGACAACATTCCTCCAGGCCTTCCTGTCCTCCACCATCTCCCCAAGTCCACTTAAGCTCACGCCAACTACTTCAGTGACTCCATCTAGCCACCTCATTCTCTGGTATACAAATCAAAATAGTAATGAAGATAATTTGGGGAAAGGACAGGCTACAGAAGATGCATGACACATGGAGTGAGCTAAAGTATTGGGATCAATATGCAAGGGTGTAAGAAATTGTATTTTAAAAGGTTACGGAACCAACCTGATGACCTGCTGGTTAAAAATAGCACAGTGTTGGCGCATGCCTGGCCTCCAGAGACAAAGAGTTCCATACAAAGAAGGACACCTGGTCTACCTCAGCTGGACCATAGGTCCATGAAGAACCCTTAGGAACATGTCACCTGAGTGACCAGGCAGGCTGAGAAGGGAGGAGGAGCCTTCTCAGAGTTCAAGGAGGAGTTGTTTGTCCCATGTGCTTCAGGATAATCACAGTAACCACACTAGAGAAACTGCTCAATAAGGAAGGGCTCTCTCTAGAGTTGGCTTGAACCACATCACTTCGTAGAAATATGACACTGCTGGATTCCCACATGACTCAGTGGCAACTACTTTGTCACGAAACTGCATGGACTAGGCTGGTCTAAGCATTAAAGTAGTAAGGGTGAGGTGACAGAAACTCAGGCTGTACTATTTTAGATGTGTGTGTGTGTGTGTGTGTGTGTGTGTGGAAATTGGGCCCACCCCTTATCAGGTGTGCCCTGAGAAGACATGGGCACTAATTCTGAGTCAAACAAGGAGGGGGAAGGTGTAGACCAGGGGTGTAGGAGCAGGAAATAGTCAAAAATAGCTGAAACAGGGGAGGAAACATGTTTTCCAATTCATCTTTCAGAGGACAGTCAAGCTGGGTCCTCTAACCCAATGGGAATGCAGGCTTCCTGCAAAGAGGAGGTGAGGGTGAGAACACAAAACCCAAGAGTCAAGCATCAGATGAAAAGGGAGGGATAACGCAGGTTCACACAGTGCTTAAAGCATCTTGCAGCCAGGGAGTTGCCTCTGTGGAAGAACCCACCTTGGGTGGGAGGACTTGGCACACTGCTCAGAGTTTGTGAGAACTCCTTTTAACCATGTACTGGCCCAGAGAACTAGCTGAAGCTTATGAGGTACGGCTTTTGCAGAGCCTGCCTGGAGCTTTGGCATCTTTGGGCTGCATGAGGATACTGTCCGCAGCCCGAGGCGAAGTTTGCTTGTGCGCAGCTTGTGTAATAAAGGCAACTGGCTAGAAATATGGCGGCAGGAAAGAGTGGCAGGGGCTGGCCATGCGTCTTGTTTGTGCATGGTTGGAATACTGCAGCAAGGTCTTCTTCTGCTGCCATTTACAGCAGGGAATCAGAACCTCTTTCAGCCCAGGGGCTGAACTCTCCTTTGGGGGAAGCTTTCCAGTAGGGGGAGCTTCCCCCCCAGAAGGCACAGCCAGTCCTCAAGGGGCCCAGTTCGGGCTCTCTGAAGCTCCTGAGAAAGCCACGCAATCTTCTTCTTTCTTCTCCCACCTTTCCCGCAGCCACTGAGTGTTTGATTTTCTGGCTTTGGTGCAGATTTCCCCCCATTCTAGAAGACTGAAAGCCTCTCCTAAGGCTGAACCAGTATAAGAGCTGTAAGATGCAATAGGCGGGCAGTTCTGGGTGTTTGGCCCCGCCCCCTTTGTCTTTGGCCCCGCCCACTGGCAAAATGTTGCTGCCAAGAATGCGCACTCACCCCACTCTGCCCAGAAATGGATTCCATGACCCAGAGAAACCCCAAGCAGTTCCAGCTTCCTTGCTGGAAGTTGCCCTGTCCTTGCCTCCTGCAGCAAAGCGGCAGCTGCCACTGCCTGTTATCCGGGGGCAGTGAGAAACCCATTCTCCTGTTCCAGCCTGATCTCTTAGCGGATTCACTGAGTGAAGCCTTTTTCAGATACAAAGGAGAAGCTGCGGGACACACATAGTGCCAAGATCAAGGCAAAGTCGATTCTGCCACCTGGAGAGTGCAGCTGAGGTCCACAGAGCACAGGGCTTGTGTCGCTCCAGCAGCAGATAGAAAACCCGAAGCTTGAGCTTCTGCTCAGACCCAGCTGCAAAGCCAAAGCCAGTCCTTCAGCTTCCTGAGGAGTCTGGAAGCTCTTCGGGAGCCCTCGTGCTTCCAAGGGAGCCACTTACGCTTTGGAAGCCCAGGTTTTTTTGTGTCCTCAAGGGTGTGCACCTGGTTGACAAGAAGATACCTGGGCCTTCCTCTTCAGACAGCAAGGCCCCCTTGGGTTGGCAGGTCACCTGGCCTCCTCTTCAGACACCACAGGTGAAGTGAGTGAATTGGGAGACTCCTCCATGGGTGCCTCAGAGATGATGGTGTCCAAAAGGCCAGAAGTAGCCTTGTCGGGTGGGGCTGAGGCTGCCCATAGGGATGCTGGCGTCCAGGAGGCCTGCTGAGGTCTTCAATCTCTTCCCCCAAGAAGAAGACATGCTGTCCTAAGGCCAGATCAGTCATGGCACCTTTATGCAGTGCTGGGATGCATCTGAAGGACTTTTCCAGAGAACAGTGGTCTGCAGTCAAATCTTTGTACTCCATCCCTAGGCACACTGAGCAGGGCAATAGCTCTCCAGTGGGGAATTTCATTTTGCTGTTAAGAGGTAAGGAAGACACACCTGACCACCTGGATCAAACATGCCTTGCACAAGGTGCGTCATGATTCTGTGCAAACACAAAGGTAATTTAGGGTTTGGTACCAGATTCAGAAGTGAATTAACAAGGGATCTCAAATTTGTTTTGCTCTAAGCAGTTCTCGAATCTTTAAGGCTATGGAGAGATGAGAGTAATGACTGCTGAATCTCAAGCCCAGTCTGCGTGTGATGCAGGAATCCAGGAATAGAATCTCCCATTTAAAATGAAATGGTAAACACAAACATACACACACAAACACACACACTTTGGGGACCCTAATTCAGATCAGGGCCAATATAAAAGAAGAGGGGTTTTTTCCACCTTTCTCTCAGCACTTTTTTCCTACATTAAATCACCTCCCCAAAAATGGGGATTTGCCCCATAGAAAGGAAACATAAAGGTACCCAAGTGCTCCTTACCCACCCCACAAACCCCACAGTCCTAAGCTGCCCTCCTTTCATTTGGTTTTAAGAAAGAACAACTGAAAAGGAAATTGGAGGGGGGGGGTCTTGCTTTAGATGATTGTGACAGCTGACAATTATACAGGAAGAGTCCCCAAATACCAAAATTAAGAGAATAGTACATGCATACACTTGATGGGTAAACCAGGGCATAGGGAATTCAGTTCCCTTTGAAAAAGAGTGGGATTTGCAGATATTTTACACAAGGGATGAACAGATATTGTTAAATCCATTCTGTCCATGTTTTGATAATTGTCAGATGTCTTTTGTTTCACTGTAGATTGAGGGAATCTGATGTTTTTAACATATTTTTGTTCTGTGTGTGCAAATTTGCATTAGCACTAATTTGCATGTGTGCTAATGCATATTATCACACTAGAGCATGGTGCATCAGCATAATGCACACTCAGGCAACTGTGCTAATGAGCATTAGTTAAAGCAAATGAAATCCACCCAATCCTGCAAAAAAATAAAAATCAGTCCGCAGGTTTAGGGAATCTGCATAATTTAAGGAAAGCCCCTTCACTGTAGAATCCACCAGTCTGATTCATAGAAATCTAAACTTGTTTTAATCCATTGTGGATTTCTCCAGCCTCCCTAGCTGGCAAAGAATTGCAGTACAAGCTGAGAGAACAGGTACTGAGCCAGGAAAAGAAATGAGGTGACACTTTTAAAAGGCCATTCCAGACCCATGTCAACACAGAAGACTGCAAGGGTGATACCAGATGGGAACTATCAGATAGAACTGCCTGATTTTCTTCTCTACCCACCCTCCATAAGATTTATTTGGTAATGTCTACTGACAATAAATCCAAACACTGTTATTACCAAAGGAAGGTTTCTTACTTCCTGACGTCCATTTGGAAAGAATAAATCATACGTCTGAGCAAATGCTGCAATTTGAAGCAATCATTTAGCAAAGGACTTTGGGATTTTCTTTGATAATAGCACTCATTGCTTTGAAGATCTGACAAGGAATTGTTCTGGAGAGAGAACGGTTTGCAACTGACAGTAAAGCATTGTCCAGGGTCTCTTTAACTATATACACAGAGGCACTGTATACAATTTAATCTTTAGATTGCAAGCCTCTGTTTCCCATACACAATAATTGCAAGTGCAAGAAAGACATGCCAGTTTAAATATGATATAGAATACAAAATGAAGACTGCAATTCAGTCTCCATGTACTTAGCAGTAAGACCTTCTGAACTCAGTGGGACTTTCTTCCAAGAAAGTACCAATGCAGACAACTGAAACATTGGCTTGTCTGCATAAGTAACTTTAGGAAACTTACCACCTATACTTGGGGCCCTCAATATGGCTGCCCAAAGGCACGCATATGCCCAGAGACTTCTCTCATACCCATCAGGCTCCTTGCTTCTCCTTATCTTTCTTTCTTTTTTCAAAGCAAAGAATTAGGATGTTGAAATGATGCAGGTCAAAGTGCTTCCCTCCCATACTATCTTTCTTCCGGCTCCAAAGAGTGGCTTTGTGTTTTGGAGCTGAGACGTACTCTTCCTACTTCTTTGGTTCATGGGTAAGTTTTTTTCCCTCTTCCCCCCTCTCTCCACCTCTCTCTCTCAGTCTCACTGGGAAATGAGTATTTGATGACCACATGAAAGCCATTTTATGAACAAGCAAGTGCCCCATGGCAGCCATTTTGTGAGCATGCTCCCAGCAAGTTCCCAAAATTGCAAATATGGCCACCAGCATGGAAAGGCTCAGACTCTTGACTTAGACTATGCAAGCTGAGCAAAGAAGGGTTTAGTGGTGCAAGGATGGGTAAAGATGTTGCCTCAGGACATAGCTTACACAGGAGACCTCAGGAAATCAACCAAGTGAATCATGGGCTACATAAAGTAAGCATGAAATAGCACCAGCAGTAATGAGCCATGGGAATCGGGGCTTCAAGAACACTGCCTCATCTTCCTCACCATCTGAAGAACCTGCAACATAGGAAGCTCTCTTATTCTGAGTCAAGCCACTAGTCCATGGTAGGAAGT
Organism: Varanus salvator macromaculatus; assembly: GCA_023646645.1. NCBI lineage: Eukaryota > Metazoa > Chordata > Lepidosauria > Squamata > Varanidae > Varanus > Varanus salvator. Next base: position 5,034,989 of record JAIXND010000001.1, on the reverse strand, counting down.
TTTCTGGAAGTTTTGCCTGGCACACCTGAAGATGCCGGGGCTTGAACCTCTTGCAAACTGAGCAGGGGTTTCATCCCTGAAACATGGCTCAGCTTGAGGCTCTATCCAATGTTAGTTGAATTTAAGTCCCATTCATTTTCAGGGGTCTCCTCTAAGCATGAGTAACACTGGATTGAAGCCTTGCAATGCATTTAATCCACTTTGGAGCTAACCTCCAACCTGTTGGATTCCAACACTTTGGATTCCAACCTGTGCCCTACTCAAGGCAACATAGAGGATAAACACAATACAAACTTCACAATAAAATGGTAATAGTAAAAGAGTTTAATTGTAAATGTGTGCACATTTTAAAATCAACCTAGTTTCAGAAAAATAAAATATCATGAAATATGAATGTGTTAAGTGAATGTCAGGGTGAACAAGTGAGTTTTTAAAAATCTCTTAAATCCAGTAATTGATGGAGGCAGCCAGTCCCTGTCGGAAGAGGACTAGGAGCTATGACTAAGAAGGTCCTACTATTTATTCCCAACAACAGCTTTACTGATCTTGATGGCAAGCCAGTGAGCAGAGTCTTCAAGGTGATCTTCTTAAAAAGTCAACACTTGGAGAAGAAATGTCTTTTTTGTTGTTTTTGTTGACAAATCTGGGCTAGTTGAACCCAAGCATTCTTGGCCTGTCTATTAGGAGAGCCCAGTAATAGAATTTGGCTCTGTTGGGGTTACAGCTTTAACTCCCATTCCTTCCAGCTGTCACATTCTCTTGTTTCTGGATCCTGCAGTGTACTCAACAAAATTGTTAGCAGCCTGGAAGCCAACCAAGAAGCCTTCAATAATTCACAAGGTCTTGTACTCTCTGTGAAGCAGCTATTCTTTTACATGATATGCATTGTCCTCCATTCAGCCTTCTGGTTTCTTTCTTTCTTTTTTCCTTTTTTGATGACTAATTGAGAAGCAAATTAATACAGAAAATGTTCATTATTCCATATAGAAAATGGAACATTATTTTGGCAGTTGAAAAGCATTCATTGGTGGTGGTTTTGGTTGGTCTACATTTTAAATGCAGGCATTTAGCCTGCATATGACTAGGTGTCTAGTTGATTCGTGAAAAGACTTCTCTTTCATAACTGTTATATGCACATAAATTGCCTGAATAAGGGCTTCAAAGTTATTTATTTTTATTTTTATTTACAACATTTATATACTGCTCCGTATTCAGGTGTAGGGATTCTGGAATGGTGAAAAATGAAATGGGCAAAATAGATAAAAAGACTGGTATAGAATCATACAATGGTAGAGTTGGAAGAGTCCTTAACCCCCTGCTTAGTGCAGGGATCCTGGTTAAAGCATCCGTGATAGGTGGCTGTCCAGCTGTATCTTGAATGCCTCCAGTGTGGAGGCAATGCGGGTAGTGTGGTCCATTGCCAAACCACTCTAAATGTCAGGAAGTCTTTCCAGATGTGCAGCCAGAATCTGCTTTCTTATAACTTAAGCCCATTATTCTGTGTCCCGCACTCTGAGATGATTGCGAAGAGCCTCTGGCCCTCCTCTGCATGACAGACAGCCTTTCAAGTATTCAAAAAGTGGCGTCACATTTGTCCAGGTTAAGCACGCCCAGTTCCTGCAACCTCTCTTCACAGGGCTTTGTTTCCATTTCCCAGACCATCCTCTGAACCCCCTCCAGGTTATCTAGGAGATCTTTCTTGAAGTCTGATGCCCAGAACTGGACACAATACTCAAGATGGGGCCTAATTAGTGCTGTGTTCAGGGGAAACAGTACTTCACCCCATTTGGAAACTCTGTTTCTATTTATGCAGCCCAAAACAGCATTTGCTTTTTTGCAGCCACATCAGCTTGTGATCTACAATGCTTCCAAGATCGTCCTCACTTGTTGAGCCAAGTATCCCCCAGCTTATACCTATGCATTTGGTTCCTTTTCTCTAGAGGTAGACCTTGGCATTTCTCCCTATTAAATTTCATTCATTTGCTTTCGATTCAGCACTCCAGCCTATCAAAATCACTTTGCATTTTGTGTTTGCCTTCAAGGTATTAGCTATCCCACCCAAATTTGTGTCATCTGCAAATCTGACCAGCATCCCCTGGTCCTCTTCATCTAAGTCATTAATGAAAATGCCCTCAGGACTGAGCCTTGCAGCACCTTGCTCATTATCTCTCCCCCTTCTGAGAAGTTCCCATTGATGAGCACACTTGGGTCCAGTTCTGTAGCCAACTGTGGATCCACCTGAGAGTTGACCCATCTAGCCCACTTTTAGCTAGTTTGCTGACCAGAATGTCACAGGGCACTTTGTCAGAGGCTTGACTGAAGTCAAGCTATATTATGTCCACCCACAGTCCAAGATTTCTCAAAGTATTCTTCTGCCAGTTCCTTTACTAGTCTAGGATGCAGTTCAGCAGGTCCTGCAGATCTGAACTCATTTAAAGAAATTGGATCTTCCTTGACCATTTATTTATTAATCTCAAACTTCAATCCTGACCCTTCAGTTGGGAATTCATTTTTGCCATGAGGTTCATAGACTTGCTTTTGGGGAAAGACTGAGCCAAAGTTGAAATTGAGCACTTTGGCCTTTCCTTTGTCATCTGTTATCAATTTGTACTCCTCACTGATAAGTTGAACTACCATTCCTTTCTTTCTGTCTTTTACTATGCTCATATGTGGGGAAAAAAGCTTTTTGTTGCTTTCAGCATCCCTTGCTAGCCTCAGCTCATTTGCAGTTTTAGCCTTTCTGATGTCATACCTGCACTTCTGTGCTACCTGTTTATACCCTTCTTTTGTAGCTTGGCCTTCCTTCCCCTTCCTATAGGTGTTCTGTTTTTATTTTTGGGCCAACAGGAAGCTTTTTGTGTAGCCACATTGGAGCTGCCTTCCCAGAGCTTCAAAATCATATGTCATGTCTTGGTGGCTCCACTTAGCAGTGTCATTCATTCCCAAATAGATTAAAAGAAAGGGATATGTGTCAGTGGGTTTATGAGCTTTGGCAATCTTCCAGTCACATCTCTAATCCAAGCTCTAGTTAGTTCAAGGAACTTCCCCAAGTAAAGATGGTTCCAGGAGGCCCCAAAGACAACGCAGTGTCAGTGTCTGAACCTTAGAGGCAGGGAGGTCAACAGAAATGGAACGAGAAGCTCTTCTCTAGGTGGTCTGTGATCCACACAGAACCTCCATGAACATCCATCTGGTGACCTCATTGACCAGGAAGCTGATAAGAGGGAAGGCTTAGGTCCCAGTTGTTTAGGGCTTTAATACTAGTACCAAAAACTTAAAGCTGCCTAATGTAGCTCCATTTCCAAATGCAGTCATGATCACGATTCCTCCCCTGAACCTCAAAATCTGGTTCAAGACTGTAGCATATGCTTCTGTGAAATACAGTCCTCCAAAAAGCACTTAAGGATTCTCGCCCGCCCCTCCACCCCTGAAATCAGGTGGATAGTGAGAGAAGCAGAAAAGATGCATACAACACAGCAGCATATGTTTGAAGAGCTCTACTAAAGAACTGGGGATTTTGTTTCAATTTGACATCATTTTAAACATAGAAACCCTTTATTTTATTCATAGAATGCCTAATCAAACTACCTGTGTGTCTCTTCTAGAGATTCCACCCAAAGGAAATAGTACATTTTAAGTAGTTTTTAATTAGTGTTACTGTTGCTGTCTTTAATATATTTATTTACTGCTGTTAGCCACCCCGAGGCTTTTTTGCAAGGGGGCGGCATATAAATTTGTAAATAAATAAATAAAATAATTGAAATTTCATTCAATAAGCAGGTATTAAAGAAAGATACATCATTTCTTTATCAATATATCGCCTTTCCCTCTACACAACCATTAGCACTTGGGTCAAATGCAACCAAATGCACAAATTAGGTAATCCTGATTTGTATTTTGGCATTTCAGAATGTTGTTTCTTCTCCTTGAAAGCTGTTGAGTAATGCATTGTTTGTTTGGTTGGTTTGTTTGTTTGCTGAGAATGAAAGTTTGATTTTGCTGAATTTGTTTTTATCCCTTCCCCCACCGGAATTTAGGGTTTCTCTTTTATTTTAGGTGACATGGTATTTTATTTTGAAATTAAGTTGAAAATAAAGCATAACAAATATATGCATACGTGATAACTAATTAAGAGACCAGGGCAAAATGAAAGTCATGAAAATGTAGGTTATGTAGAGAAACAGAAAAAAATATGCATTTGTATTTGATGGGAATGTAATGAGTAGCCACTTCCCAACTTAGGAATGGAAACCATGGTGCCATACCAATTTGCTTTTAAAAATGTAATTCTCTGTTCATCACACTAACTTAGTGAATGTGTACATAATGATAGTGTCCTGAATTGTATCAATTCACTGCTGTTTTGGAACACAGCTCAGGAGACTTCCAATTATGTGCTAGCCACACTTCGCTGCCTTACACAATTGCTTTAGAAGGAATCTGGGATCATCAGGGAATTTGGCTGATCTGTCTGAGGGTTTAGGGTAAGGATAGACATGCGTGAAAACAGAAATGGCTGCATTGGACTGAGCTTTTGTTTGGTACCTGTACTGGAGTGGATTGTGGGGATGAACAAGCAAACTTAATGCAGGCAAGGTGTGTTTTGGTCAAGGGTTCCAATGATCTGCCGAAAGGTTGCAGGCTACTCCAGATGGACAGGCCCTCCTAAGGACAGGGCTTCCATCTCTTCCAGCCTAAAGACCAAACTCCATTTGGGAAATGCTTTCAGAGATGTGTCCCAGTGGTGAATGGAGCTGAAGACTAATGAGGCAGGGCTGAAACTACCAGTATATTTTAGCTAAAATGCTTACTGTCATTAGCTGAGCATTTGAAGGAACATTTTGACCATTTAGATGAAGGGGAAATGACCGGCAGCCAGGCCACCACTGCATTATCTGTGGTTGGAAGGCATGCCAGTGGGTGGAGAGGTGAAGGGATGGAGAAGCCATGGACATGTTGCATCCGCAAGCATCTCCACCACCCACCACCAGGTGAATAGGTGAGCTGGACAGGTCAAAGGCCCATCAATCTCCAGAAAACAGAGAGAGAGAGAGAGAAGTTGGGGGTTTCAAAGGCCTCCTTCCATTCTGCCTGGCTTTGGTCAGCAGAGCATAAGATAGCTGGGAAGACCTCTGTTTATAGAACATTAATCCAAAAGACTGTGCTCTTCCTGAGTTAGCAGCAGACAAAGGAGCTAAATGTCCCTGGTAAGGCCCATGGTAAGGATAACTGGACTCCAGCACCTGAGGCACTCAGGGTAAGGCCCCATGATGTCCCAGGTGGAGGGCCAAATTGACTGGGCAAAGGTATTATTTTAAAAGTACTTCCAATGATTATAATTCTCTAAGATTCCACTCCCCACCAAAAAAACCATCTCCATACAAACATGGTATGTTGTCAGATCAAGCATCTCCCCTGAATTGTTGTCACACTATATGCATATTAAAATAGGCCAGGAACCCTTTTCACATGGTTCATTTCTGGGCATTAACCTTCACCTGTTCAGCATCCCAGTGTGAATAGATGTACCAGACAAATTATACACTCAAAGGGACATTGAACATGTGGTGATCAAGAACAGGGACATGAGGCATGATCTCACTGTCTTCTGATAATGGAAGTGGTTTCTATTTTCCACAGCAATCCACAAAGTTTTGCTCTATTAAAAACTGTACTGAATGAGGTAGAGCAGGAAATGGAACATGCCAAGTTGCACAGTATCCTGAAAATTTACAGTTTTTTTTTCTTTCCATCCATCTATATTTTACCTTTTTAAAACAAAGTAATAAATCAATGTAAATTAAAGCATTTCTAAAATCAGATGCCTTTTAGAACATCTGATGTTGCCTTAATCATCCTTTGAAATGAAAATAAAATTATTTACCACTAAAGAAACAACAGGTAGATCTTTTTTTTTTATTTGAGGGAACTGATATAATACAAGACATCCACTGTTGATGAGTCAAAGGATCTGGATTCTTGTGTAGATAACTCAGCAAAGGGGATGCTATTAGACAGGAATGATCCCAGTGAGCCCAGAGTATGGTCTGAAGGCTCATAAGGCATCTGCCATGTTGAAGCTAAGCATGTTGGGGGCTGGGCTGAGCCTGGAGGGGAGACCACCTGGGAACCGCCTGTAGCCACCTTGAGTTCCACAATAGGAAAAAGGTGGGATAGAAATACACTAAATAAATAAAGGACATATTGCAGACAACAAATATAAACATGCCTTATCTTTTTTCATTTTTATCTTCTTTAAAAAGCTTAAGAATCATATTGCTAATTTTAGAGATAAAATTATTAAAATATTTAAAACTATTAAATAAAATTTAATAACTTAATAATAGCTGCAGATCTCAGTACAATCATGAGACCTTTGAAAGACAGATCAAACACAAGAACAACCTACCAGTATGGAACCCCAATATTTTCTCTAACAGCTGAATCACTGGAGGATGGTTTGTGTTTGGCACTATTTAAACCCCAAAGAAAGAGAGTACACATAGTTTTCAGCATGTCATAACTCATACTCGAGGTTATATTACATATTTGTATCATCTAATTTATGCAGGAAAGGAATTACAGTTAAAATTAAAATCTCATTTCAGATCATGTCCTCATTTTAATTAATGGTCAAAGATGGAATCTAAGAAGAGAAATGAATCATGGTATTTATATTTATCTGTTTTACAAGTGTGTGTGCACGCACTCTCGTGCGTGTGCATGTGTGTGTGCAGTACATCACCTACAGGAATTGCAACAGACCCTAATTCAATACTTCAGAACATGGTTTGGCTCTGCTTAGACAGATCCAGAGTCAAAATTCAGACATTCAAGGCATCAGAAAATAAAGGATGCAAAGAAAGAAGTACCTAAGCAGGGAAAGGGATTTTTCTCCCCTATGAAAAGCCACATTTCCTTGTGGGCAATCTGTTGGCATTGGCATGATTGCAGTCAGTGGACCAGAACCCAAGGAGGGTAGAGTTTGAAAGATTGCACAAAATTATGGCTCTGTGGGTGAGAGAGAGAAAGACACACATCTCTCCGTATGCCACCCGAATCTCTATGCCAAAAACTTTTGAGAAATTGAGACCAGGGTTTCCCAACTATGCAATAAAATATGTGGTTAATCCCAAGCCCACACCAAATCATACTGTTTGGCTGATACTTTTTAAGAACTTTGAGTAGCAAGGAAGAAATTTGACCTATTAGATGCATGCTGTGCTCAGAAGAAAGGAGCTAAAGAAGATAAATTGTTAGCGTGAAAGCTGGCCAAATATCGGGGAAAAGAAATGTAATGCCTTTAGGCTGCAGGCCTGTGCACACTTGCAAGGGAGTAAGTTGCATTGAACTCTGTGGAGCTTATCTCCACTAAGCAACATAAAGAACAGAACCATTATAAAAGTATCAGCTCAGCTAACCAAGAGTATTGAAGAGGCAAAAGATTTCTTTTAAATACTACATTATATGAAACAGATTGCCTCAAAATGATTATATTTGAGCCTTACTGAATAAATATGAAATACCTCAATTTACTCAATATGACATTCAATATTTAAAATCACTCTTCACAGATGAAAATATATATGGAAGCTAAGAAAAAATAAAGCACTAGAGGTAATGGAATAGGTACTGGTTTTTATCAGTGTTTTGCAAACATAGTAATGCCTATACTAAAAGACTAGGGGTCTTTTATAGTATACTTTTGCTAGCTAGTGAAGTGGGTAATTCCCAGAATTCCCTAAAGTATCTTACTGTTAAAAGAAAGGAAAACTCCTACAAATATAAAATCATATACATAAATTTCTTCATCTAAGTCAAGGTACAACATCATGACTAGAAACCTGACTACTAAATTAATTATATTTATATATATATTATATAAAATCAAAGCAGTTTTCCAATAGCAGGCAGTATCAAGAAAACCTTTAGTATAATACATAATTCCCGATAAGCAAAACTCCAACTATGTCACCAGTTTAAGTTACAACTAAGACATTTGATGGAGTGGAATGGCTTTCTTTGTGGGATGCCCTGCTATAAATTGCTTAAGGCTGTAATTGCATAAAATTGGGGTAAGCTCCATTGGATGGCTGAGTAAACACACATAGGATGACACTGTGTAAAGAATTAGCAGCATCTAATATTGGCTTCTTTTATAATGCAGTGCACCTGAGTCAGCTGTCTATGAGGATGTCTCCAAACATTGATAACAATGTTATACTGAATGGAAAATCATGATATTATCATGGCTAACCTTTAGGATGCTTCTTTGTCTTATCAGGATTCCATTCCAGCTTGTTGTTGTTAGTCGAGAAGTCATGTCCGACCCATCACGACCCCATGGACAACATTCCTCCAGGCCTTCCTGTCCTCCACCATCCCCTGTGGTTCACTTAAGTTCATGCTGACTGCTTCAGTGACTCCATCTAGCCTACTCATCCTCTGCCATCCCCTTCTTCTTTTGCCATCTATTGTTCCCAGCATTAGGCTCTTCTCCAGGGAGTCCTTCCTTCTCATTAGGTGACCAAAGTATTTGAGTTTCATCTTCAGGATCTGGCCTTCTAAAGAGCAGTCAGGGTTGATCTCCTCTAGGACTGACCGGTTTGATCACCTTGCAGTCCAAGGGACTCGCAGGAGTCTCCTCCGGCACCACAATTCAAAGGGCTCAATCCTTCAGCGCTCAGCCTTCCTTATGGTCCAACTTTCACAGCCATACATTGCAACTGGGAAAACCATAGCCTTGACTATTTTATTTATTTATTTATGGATTTATATCCTGCCTTTTTCCTACAAAGGGCTCAAGGCAGCTTACATCATTCTCCTCCTCCATCTTATCCCCACAACAACAACCCTGTGAGGTAGGCTGGGCTGAGAGTCTGTGATTGGCCCAAAGTCACCCAGTTGGCTCCATGGCTGAGTGGGGACTAGAACCCAGATCGTCTGAGTCCCAGTCCCACGCTCTTAACCACTACGCCACAGTGGCTCTCCACACTTTTGTGTATCTTTCCAGCTTATCTGCCCTTAACCAGACCACATCCCCATCAGTTCCTCCTGGCTCCAACCTATACATCTCCAGAAAATATCTTAAAAAAATTAAAATGGATCCACCCAATCATTTTAAACCTATCAAAAGGGGAAATGAATTTGACAATGTATATCCATCTATTTTTTTCAACAAAAATTGTACTATATTAAACTTTTTAGAATGCAGTTGGAGCAAATATGTGCCTGTGCTTTCCATCATAACTTAGTCCTTAAAAATCAAGAATGACTGTAATGCATTCACTATAGTTTACACCGACTTACAAACAGAAAATTTAATAACAAAAATATTTTGTAGATGGGGGAAGTTGTTGCTATGAAAGAAATGGATTTTTTTATAAGATTTTATTAAGATTTTCAACTACAAATTGAAAACATCAATCATCAAATACATCGGACAAGCTGGGTCAGCCCCCCTTAACATATCTTTTAGCATTCTATGATCATAATCAAATCAATTTATAAAAAGTTTAAAAACATCTTTAAATCTAAGCCAAGTTCCATTTCTCTAGCCAGTCGTAAAAAAAGTCCCAAGTTTGGTAAAAGTCAGTGTCTTCCTTCTCCTTCAGTGATAGAGTCAGTCTATTCATTGAAAGAAATTGATTTTTTAAAAAACCAAGCAAGTGACATTTGTTCATTCCATTTTGTGACGCATTCGTGTGCATTCTTTATTCCACTTGTCTCCGAAAGGATCAGGCCTCCCTCTCCCCGCTTCCCGCCTTCCATTATCCCAGAGACTTGCTCACTGGCTTTCCCTTCATTCTGTCTTTCTCTTAAGCCAGGGTGCGGAGTAAAAAGGGTTGGGGGCTGATTCACGCCACCCACCCATGCACTGTATGACATCAGGGGGCACCACTGCAGCCCCTGCCAGCAGGAGGCAGGGCTGTGTTCCCCTGTCATCCTTTGCCCCTGTGCAAAGGGCAGGGTGGCTCTCCTCGAGAGGGCTTGGCCCAGGTCCACCTTCTTCTGCACCCCTGCTTTCCTTCTTATGGATGTCCCACATGCGATGGGTGCCGTGGGGGAAGGAACAAGGCAAAAGAAGTCAAGCTGCCTGCATCCCCTTCGCTTCTCCAATTTCACTGCACATGGTTTTTCCTAGCCAGGAAGCTTCCCCTCTCCCCTCCTCCTTTGCATGGGCTTCCAGAAAGGGCAGAGTTCAGAGGGCAGGACCTACAGAAGTGGCACCCTGAGCTTCAGCTTTTGCACACCTGCTTGTACACTCACCCTCTTCATCTCTGTCCCACTTCACAGATACTCCCTGGATACATAATGCATCCTCTCCATCCATACGCACACAGCACACTCCCGGTTCAGCCAACATCTTCAGAAACAAACACGCCAAAGTCCTTCTCTCCTTTGTGCCAGACTGTGGTTTCACTCGGTGCCTGGGCAGCTACTGCAAGCAATGCGCCGGCCACTGCTTCCTTTTCCAATGCTGCCCAGCAGCCAGTGCAAGATGCAAAAGGGTGCACCATTCCCACCACTCCTGTCACTGGCCCATCCAACTCTCTCTTGGTGCCACTGCTCTGGTGGGTGGGCAGGTCCATGAGAGAGCAAACAAGCATCCCACACTCGCCATGGTCCAGGTGAGCAGGTAAGCGTCAAATAGGAAAGCTAGTAAGCAGGCCAGTGCACCACACATTTCAGGGTCCCCCTTTGCTGCCAGGGTGCATCGTCCACCCATTTTTCCTTCCCCTTCCAGGCCAACTGGAAAGTGAGAGGGAGGGTGGAGCAGGGCAGCTGCTGACACCAGCAATAGGGCAGAGAAGGAGAAGGGGTGTCTTGTTCTCCCAAGTTCCTTCCTTCGTATTTCCAGCTGGAGGTGGACATCTGAGCTGTGGGACATAAAGGAAGGGAGGTGGGCACATCTAGTTATCTGCTGCCTGAGGCCTGTGCATCACTTTGACATATTGGAGGGCCAGCCCTGCTATTTTTGAAGGGTATCTCCCCAACATGTCAAAAGTAGGGTTATCATTCCTTCTATGCAAAGATTTACATGGCAGGTTTCACTATGTAAACTCTCTAATTACTTTGGGTCATGCTTGGTTCAAAGTACAGACCCATTAAATGGCCTTTACCTTTTCAAGATTGATGAGCAGAGAAGAAAAAGCATTTGGAAATGTACAGGCCACACAGTTTCCACTTCTTAGACTGCTTAGTTTCTGCATGGACCTCAAGGCACTTTTGGAGAATCAGTATGTTTCGTCTGAGACCTTTAAACTTTTAAGCTCAGCTGCAATGAATTCCATGAGAAAGGATTTTCAATTTGCTATCCTGGTGATACTCCTCTTCTGTCAAATAACATGTGAACTCATCTTGCCACATGTTGGATCTAAGATCAGGGATCCAGTGCTACTTATGGCAAACTTTAGCAACTTTTCTTTTGTGAGATACAGAAATAATCAGAAACTCAACATAGAGCATATTCATACTGCACTCAATTGGCATATGCCCTTTAAGAGATCATATGCACGACTGAACTCATTAGTTAGTATGAAATTTGATTCCACACATCATGAAATCATTAACTGGAAAAGGAGAAAGATAATTTGTTTTATAGAATATTGTGCAATGCTAGCTAGGACATTGTGTAACATATACTACGCTAATTATCTCCTAAATTTCCAGGTGATAAAAAGACTAATCAAAGTTGAATTAATGCAGCAGTACAAAATGCAGGTGTTTACAGGGAGCAATTCAGTAGAGTAAAAAGAACAGATGAAGAAAGAGTATGCTTAATATAGAAAAATAATCTCAGAATGATTAAAAAGTAAATGTGTTCAAATTGCCACATCACAATGTTGATTTAAAAAGTATGGGGGATCATATATACTTGTACGGATACATTATAATATGGCTTTGGAAGAGTGCAAAAATTGATGTACCAGAGAAAGAGGAATATCATTATTAGTACATTTATAATGCAGTTTTGCTCTTGTGGAAAACCCACAGTAGCTTGTAAAGTTCTCCACTCCATTTTATCCTCACAACAACAACCTGAGAGTCAGTGACTTGCCCAAAGTTAACCAGTGAACTTCATGGCAGAATGGGAACTAGAACCCAGATCTCCCCCTATCCAACAGTAAATACCATGCCACATGGTTTTATGCAGGAATATCATTCTGTAATACTGACTGGGGCTGATGGGAGTCATAGTCCAAAATGCCTGAAAGGTACCACACTGGGGAAGGCTGGCTGGTGTAGGGGATAATGTGTTACACTCACACTGGGAAGAACTGGATGTAAATACTTACCCCTCCAGGGAGCTCACAACCACTGCAATCCCATCCATACTTACTTGTGTGTAAAAACCACAACACACTCTCAAGAGTTAATTTGAGGAAGTTATAGGCAACCTATAAATATGTGTATAAGCAAACAAACAAATAAAATTTGTTTGTGTGGGGCAGGGACGGAAATCAGCATAAAATTCAATCAGTGACAAAGGTATGCAGTTCAGACAGGTGACACAGGCCTGAAAAAAAGCAAACGCATTTGAACTACCAGATGCCATTTCTGATCAGAAAGACAGGTCACACTCTGTCCATACTAGGGGACACAGGTCCAAATGCTCTCTTTATCGCCTTTCATCCTTTTCTTTCCTTGTTTAGCTATCAAAAAGTTTTGCCAGTTTGTGAATAAAACTGCGTGCACACTTACTTGGGATGAAATGCCACTGAGCTCAGTGAGGCTTAGAAAATCATGCTGAAAATGTCATTTGGATGGTTGTTTATTTAAAGCCTTTTCTCCTGTTCCCCAGTCAAAAAGGTTCTCAGAGTAGCTTCCATTAAATCAGTAAAACAAGGAAGTCCCTGCCCACATGCTTATAATCTTAAACAAGGACATGATGCATAAAGGAGACAGTATGCGGAAGGAAGCGGGGAAAGACAGCAACCTACCGGCTTGGCTGATGGTGGTGGCTGCTACTGCCTTGCAGATGTTGCATTTCCAAAAGCTCTCCAGAGAAAACCCAGGCGGATCTCTTCACCTAATGCAGGATAAACCTGCATTGGGGTTTGTGAAGGCGTGGCAGGGCTGGGCTCGCACAGGTGAACTGGTCCATGTGATCTATGATTTCATTGCAGTTTTGAGGGGATCCCTTGTAAAAGTCATGCAAATTCAACTAGATCAGACTTTTACCAAGACCCTTTCTGCCAAGCAACCTAGTTTCTCCCTTTCATAAAGGCTGCTTTCGGGTAACTTGTTCATTGATGGTTGCACATTTTCTAGTCCTCTTACAAAGAGGGAAATCTGCAGTCTCCATATCTCCAGTGGCATGTTCCTTCTTGCATAAGCTTTTGCGGATGGAGATTTTCCAAAGAGTTTACTTTTCCCCCCGAAAAGCCATATGGACAAGCATTGGCTTGTGAGCTTACAATGATATATATTCATAGCATTAATAAAGTTTTCCCATCATCTGCAGCAAGGGTGTAGAAACCCCTTTGATAGTGGCATACTTTGACGGATCTACCAGGTTCATCCAGATGTGTGCCAGTGGGTTTTGTTGGTTTCACCACTGCTTTAAAAATAATCATAGCTATGGTGGTGGGAGATGGACAGATGCCTCTGTGGCTGGAGAAACGGAAGTATTATGATCAGTGACCAACATCAGGGACCACTTCTACTTGGTTCAGGCCACATGGTAACACCCTCTCAAAGGTTCTGTATGGGACAATTGTAGGTTGTTGAACTGTGGATTGTTGTTGAAACTTGGGTGAGTGGATTGTCTGGGCCCAGCCAAAATAACACACCATGGTGGATCACCTGCTGTTCATAACCCAGCAAACAATGAGAGATCTGAAAACCAGTGTGGTGCAGTGGTGATGAACGTGGGGATGGGGCTCAGACGATCTGGGTTCTAGTCCTTGCTCAACCATGGAGCTAACTGGGTGACTTTAGGCCAGTCACAGACTCTCAGCCCAACCTACCTCACAGTGTTGTTGTTGTGGGGATACGATTGAGAGGAAGAGGAGAATTATGGAAGCTGCCTTGGAAGGGAAATGGATGTGATATAAATATAGTAAATAAACAAACTTCAGAAGTAACCTAGAGTTTTGGCATTCCATGTCATCACAGTCTTGTTGCAACTGTGTGGACCACCAGAAATGCAATGCCAGTTAACATCACTGATACCCCACCTTCAGTCTCTCACACACTGCAGGGTTGAAAGCTTTTCCATTACAGTTGAAACATACCTTTGCTTTTCCTGTCCCCACCCCCTTTTTAAATGTTTTAATTGAACATCTGTTTTGAAGAAAAGTTTGAGGAAACTCAAAGGTTTCTGCTCACTACTTTATGATCAGTTGTTCCTAATATTTTTTTCACAACTGTTTCTCTTGGATTCCCCCCACACCACTGAGCCGATGTAGCTTCCTGTAAGTTTTACCCATTTTACCCATCCTTGTATAGGATGATCCTATACAAGTCTACTCAGAAGTCAGTCACATTTTGCCCCACGGGGCTCCCTCCCCCCAAAAAAAAGTAGGTATAGAATTGCAGCCCTTGAGAGAAAAAGCAGGTTCTGTTATCCTGTACTTCCCCACTGACAAATTTCCTCTATGAACCTTTGACCCAGCCAATAAACATTTTGCAAATATTTCTGTCAAGTCAAAGCAAATAGCCATCAGATGCAGCCCTTTCGATTTTTCTGACACTATGGACTGAGATGTTATAGCAGTTTCTTAAAACGATGAGTGGGTGCGATACAGAAATTAATTACTTTTGGAGTTGTCAAAGAGAAGGCATGCACTCTGGCGTTTGTCTTGTTTCATTTCTCTGGCAGCCTGTGACAAAACACCTCTGCAGCTGACTTGAATGAAATCATTATCCTTCTATTGATTCGGTAATGTGATGAAAAGGGCAAGTAAAGCTGCTGACGGGAGCCTATTCCCAGATGCATTTCTTACACAAAGCTATGGAAAGGACAGGATGCGCTAATGTGGTCCCATGTTGCAGTTATGCGCAGAAATGATGGTGACTGGGAGACTTTCCCCCACCTTTTTTGCCTGTGTGTCAAATTGTAAAAGGGAACTGGCTGTTTTTGACCATGCAAATCAAACGGAAGTGCTTGTTCATTGGGAGTATGACCGGGGCGGGGATCTATAATAAGAAAAGAGGATGGGCGTCTGTCTGTCCACCCCTCTGCATCATAGTTCCAAGACCATGCAGCCTGGACACCTGAAACTCACCCTGCATGCCAAGGGGAAACCTGGGACTGTGCACCTGAGATTATTTATTCTAAAAGCACATTAATTAATTCAACTGTTTCAAAGAGTTTGCAGCCTGCAGTACCACCTCCAGCCACTAAAGGTAGAGTTCCCCAGATTAAATGGACCACAGAGCTAAGTGCTGCCTGATTTCTCAGCTACATTCCCACTTGGATGAGTGGAGCCTTTCCACAGTTATCCATGCCCTGGTAACCTCTCGCTCGTATTGCTATAATGTGCTTTACGTGGGGCTGCCTTTGAAAATGGTCTGGACACTCCAACTAATCCAGAGTGCACACAGCTTTTCACGAGGACCGGATCTCGGGAACATATGAAACCAGTCCTCTCTTGGCTGCACCAGCTGCCTATTGTAGTCTGGGCCCATTTAGACGGTTGACATTAACATACAAAGCCCTAAAGAGTTTGGGGCCAGGGTACTGGAGGGAATGCCTTTTCCCGTACATCCCTTCCCGATCACTATTTGACAGTGAAGTGAGGGGGGAAATGGCTAGGAGAAGGGCCTTCATTGTGGTGGCATCTTGCTTCTGGGACACCCTCCCCATGGAAGGGTACCTGGCACTGGCATTGCTGGTTTTGGTACCAGGTAAAGACGTTTTATTCAGTCAGGTATTTTAGTAGCTATTGGTTTTAAGATTGCTTTAATCTGTATTACACTGTGCCTTGCTGTAATTTTGCCAATGGCTAGTTTTTGTATTGTCTTAATTGGATTGTGTGCTTTTAACAGTTATTTTATCATCCCCTTTCCTGTTTTATTGTAAGCTGCCCAGGGAACCCACTGGGCTATGCGGCAGCATATAAGCAAAGTGAGTGGCAGGAATCTAATCTCACAGGTCTGGAGGATGTCGGTGGTGGTGATGATGGCTCTAGAGAGGCAGAGATTGCAACAACAGCCTGGCAAGATCTGGCTGGAAGGGCTGCTTTTAGTTTTGGGCTGGAAAGATCCAATCTGTAGTCTGCCGGCTAATTAACTTTTCTCCAGAAAGGTGCCAGCTGCCAAAATCTGAATAGCTGCAGGTGGCAGATGGAGGGGTGGGGCACGTTGGCAGACCATTAGCTGTTGCCAATGAGAAATGAACAGAGTGATTAGGGCCATCATTGGACTGCAAGAATTACATTGCAAGAATTAAATGTCAAGGAATGCAAAGCCAAAAGCAGCCCCTTGTATTTTCAAGCATAAAATCTTTCCTGCGGATTCATCATCAGCTTGTAACCATATTCTCAATGTTTCTTTTATACAATGTGACAATATTACAGAACTTTAAAAAAATACTTCCAGGACATCTTTGTGAATATTTCACATTTCCCTAACAGCAGCTCCTACGCTCTGATTTTTATTTTTATTTTAATGTGCTTTAAGAAAAGCGAAGGAGGTGTGGCAGATTCTCTGTGATGATGAAGTTTTGCAAAGCGCTCTTGTGAGGGACTGGAAAACAAAATAAGCCCTCTGGTTGCCCAGGCAGCATTTCAAAGCTTCAAGACAAGGAAAGAAAATTATTATCATTTGCTGCCCAGGAATGACCCTTATATTTTGTCTGCAGAAAACATTTGTCAAGTGCTTGGAAAGACGGCACTGAGTTTTCACAGTCAATATTTCTCTGAAAGCAAACGAAAGAAAAGAAAGTTGGATTTGCAGAAGGAACATCTTTCAGCTCGATCCACAGCATCTCTTTGGATGGTAAGGTGACCAGATGGAAAAGAGAACCTGCTCAGTGCCGGGGGAGACTTGAGTAAATGTAGCTGCAATGACCAGCTGCCCCTAGGATGGTCCCCCTTTTTTCCACAAGTGCTTCTGAGCCTTTAACAGCAGAGCAATATGGCTAAACACACGATCCTATGCATAGCCACACGCTGGCTGGTGAGTGCCGGGAGCTGTCGGACTTCAGACTCTGTTGAAACATACATAGGATTATGTACCAATAGTATTGGCCATGCCCTTGCCAACTCACCATTTTCAGTTCCCAGGATCCACTGGTATTTTGCAGGTTTAGGGTTTTCACTTAGAGAACTTAGATGATCAAGAAGTTTGAAAGTGTGATGACAAACACCTCTAAGATCAATCACTGGCTCGGGGGCTGAGCGAGTTCCACGGATGGTTTGATTATCCTGTAATCAGGTTTTTTGTGCCAGGGACAGATGATTCTGCACTGGGCACTGGGGCAGGGTTTTACCATGAAACCTATGAAGTAAGACTAGCTGAAGCTGTTGTAGGGTTTCTCAGCACGAAGCATTCACCCAGCACTTCACGGGCACTTCTTCCATTGCCTTTGTGGAGAAAGAGAGCCTCATTCACACATGGGCTTTTTCAGGGTTTCGCTTTCTCTGCCTCCCTCTAAGTCTTATCATACCACCACAACACAAGTTAGCATTGAGGTACAGTGTCATTGCTGAACCACATGAGCTCCCATTCCAGTCTGTGGCACCTTTAAATTTCAATATCTCACTATCCTCACCCTTGAAAAACTGCCAGCTTTCATGAGCACAGAATCACAAACACACAATGCATGGATTCTTGTTCCTTACATTACAATTCGGCAAAGTACTGGCAAACCCTTTGTGTCAAGTAGGGCTGGATGAATCAGTCTGTTTCTGGTCCACATCCATTTCCTACCCATTCGCTCACAATTCTGTTCATCAGAGGATTTCTGCTGTTGTTTCTTAATCTTCATTAATGCTGTGCATTAGCTCTATTGATATTTGCACTGGTGTAATGAATGCTTGCACAACTTTGCTAGGACTTATTGGCACAACGGTGGTGTGGTGGTAGAAACAGAAAAGCCCTTTCACTCACTTGCTTGATCTCTTTCATGCAGTCCATCTCTCACTCACTGGTTCTCTGACACTCCTCTCTCGCTCTCGCTCTCTTCCCCCACCCTCTTCTCTCTCGCTTTCTCCCATTCCCTTTCTCTCTGTCTGTCTCCCTCTCTCTCTCTCCCCACCTCTCTGCAACCCCCTTTCTCTGTGTCTCTGTGACAGTCCCAGTCTCTCCTCCTTTCACCCTTTCCCTCCCCACTCGGCTCTCTGGCTCTCTGGGGAAGGATTCAAACTGCTCTGTCTGCTACTGCCTATCACATTAAATGAGCAGAAAACATTTGGGTTCCCTCTCCCCTGCTGGTGTCAGTGAGGCTCTACCCTTGGCCCTGACCCTGCACAGAATTTTAGAGCAAAAATTAAGGATCATAGGCATGGTGACACTGGCACTGTTCTCACCTGATTTCTCCCCCTAGTTGAGCTCATCTTGGGCCCATTGGTGAAGCAAACACAAATCTTTTAGGTTGCCAAGCAGTGGCTGGCTTGGCTTTTCCAGCCTCCATCAGTTGATCATCCTGCAATACCAACCTAGCTGTGTCTACACAGAAGTAACTTCCGTTGCATTCAGGGACACTTACTCCTAGGTAAATACATGTGGGTTTGCAGGCTTACATTCTGGGGAACTCTTCCAACCTGAGGACCTAACTCAGCTTAGGAGAAATTCTCAAAGGCTGCATTCCAGGGCAGGTGAGGCTGGAGGCAAAAATGGGGAGCCAGAAACACCAACGAAATGACAGAGAATCCCAGCATATTGTACTTAAAGCTGTTACTGCTCGTAACAAAGCCTTAGGAGAGGTCCTTTCAGGCTTTAGAGTGGGGACAGAAAGGAAAGAAATCAGCTAGGAAATCACCAAACGGTTTGTATTTGGGGAAATGTGGGGCCATCTAGGAAGTCCCAAGTGCCAGATCAGGACCCCAGGAGAGCCTGACTGGGCCCTGAGACCTGTGGTTCTCTGTCCCTGACTTATGGTATATTCTGACTTCACAGGCTTTATGGTTGCTGCGCTGATATTGTTAAAATAAGCAGGTTCATTAAGACCTTGCTCTGATGCACAGAAGAAACATAATGCTCTCTTGTGAACTGTGATTTAAAAAATCTTGCCGTTGCAGCAACCATTGGAGCCAAAGCTGTCATTTCCCCCATCATCTCCGGAGCCACTTTTTGATTGGTATGAATAATTCACTTTGCGTTGGGTACTTACGTTGCTGGCTAAAGCAATTAGTGTTGTGTTTGCATCCAATTACACCCAGAAGATCTCCTTAGCGAGCATAATCTCTCTCACAATATTTATCACATCCTCACTCGGTGGTACTTGGTTCAGGTAGTTAGTTTTGACTGTGGAGATATTAAGTCCTTCTAAATGAAGCAGGAGCAAATAGATTTCCTTCCCTGACAGGCACAGACCTGCTTCAGTCCCCCAGGATCACTGGGCCTCAACATGGGGCCATTTGTGTCAGAAGGCAGGGTTGCTATTCGAGGGTGCCACAGGAAACAGAACCACCAATTAAAAGCTTGGGAAGCTCAAAGAATCCACCCCCTACAAAGGATGGGTTGTATCTCTGTACAGATTGCTGCGCTGATCTTGTCTCCATCCCATGAGCCTTCACAGGCCCTTGTACAGAGTCTCTCTCTGAGGTGGGTGTGATTGCATCCCTCAGTTTAGAAATGAAGCAGGATTATCCTTTTGCAAAGTGGCCACCCTCAGAACAGGCTCATGGAACTTGTTGCTGCAGGATGTCATCATGACTGGCAATTTAGATGGCTGCAGAGGAGGGCTGGATACATTTATGGTATATAAAGCTTCTGGTGGTGTGGTTATAGGGTACCTCCATCAGCAGAGGAAACATGTCTCTGAATACCAGCTGCTGGGGAACGAGAGATAGAGAGGGCTACATCAGCTTTTACTCTCACCCAGCAGGTTCTTCTGATACTCTCACATTCTTGTTCCAGCCAGGCCACACACCCAGTTTAGTGGCTCACTCACAAACACACAGGACGTCCTCTTCTGAAGGTGGGGTGGGAAGAACTCCATACAGAGCTGTGGATTGAGGCACCAGCCTCTTTACATTTAGTGTAATTTATCTTTCTCCCTGTAGTGTCCGATGGGGGATTGCTCTCAGCCAAACCTATCTGCATAATCCAATCCACCACCGTGACATGGTTCATCGCTAATGATACCAATCATTATGAAGCCAGATTTTGGAAAGCCCTGCCTTATTATGCATGAGCAGGCATGCTGGTGCACGCTGCTCAATTGTTCCCATTCGGCGTTGCCCCAGCACCAACCACAGAAGTGGTTTCAGGAATTTACCCACAAGAAGAGTCTTAGTATGACATCTGAACCCAATTCCCTGGCTTTTCATTCTCAAGCCAACACTTGGCATACCATCAACACTTCACATACTGGTTTCAGTCTCTGACTTGCCAGATGAGCCCCCATCCAAAAGTACCAGTTTGGCCACAGAAGCAAGCTTTCTCCTCCTGGTGGGTTCCTGGTTGCTGAAGCCACTCCCACAGGTGGGAGATCCAGGTAAGACCAACAAGGAAGCATGCTTCAGCACACCTATACATAAACAGTAAGGCAGGCTTCTTCAGAAGACTGGCTTATTGTTTTGTGTGAACCTGGCCGTTGAAAGACAAGGGAGATGTTGGAAACAGTCAAAAGAGAAACAAAGACAATGTGGATTTTTTTTTAAAGTTTCTTCAGAGAAGCATTTTTTAAAATCTTCATGAGATGGAAAGTTCTGGCCTTTAGCAAAACCATGAGGCAAAACAAGCATAGTTCTAGAAGAGATACAGCTGCTTTCCCCTGATTATGGCCACCAGAAGACAGAGAATTCTGACACACCTGCACCTGGTCAGAAAAAGTGGCCAGGTAGCCTACTTCAAAGATGACAGTCCGTCCTTTTGAAGAGTTGGCAGAAGGCAGTCTTTTGTTTGATGAGCTGTGCAATCCAAGTCTGATTTCAATTCAGAGAATGCTAAGGAGGAAAAGCAGGGGCTTGGCGTGACTCAGCAAGGTAGCTCCTGGACCTCAAACTGAACAGGTACGCAGGTTACCTCAGCATTCTTCTCCCAGTGCTGGGATATATTGCATTCCTACTTAAAGGACTGTTGCTTTTTCTAAACATACACCCATCCTAGACATACTCATTTGCATTTGCCTGTTGGTGTCCTCTCTTGCTGGCTTTTTCTGACCAGTGATGTGCTTCCTCTTTTTGTGGTAATCTGGGGAGCCATGGGAAGGTTTAATTCTTTGCACCAGGTGGCAGAACTGTATTGGGAGGCCTGGTTTCCTGCGTGATATTTTGGTAGTTTTCAAGAATGAGTAAGGGATTTCTTTCCAGACAGCATGACTTGCCAGCCTTTCCAGTTCTGGTTTGCCTTGTCCAGAGCAGTCCCAAGGATGAGAGGTTACCCTGAAGACTCCCTTTTCATATTTGTCTCCATGTATAAACACAATGTATTTATCCACACAGAAAAGAGCTAGAATAGAGAGAAGCTCGTTCAGAAGCCCAGCAGAAGGTTTGAAATTAAAAGGGGAGGGGATAGATAACCAGAGGAAATATATTTACTTAGCCCTCAAGCTATAATGTTTCCAGCAGAAGCAAATAGGAGGCAACTTCTTGCATTCTTGCAAAGATTCATGCGGGGTTCTGAGAGTTAGTAGGCAGTCGCATTATTTCATGTTGTCAGTGGCTGTTAATTCCAAAAACGAGATTGTGTCTGGTTGGATGCAGGTGTGCAGCACAGGGCTCGCAATATTGATCTGCCTCACAGGGTTGTCGTAAGAAATACTAAACTAAAATATTTGAAGTGCTGTGAATATTCTAATGCTACAAATGCTCATGATTAAGTATTAAAGGCCAGGTGTGTTCAGAGGTATCTTGGTAGACCTCAATGTGGACATCTGTGTGGATACAATTGTTAGAAACTGTAGTCATAGGGTAGCCCTAGTTTTGGTTGTCTCTGAGTGGACTTGACAGTCTGCTCTTGCTGAAGAGAGACAGTGAAGTTCTTCACTAGCCTTCTAAGCCATGGTCCTTTTAGATCCTGGACTTAGTGGTCGTATGTTCCCACACAAGGTGTAGACAGCCATGCCTATTGCTTCAGTTGTGAAATGTATGATGAATGTTTCTCGACCCACCATGGTTACAGGCTTCACCACAATTTCTGCATTCCTTATATGTTGGAATGTTTGCCAACTTCAGTAGATAAATACATAAATAAAATGACAAGCATAATTATACTATTGCATTTAATCTAACTTAAATCATAGCAGCAGCTTGGCTATAAGAATACAATGGAGCTTGCTTGTCACCCTCTGGTGGTTCTTTGCCCCCAACCCGGGGATGAACAGTCCCTGGACTTTGACTGTCAGGTCCGGCCCTAGATGCTCTACTGCTTCTACTTGGCCCAAGCATCCCCCTGCTTCCCGATTGGCCCAAGCCTCCCACTGCTTCCCGAATGACCCAAACCATCCACTGCTTAGCCCAAGCCTCCCACTGCTTCCCGATT